>JAZKJV010000790.1:0-432801 GCA_037367405.1 Ottelia alismoides
TGCATCGGCTTCCTGAAGAAAGCTGCCCTCAATCGTCGGGCCCTCGCAAGAAAAGTAAACAAGAGATATGTCAGTCCATAATTATTATAATAATGAAAAATAAAATAAAATGCAAAAAAATAAAAATAAAAACAAACAAAATAAAATAAAAAGAAATAAAAACAAACAACAAACAAAACAAAAATAACAAGAAAATAAATAAAAGAAAATTGAAGAAAATAAAAGAAACAGAAAAAGCTGAAAAAGAAAAACCACGAAAGAAAAGCTGACTACTAAGCCGTGCTCCCCGGCAACGGCGCCATTCTGATGAGCGTCCCGAGCGACTAAGGCAAGAAGGAATCAATGGTCGTTGCGACCTCAACCTCTCGGGCGGACTCAATCAAGAAAAAGTAAGACCACCAAATGAAAATAATCAAACAAGTCAAATAAATAGCGGTCTCGCTATTTTATTTTACCTGGTATAGATACCAGGGTCGAACACAAGGAGCATGGTTTGGAAAAAACCTATGAAGTAGTCTGGAATCAAAAATAAAAGAAATAAAATATTTTTGGTGGATTTTTTATTTTTCAAATTTTTTTGTATTTTTTATATTAAGAAAAATGTAAAAGAAGTCAAAAAGGGCACAAACAAATAATTATTTAACAAACCAAAAATGATCAAAAAATTAAAATAAAAATATTTTTGGTTTTTATAAATATTTAAGTGTTTTTGATATTTTTCTTGGATTTTTCTAATTTTAAGGTAATTTTCTAAAAATGAAACAAGTGTAAAAATCAAAGGTACTGTGCAGCCATAATCTAAAGGCTATTTAAAAGTATCTAAATAGCCTATAAAATTCCAGCAACAATTTTATGAAAAGCTAAAAAAAGCTAACTAAAGAAACTGAACATGACTTTTTGTATTTTTAGGATTTTTTAATGATTTTTCTAATTTTTTAGTCTTTTTTACTTTTTAGGGTTTTTATAAATACAAAAGCAACGAAACTTGGATAGAAATAAAAATACACAAAAATAAACACAACAATTTTTTGAATTTTTAGAAGCTTTTTAATATTTTTAGTTGATTTTTCAAATTAGACAAAAGCAATGTTTAAGGTCTTTGAATTTGTAAAAATATAAAATGAAAACAAAACAAGCTCAAAAATTCAAAGAAATTTTTACACTATGACTGGAGCCAGGTGTCCAAATTTCACAAAATTTGGACGAGATTTGATATTTATTTCAACCAATCAAAAACATACTGCACGCAGGGACCTAGATGCAAGAAAAATAAGTTTTAGGGACTAATTCTGAACATGCATTAAAAATCCCGAGGGCCTACTGTAATTTTTCCATTAATTCAAGCAGATGTCCAAAAAACCATGCACAAGGGTATGGAAGTAAATAGTAAAACTAAACATTCATTTTATAACATCCTAGAAAACCCGAGGGCATACATGCAAATATCCAAACATACACGTGACGACGCACGTGCAACCAGATAGGAAGGACCAAAGTGCAAATAGTAAAACCAGCAAGTGCCAAAGTGCAAATAGACCACAGTGTACTATTTATTTTACAGATTAAATAAAAACATAAAAGAACTGCTGGGAAGAAGGTGCAAATTACCCAGCTGCTCGTGCAGGTCACGTGGTGTGCCAGGTGGCGCTCATTGAATGGAAGGAGATCTGCGGCTCTGGCGCTGACACCTAGTAGATTTAACGGTTGTCCTACGGGCACGAACGTAGGCGTACGAGGGCCGTTAGATGCAAGATCTAACGGCCTGTCAGGCTCGGGCAATGGACGACCCTGATGTGAACTGGCAGAGATGAAAGATCCGACGGTTATGGAGGATGTTGGAAGAGCTCCTGCTGGATGAGGTTCACTGGAACACCGAGGAAAATCGGTGGCTCTGTTGAACGATCAGACGTTGGCAACACGATCGTAGGGCTCCTCCGCGTTGGGTGACGGGCTCGGATGATGTCTTCAACGGTCAGATCTCCTAGAGGGGCACTGGGACCTGGACGACCTCCGGCGAGACTGGATGAAGAAGAGCTGGGGAGTAATCGTGCGCTATTTGACCTGCATATGAAGTCTTCGACTCGGAGGGACACTCCGGTCGGGGTTATTTGGTTGGAAACAAAGTGAAGCAACGGTGGGTGAAGGTTGAAGCTCCGACGATGCGACAGATGGAGCTTCGATCCTAATCTTGGCGATCTAAGCCAAGTCTAGGGTGATCAGGGTGCGGGGGAAAGATGATGATGGACTGGGCAGTCTATCGGAACGGAGATGGGTGATCGATGGAGCTCCGACCACAGGGTCGGAGCCGGCGGATGACAAATGAAAGAATCAAAGATAAATGAAACTAGGATCGACGAGAGGTATACCTGATGGTCCTAGGTTGATCCTGAGCTCCAGGAGGTGAGGTCGATAGGGTCGTCACCTCGACCACGCTGTGGAAGGGGGGAGGCTCGAACGCGGCGGAGGTCCGGCTACAAGCGTCGAGCGTCGATTGCAACCACTCACTCCGGCCACCAAAGGGTGCTTCCGAAAGCTGTCACCAAGGGGAATTTCTCTAGGGCAAAATGCAGTGCGATCTATGGAGCTGGGCAATGAAATGAAGACTTTATATGCAATCCCAAGAGGTGAGGAAGAACGGGCACGGGCACACGAACCGAGGGCGATCTGACCTTCCCTAGGGATTTGCGAGGGTCGTGGATCCAAGGGGAAGGATCGGGCGAAGGAATCGGGGCGAAAGGGGCTATGATCCTATCGAGAAAAATGCGAGAAATGGGGCGCAAACCGGATCCGGGCGCGGGTTGGTCCGGGAGGGGGAGTTGACCGGGGGTCAACAATCCCTTTGGACCAATCAGAAAATTCCAGGGGCGAAATTATTTGTAAAATAAATTAAAATTAGAAAATGATATTATTTTAAAATATTTACAAAATAAAAATTGTTTATTATTTTTCAAACTATTTTTTAGTGATTTTTATTTATTTTTTGAAAAATAAATTATGATATATACAATATATTATATACAGGTATAAAATACCTAGGTATTTTATATTATTTTTTATTTTTCTTATTTTTGCAAAAATACTCTAATTTTATATTTTATTTATTTACAACATAAAATTTAGAGTATAAAATAATTTTTATTTTATTTTTATTGTTTATTTACATGAGTGAAATAAATATAAGTGTGATACATATATACATGTATTATGTATAAGGGTGAGAGAGAAATTATTTTGTTTTTATTTTAATTTTATTTTTATAATTTTTTTTTACTTTTAGAAATATATACAAGGGATTAGAAATACATTTTTATTTTTATTTTTATGAAAATAAAATATGTACACATAGAAGGAATATATACAAGATTGAATGACCCTATCTCTCTCTACTTGTTTTATTTGACGATCAGGCCCATATTGGGCCCTCTCTTGGATTTAGGTCACTCAATATTTATTCTAAATATTTCCTTCTTTTTCTTTATTCTTTATTCTTTTATTTTTGCACAAAGACATGCTAATTATTGATATTTAACAAAAGCATGTTGAATGGTAACTTATTGTATTTACAACTATATGCATGGTATTTTATCAAGATTTTTCGCTAAAATAAAAGAATAAAGAGTGATGAATGAGTATTCATCACTACTCCATTCATTAGATGCACTATCTCTGACCATACTTATTATCACACTCTCCTTGACGGCGATGCTTTGATTAGCATCATACCCTTCTTGCTGGTACGATCTCTTCACTTACAGCCTCTAAAGAAAACCAGGACGATTGTTCAGTTTGCTGAAGGATCAATAAAGAGGCCGAAGTATATACTAGAAAATGTCGTCATTTTGATTTAGGGCATGAGCTACACTATTGATTTTGTCGTATTGCCCATAGAGACCTCCACCGGGGAGCATTCTACAAACGTTGTGGGATGACCCTCTCTCGCCTCTGCGAGAGTCGTTATTGATTATGGATCAAGAAAGATTTGCTTTCGTCCTGTTGATGAAAGCGAGGTGATCATCACCGCACCTACTGTCGTCCAAAGACCTGCACCTGATGCACCTTCACCTATCTTAGACGACCCCGAGGACTATGACCTTTATGAGATGATCAGAGACTTTTGTTGTATGTTGGATTTCACTATGACCCGAGAATTCCTCCTCGTTGAGGAAGACTTGGAAAGCATGGACCTCGGAGTTCCTTCTTCTAGTGTTTGGCGACGTGTTGATGACATCCGCAGGATTTACACGATTGACACCTTAGAGTGGAGGGCATACATTGATGAGACTAAGGTCAAATTTGATCTTGTTGCTTTTATTTAGAAATTCGGGCCTTTTGATGGGAACGATCCGGTTGAGACTTTCAAGGACAAACATGATTCGACTACTTCTATTGATGAGTTTGTTCCTTTTGGTTTTGATATAGGAGAGACCATGCAGGATGACCTTGACTCTACATGTTCCGATGATGAGTTCGTCCCTTTTCACTATGACATCTGCAAGACACCTAAGGCCAGACCTAGCCACACTACTTCCACTGACCCGTATGTGCCTTCTTACTCCACGACTACTAAGGATCTTCACCAGGTCGATCCTAATCGTCTCCCGTCCACTGTGGACCCCTATATCGACCTGCATCTTATCGGATCCATTCCTCAGCGGTCATGTAAGAAGGTTCACTTTCTACCTTCTTGACCTTTGTATATCCATCTCTCTTGTATATTCGCTTCCGTTTTCTTCTATCCTTCTCTCATTTTGCTCATCCACCCCATGTATGTGCCTTGCTTAAGATGTACTTTATCCTAAGTATAGGGGGTAAACGAGCTGAGTGTTCGTTGTTCATTCTGTTTCATCACTCTTGTTATTGCCTATGCTTAGTACGCTTTTACCCTAAGTATAGGGGGAGTGATGCGTACATTCTCTTCGATCTCTTCTGCTATCTTCATCTAATTTTTCCTTTTTTCTTCTTTTCCTTTTCATTTTTTCTTTTTCTACCAAAAAGGTGTCGTCCCTTGTTATTTGTCTTCTATACTTAGGACGTACTTTATCCTAAGTATAGGGGTTGTGCACCCCGAGTTAATTCATTTTTACGATCCTCTCCACTGTCTTCCCTTTTTGTCTATACTTAGGGATATCTTACCCTAAGTATAAGGGGAGACAGTCTGAGTATGATCTATTCATTCCCACCCTTGACCCTCCCTGACTTGTGTACAATCTGTTATACTTAGGATTATTTGATCCTAACTATAGGCGGGACGACCGACTTCTCCTCCGTTCATTCATTACCATATCCGTTTATTCTTTATACTTTTCTATACTTAGTACGAGTTATTTCTTCTCTTTTTCTCTCTGATCTATGAGGACATAGTTCAAACTAAGTATAGGGGGTCGTATATACTGTGTATATACTTTAACCATAACTCGTACTTTTGTATTTTTAATAATAATATGGCTAAAAATACTTATTAAAACTCATTAGAATCACCTAATAAAAAGATGTTGATTATTCCTCAATTTCTTTTTGTGTATACTGATTAATAAATCAAGTAAAAAATATTTTTTTGCAAAATGTTTGAAAAATAGTTTGAAAATCCTTTTGAAAAATTTTTTGCAAAATAATTTGGATAATATTTTGTTCAATATTCTCAACCTTTATAAAATATTTTGTTTGTAAAGTTATTTTCTTTGTGTTAAATAAAAATATTTGAAAATGATTTGCAAATGGTTTGAAAATAGTTGCAAAATTATTTTGAAAAATCTATATATATTGTTTGTATAAAAACCATTGCAAAATGATTTTCAAATGTGTGTTAAATATATTTGTAAAAATTACTTTGGACTATAGTTTTCAAATTGTTTGTAAAAACTTTTTCAAATATGTTTGAGGAATATATACATCATACTAAAATTATGTATTAAACTGTATATATGGTTATAAAAATGAGCACTTACCCCTTGTAAATTCTTAAAATCCCAACTCTCGTCAACATAAGATGCATCCACGTGTAAATATGTGTACCTAGTTTTTATCCAAAATATTTTGTTTTAAAAAATGACAAAAACATTTGCAAAAAATAAAATCCAAAAACATTTGCAAAATCTTTTTGAAAAATACAAAAAAATGCATGTGCATCATCGTTTTTAAAAAATCCATAAAAAGTTAAAAACTTTGAAAATTGTATGACAAAAATATTTTCTGCATAGCATTTGCATAGCATTAACATTTTTCGGATTGAGTTTGATAATTGAATAAGTCTAAGTAAAATCCGAAGATTGGAGCTTGGTTAGACCTTAAATCTACCTAATCACATGAACCTTATAGGGGCTGGAATTGAGGTACTTTAGATCTAGTCGACTTAATTCTTTTAGGATTACGAGACTTGGTTCAAGGGATTCTTGACTGCTGAAGTAGAGTAATTCGGAGCACGCACATTGGTCTTGTTGATAATGACCTAACTTGGACACATGCACCTTTCACTTGTCTCAACTCAGTTGGAGTGGTGAGGGGATTGGATTTATCGGTATGAGACGCACACAAGTTAAAACATTTATCCTCATCTAGGGAGGGACGTGCACCCCAACCCATCAAGTGGCAGATATGTTTAAGGTGAGGAGAGTGTGGGTTGCAATAATGCTTAAAAAGAAGGATAGTATACTGGCTCAAGAGGAAAAACTCCTTATTTAAATGATGTTGTAAATAATATCTCAAAAAAAAGAGCAAAAAGCAAAAAACTCCGAAAAAGTGACAGAATCAATTGAAAATAAAATGTCTGCCGGAGTGTATATATTTGTATAGTCAATAAGCAAGCTTGAGCTTCAAAGTCATATCATGTGAGCTTGCAGTTGGATGACTTGACTACACTGGTCATGCATCCTAGGATAGGTAGCTACACTGGATACCGTCCATTCTTCTCTTCACCCCCTCCTCTTGAGCTGGTTGTAACTTGAACTTAGAAGGGAATACCTAGCTCCTCGAGGAAGGAGTTGCTGGATTGGAGAATCACTAGGTTGTCATGCTGAAGAAGTCAATCTCTTTGTCATTTCAGTTGGGGAGAGCCACTATCACATACACTGTACGAGTCAGATTCATAGTCATAAGGGTTTGCATATGAGTTGAAATATTCTGACCAGGCTATTGAGGAGACTTGAGTAGAGTTTTGGGATTATCGAAGGTTGTTGGATTTAAAATCTGATTCCCAATAAGGTTCCGACTGCACTAAAATTTCAAAGGTCTGATTTTAGCTCCAAACTTTGATTTTGTGAAGACAAGTTTGACAATTAAATTTAATCCACCTTCTTTTTTTTTCTTTTCTTTATTTTTCTTTTATACACTTATTGCATAAGTGTTTATTAGGGACTAGCAAAGGCAAGTATAGGGGGTGATGAATCTCCATTTCATCACCTTTATTCTATCATTTAGGCCTTAAAAACCCCAGTAAATGCATGTAAATACCTCTAATTTGCATTAATTAACATTCATGCATTACTGTGTAAAATACTGTTTTTAATGTCAAAATTATAGAATAAAGAAAAGAAAAGAAAAATAGTAAATTATTGAAGATATTTTATGATCTTAATCCCCGAGACCTAGGCATCTCGATGATTAGGTCCACAAGGAATAAAGTAGGGGGAGATAAGGGCCATTTATACAATAAAATTCCTTTTATTTATTCATTCTTTATTCATTTTTTCGGACCTATTTTTCCCAATTTTTATACTTCAAATAAATAAACTTTGTACATGAATGTTGTGGATAATTAAATATAGAAAAATACAAAATTGAGTTCATATAAAAATAATATAGAGTGTAATAGATATACTCTAAATAAGATTCCAAAATCTCATTTTCCCCGACCCATATCTCTCAAATAAAAATTTAAAATATATCAAAATTATCTTTGATTGTATATAACTTTTAATAAGCTATTTAAAGAAGATGGTTTCATATTTTTTGGAGTTATGGTGTGAAAGTTAGATTTTGGACCCCTATTGTATAGTGTACCTGATTAAAATATTCATTTTATTTATTCTTTATTATTTTAATAATTTTGTAAATATAGTTTATAGTATACGTACTATTAAAACTTTAATAAAATAATAAAGAAACTATTAAAATAAAATATGCACATAAAACATACAGATGAAATACCTATACTTATACCTATGTATTTGATATATCTATTTATTTAAATGTATATATTATATCAGAAAAATATAGGAAAAATATTTTTAAGTATATAAAAATAAGTTATAATTATATAAAATAATAACGAAAATAATAAAATCAAAAATACAAAATAATAATAAAAGACATAAAAACATATATGAATATACCTATAATGGAACCCTAAGAACTAACTTGTAATTAAATATCACTAAACATAAATAAAAATCATAATAAATATTATATAAAATAATAAACATTTTTTGTTTTATAACCTAAAATTAATAAATCCTTTATTATTTTTTTATTAATTTTCTAAATAATTTTGTCCGGGTTTTTTCTGGTTGGTCCACGTGGACCAACCAGATTTCTCCGCCTGTTGACCTCGGTCAACACTCTGATCGAGGTCTCCAGGTTGTTAGACCTTGTGCCTAGCATGTTTTATCGACTTTTTACATGCTGAGTCTTTCACCGATTGACGTGGATTCCTTCACAAAATATCTTCCACGTTCACTGGTGATTCACTCCCCCTCGATTTCTTGGGGATTAGATCACCGAAACGTCTGTTCTACCTCGTTCTTTCCCCATGCCCAGTCGTTTGTGCAAAAACCTTCCTCCGCCTTCTTCCCAAGTTTGAACCCTTTTCGACCCGTCTTGGCTTCCCCCTCTAGAGCTTCGAATGAATGTGGTGACAAGGCTTTCTCCAGCTCCGTTGCATCGTCGTTAGGCATGGTCGAGTGGGCGTTCCACCCCATCTTTGGCTATCGGCCGTCGAGGTTGCATCTCTGGTCTTCTAACCATTGAGGTTTGTTTTCTTGCATTCCTTTTAGCTTACTTTAGTATCTAAAATTAATTCCCGTGCTTATTTTATCCATTAATCGCGTATTAAGTCGTAACCATCACCTTCAAAGTTCGTCGGAGCTTGGTCTCCGGCGAACCTCCAACTTGTTCCCGACGGTTCTCCAACCCGTCAAACCACCACATCTCCTTCCCTAGTTGTTTCCCTATGCAACCACCTGCTTCATTCATCCTGCCCCTCCTGGTGGTAGGACTCGAGTGTCCCACCTCCTCCACCTCACCGAGACACCACCGCACCACCTCGCCCAACTGCCATTCACCCCTCTGACCATCGAGACAGTTTTCCCTCGATGTTTTGACTCATCCTATGCAAGTACCCAAAGCCTAGGCCATTTGGAGGCAATTTTGGAATCCGTCGGAGCTACCTGGAGCCTCCCCTGCTCCTACGACCTTTGTGGATGCTCCAGCCATCCCCGGGTCTTTTTGGGCCCTCTAGTCAGTAAGAGATGTCGCCAGGATCCCAACCACCGAGCAGGAGGGAGGAAGGTCGGAGGATGCAGCCATACCCCATCGAAGCTCGGAAGAACCAGGGTTCTTTCCTGTTCTTCCAAGCAATCTTTCAGTCGTTCGATCACCTTCACCTCGCAGTTTTGATCGCACCCGTTGGATTGAACCCCCTCCAGCACCGTCAGATCAGGGGGTCAATATTATCCTGATCATCCATCTTCGAAGCGGCATCGGGCGACGAGAAGCAGACACGTGGCATAAGTGAAGGCATACCTACCGTTCAATCGTGTGCCTATTTTGGGAGATTTAACCTCGCAGTTTCGTCGTTTTATTATTTAGTTTTATAATATTTTTTTAGCGTTACAAATATTCTAGAACATTTGCATTTAGGACCCCATACCTTTTAGTATTTGCATCCAGGTCCACGTTACCTCACGCGACGCCCCACGTGAGGGGATATTTTGCAAGTGTGCCCCTAGAATTTTATGTATTTGGTCGTGTTCCATAAGTTTTTTTAGGATGTTATAAATTTTTTGTGAAATTTCAAGCAACGCTCTGGACTTTATTTTATTTACAAAAATACTCATGTAAGTAATGTAGTTTCTTTATGTTTTTTCTATTTATTTAAAATATCACTAGTGCTCTAAAAAATCCCAAAAAATAGGATAGGTTCTTGTTAAGGTGTTGATTCACGCTATAATTTGCATTTCATTTTTAGGTATTTTAAATATTTATTAAAAATAAAAAAGAGCACTATTTTCCTGTTTGAATTGAAAATTCCAAAAAAAATATAAAAACATTTTGAAAAATTCCCAAAAAAATATATTTTGCCTATTTATCTATTTTTAACTTCCAGACCAAAAATACCTAAAAACTATAAAAGAAAACTCCTAAAAATTGGAAAAAAAACCCTAAAAACCTTTATAAAAATTTATAAAATTCTCAAAATTCAAAAAATTGTGTTTTTTTATTATATATACATTATTTATCTATTAAAATTTATTTGGAGAGATTTTAAGTCTATTTGTTATTTTTAATCTCTATTTTAAACTCAGATATTTAATAAAACCTAATTTTGGGTATTTTTGACTTTAAAAATATATAAAAATAACAAAAATTCATAAAAATCATAAAAATAGTAAAAAATTATTTAAAACCCAAACATATTTTATTTTCTCTATTTTGATTATTTTTATTCATATTTATATCTACCCTAGCCTACTTTATATATATACTCTTTATATATTATATATTTTAAAAGAAAAATAAATATGAAAATATAAAAATATAAAAAAGAAAATACAAAAATAGGGAATTAAAAATCAAAATACAAAAATATAAAATAAAAAATAAAAAAATTAAAAAATTAAAAATCCACAAAAAGAACATATAGACACATACTTCACAATTATTTGTGTGCTTCATAGCCTAATCTATCATGTTTGCTCCATGTGTTCAACACACTACACATACTTGCACACAATACACATCTTGTTGTAGAGTAAAATAAAATAAATTTTAACTCCACTTTATTTTCATTGTTTGATTATTTGTTGTGGCTTAATTGTTGTCTGAAGCAGGGTTTCTTGTGGGTCTCCACAGTGACTGTGTCTCCGCCTTTTCTGACCCGTAAAAAATCCTCTTCAACAATATGATATCACAAAAATATAACAAAAATATATTTATGTATATTTAAATAAGATAAAAGTATATAAATTAAGTATATAAAATAATAAAATTAAATACAAAATAAAAATAAAATTCTCAATATATAGAGAAATATACATATAACTAAAATGAAAAAAGTAACTTGTAATAAATTAACTTGTAAAAACAAATAAAAATCATATTCAAATACTACAGAAAATAATAAACATTTTTCATTTTATAACTTAAATATAATTAATTCCTTCACTAATTATTATTGAATTTATAATAATTACGAGTCTGCTTTTTTCTAGTTGGTCCACATGGACCAACCAGAGAGGGTCAAGAGTTGACCCCAATCAACTCCTCTCCCCAGGCTTGTACCCTATTAGACCTAGCGTTTGACCTTGTTTCTCATTTTTCTTCCAATCGATGCAATCATCAATTTGGAAAAGATTCCTCTTTGACTTGTCTCCTCGAACTACCCTCTTTCACGCACCATCGTCTCCTCGAGGATTGAGTCCATAAATCGAGCGCCTCGCCTCTATCTTCCCCATCATTCACTCACATGTACAAAATCTCAGCCTTCTACTTCTTCCATTTTTGAATCTGTTCTGCTCTGAGTCTTCTCTACCTTTTGCATCCCAAGGCTCGAGGAAGGTGACAACTACCTTGCCTGATAGTAGGAGGATCGAGGAATCGGTTTGGAGGTGGATTCCATCATCTCCGGCGGTGCTCCTTCATGAGGTACCTATCTCGCTGCCCACAACTGCTCGAGGTTCTTTTTATCTCTTTTTAGATAGTCTTTAGGTGTATATTTAATTTCTCATTATTACTTTTAGTTTTCATTAAGTACGTTAGCTTAAATTAGCTCATTCGTAGTTCGCCGGAGCTTAACTCCGGTGAACCCTCCACCGTGCATTTTGTTGTTTCCGACCCACCTTCCATCGTCATCTCTTCCCCCAATGCTTCTGCTACGCCCCAATCCACTCCATTCAACCTTATCCATCGTGGATCAGGATCACGACACTCTACCTCCTCCTGTCGCTGGAGCAGTCATTGCCTCACCACATTTCGCATCCATTCCTCCACCTGACAGGACAAGACAGTTTGCCCTCGTCCATGATCTCTTTTTGTGTAGTCGCAGGAGCTACAGGACCCCATAAGGGGTTCGATTTTGTCAGGATCACCTCCCATGAACCTTGTCGGAGACATCGACCTCTTGAGCTCATTTCGTGAGTTCTGTGCCTACTTGGAGGTTCAGGGAGGTGTAGAGCAGTTGCAAGAATGTGTAGAGCCTGTTGGAGGTGCACGAGGAAGCTAGAGGAGTGAGTAGTGCCCGATCGAACTCGCCTTGGATGCGTTCTTCGCTTGTTCTTCCAGGTGCCTTGCCAACCGTCTGATCTTCCCCCACCTTCTAGATCTAGCAATCACCGTCCGACCAGGCTTCGCCAAAACCATCAGATCCACCCTTGGATTTAATCAAAGTCGTTGGACGCTGAAGCATCATTGTGTAGCCAGAAGACAACAAGTGTCAAGTCAATCACCCTCGACCGCACAAATGGAGTGCATATAGGGGGTAAATTGCAAAAAAATCCCCTATTTTTGTATTATTTTTATTTTAGTCCTATATTTTTTTAACATTTAGATATTTTGGTAAAATTACATAGGGACCCATGTATTTTATTATAGGGTTTTTATCATTTGTGCCCCTCCGAGATATTGCAATATCAGTTATGCCCCTCCCTTTTCGGTAATATCAGTTGTACCCCCAACTTCTTCCCATTCTAACACTTGTGCCCCTTGGGTTAGTTTCCGTCCATCCATAATACGAACGGACATTAACTTCAAGGACACAAGTGGGATTAATTGAAAAAAATAGATTGAAATATCCAACTCTTCTTCTTCCTCCCTTATCCTCTTCCTCCCCCTTCTCTTTCTTCTCTCAGCCACCTGCTCCTCCAATGGCTCCTCCCGACCGCCCTCAGCCCATCCCTACGCCCCAAGCTCCTCCCCCGCACCTGTGCCTCCCCCTCTGTGCACGAACTCGTCCCTCCTCCCCGAGCTCCTCTCTGGCCCTCGCACCTCTGCCCTGGCTCCTCCATGCCCCCTGGACCCTGCCTCCTCCCCCCCCCCGCTGCACCTCCCCCTGCCTCTACCACCCCCGCGCCCCCCTCCTGCTGCACCACCCCTGCCCTCCGCCGCCCCTGCGACCCCACGCCCCCTCCCCCTACGCCTCCCCCTTCCCCCACCGACCCCCCCCCCCCCATGCACCTCCACCTGCCCCCACCGCCCATGCCCCCTAGGCCTCCCCAGCCCGCACCTCCTCCCCAACATGCACCTCCACCCAGCCCCGTACATCCTCCCCATCCCACCCCTCCTCCTAGCCCCGTACCTCCTCCCTCGAGCTCTGCCCGAGCTCCTCCCACGCACCTCCCCAGCCCGCACCTCCTCCCTCGAGCTCCGCCCCGAGCTCCTCCCTCGTACCTCCTTCCCCACACCTCCTCCCCAGCCCGCACCTCCTCCCAGCCCCGCACCGCCTCCCCAGCCCACACCTCCTCCCTCGAGCTCCGCCCCAAGCTCCTCCCCCATACCTCCTTCCCCGTACCTCCTCCCCAGCCCGCCCCTCCTCCTTGGCCCGACCCCGCCAGCCTCGAGCTCTGCCCCAAGCTCCTCCCCCGAGCTCCTCCTCCACCCCTCCTCCCCAGCCCAACCTCTCTAGCACCATGCTCTGCCCCATCCTCCCCAGATCGACCCTTGATTTTATTCATACCATAATACCCTTCTTAACCACACCATGGTTTGAATAAAACCATGGTTATTTTATTTTTTTTGACGATCAATCTAACGGAAGGGCACAAGTGATAACGGAGAAAGAAGTGAGGGACACAACTGATATTACCAAAAAGATAGGGGCATAACTGAAATCGCAATATCTCAGAGGGGCACAAATGATAAAAACCCTTATTGATATTGCAACTGGGTACGTGCCACGTCACCTCACGTGTCGTCCCACGTGAGATGGCTACTTTACATATAAGCCTCTCCGGTTTTTATATTTTCATTTTAGTACCAAAACTTTTAATGTTAGTGTCAATATTGTAGGTATTCTACCGAAACAACCTCGCACTTATTTGTAATTACAAAAATACCCCTACTAGTTCAATAATTTTGTAGTTGTTTTCTATTTATCAAAATATCATCATTGCTCCAAAATTTATAAAAAATCAGGGTTAAGTGCATGCTTGCATACACATTCATGTCATAAATTTATTTTTGAATATAGGTATTTTTCCTAATTATTAAAAATAAGAAGGGCACGTTTAGTCTCTGTTTGAATTAAAAATTACCAAAAAATATAAAATCTTTTGAAAAATTTCCAAAAAAACTATATTTTGTTTATTTTAGTATATTGTATTTATAGACCAAAAAATAGAAAAATAAAAATACAAAAAATTAAAAATATCCAAATCTTTTATAAAAATATAAAAATCACCAAAAAATCCCATAATATTTATTTTTATCTCCAATTTTTATTTATATTATTTTCTTTATATAAAAAATATTTTCAAAAATTATAAAGCTTTTAGCCATTTTCAAATTACAAAATATGTCGACCTATTTATTTAATCCCTATTTGGTATATTTTTTACTTTAAAATATATAAATTTGAAAATTAAAATTCACCAAAAATCTCAAAAATAGTAAAAAAATTATATATAATCCATAAATATTTTATTATGTTATTTTTTATTAATTTTAGTTATGTTTACAATTAAATTTCTTTATATTATATATATTTATATTTATATACTCCTCAATTATATATTTAAAAGAAAAAGAAATTTAAAATCAGAAAATATAAAAAAATATAAAATATAAAATTAAAAACAATTTTAAAATATAAAAATTAAATTCTATAAAAATATAAAAAAATAAAACCCATACGAAAACAGAAGAAAGAGCACAAATTTTGCACATTTATTTGCACAATCTATCACGTTTGTTCCCTATATTTGAAACTCTACATTCCTGCACTATACACACATTTTTACAGTTAAATAAAATAAATTTTAACTTCACACATTCATTTGCATTGTTATATTTATTTGTGGGTTAATTGTTGAATTTAACGGTTTCTTGAGTGGTCAACTCAACGAGTGTTGATTTGCCTTGTGGATTAACACGATCCTCTAGAATATCGTTATTTCAGTTGCACACGCAAGAGGATATGTGCACGTGGGGTCCTCTTCTTCTTCTTTCAACGATGAAGCCTCTTCTTATGTTGAATGCTAGATTAGATGAGGTGGCAGTTTCCACCTGGAGAAGCTGTTGGAGAATAGCGGCGCTGCCAAGTGTGAGGTCACCTAGAACTTTCAACTCTCTGGAACAATTGTGAATCAGGGTTCCAATAGAGATGTGGAACCCCACATTTCCCTTGAATTTTATGATGTCGATCTTCATAACTTGGAGTTGATCAGAAAATAGAAAATAATACTCTTTAGAAGAATCTTCAAGAACAATGAAGAATCAAATCTTGACCAAATTGTGAATTAGGGTATCAACGGAAAACCCTAGAATTGAATCTCGAATCTCATACATATATAACGAACATAAATCCTCAAGAATCGAACTCGCCCCAATACCATGTTAGAAACCTTGACTGTGGAAGCGTAAATATCAGAGAAATAGAAAAAAGAACAGCGGGATTTTACGTGGAACCCTACTCCCTAAGGAGCGGTTTGAAACCATGGGAAAACGCCTTAAATGACTTGTGTTTTCTATTCATTTTTCTCATCTGATACAATGGGTGTGTGTCTCCTTATATAGCCTCCACTGAATCTCCAAGTGCCACAAATAGTAGATTTGAGACTAAACCATTGGATGTGGCAATTGGACCATGGAGGGATCCAATTACCGATCTACACATGATGCAAAGCAAGGAATTGATTTCAAGGTCTACCGAATAGCAATGAACAGTCCATTGCATAGACTACGGTCTCCATGGTATCAACTAGTGACTTGCACAGTGCGACCACAGGAATGGACGATGGCGATAATCATCGCATCCTCTGCAACGGGGTAATGTTTTTGGCTCTGCTAACTTTTTCGAGGACTAATATATGGACCATTTCTCTATATATCTACAATCCGACGTTTCATGCAAGCAAAAGGCGTATCAAAATTGATTTCCATTTCATCCGATATTATGACGCATAAGGACAACTTTAGGAACGAGTAATCAAGAGTCACTGCAACTTCACCAATCTCTAGTTAAATAACTCCTTGGATCAAAGAGATGCTTAGCGGTTATATAAGTTAAAGAGATGGGAAGAGATGCATAAAGAGATGTTTTAAGCTTTAGAGCTTGTTGAATATAACATTTTAGCCTTTCGGCAAATTGGATTGAGATCTATATAAGAACATCAAACAAAGAAATAAAGTTGAACAAAAAAACGGGTCAAATTTTTCCTTCGCAGCCCATATAAAAAGAGAAAACATGTCCAAGTATACATTGTTATAAATCATCACATAAATCGGTATACATAAATCTTAATCAGATGCACATGATCAGTCACACCGTCCATCAACCCAACTAGCCCACATAGACTGCCCCCCGGCCTCCGTCAAGTAGCTCTCCGAGCTCACCTCCGGCGGCGGCATGGCGGGTTTTCGCCCCCCATCCTCCATCCTACTTTGGTTTCCCGAGAGGCCTCCCATCATCAAGGGGTTGAGGTCACTGAAGGAGACAAGCTCGTTTCTTACGGTATCCATTGGCTGGCGGTTGTCGAGCAGGGGGAAAGGTGCGTGGGGGGAGGAGAGGAGGCTGGAGAAGCAGTGCACCTGCCCGTTGAAGAGACCCTGCATGGTGGTGTGTTGTGGCTGCTCGAAGTTGATGTAGGTGTTGTCGACAAGGGGAGGAAGCGAGGAGGAGCCCGTGTCGTCGTAGCAGTTCTCGGAGGCGGAGGCGGCCATGGAGGTGGAGGCAAGGTGGTGGTGGTCGTTGTTGTTGTTGCAGCCGGGCTTCATGGAGAGCCCTCTGCTCTTGTAGAACACCCTGCATAGCACCCAGTCCTGGAATTTCCATGCACAATTAGGTTAATGAATGATACTTGGAAGATTTTAAGGGTTATATATGCAAATGTGACATATATACACACACGTGCATACAATAAATACTTTCGATGTTATACTCAATATTTTAATTAAATATTCCCTACTTTTCACTTCTTCTCTCGTCAGTATTTTGTAAGAAATTCCAGGATATGTTTAATTTCAAACTGACGTGAGAAATACACGGTCCAAATTTGATTAAAAAAAATTAAACAAACAGACCGCAATTAATAATATTACCACTTAATAGTCTCTCGGTCGAATAATATATTAATGGCATGAAATATTATAATTCAAAGCTTAATTATTTCCTCAAAACTAAGAAATGTCTTTGATTTTAAAAAAAATACAGCAAATTTGTTGGCGTGCTTTTTAATTGGTTATTGCTAAATTAGTGATAATTAGTACAAATTTTAATGACAAAATAGCAAATAACCAATTTTTGTTATAATATCAGATTCTATAGAAATCAATATTAAAATTATTCATTGTTATAAATCAATTGTCCAGGTGTTATATATGTTAGTAAAATTTAATATACTCCATGGAGCGGCGAAATTGGCTATAAAAATAATAGACATGTCATTCCATATATTCATATAATTTCATACATAATACACATCTATCAATTGGTTTGCATGAAGCTCGTTTATCTGTAATCCATGGTCAAATAATGTGTCATAAAATTTCTCATAATCCTTAATTGGTTGATCTTTTCTCATCATCCTCAATCCTAAAGACGACTGCAAGAGCAAAACCATCCAAGAGACTCATCAATTTTTGAGATTATCTACGGACACGTCTAATTAAATATAATTTAGCTGCATCACTAATGTGAACAGTATAAGGTGTGTAAAACATGGCAAGCGACAGTCGATATAATATAAATTTCAGATATAAATGTCTAAGTCCAAGTGGTATTTCCATTAATTTATTGGGACCTTGTTGAGGACAGCAGTGATTAATTAGCTGATGAGAATGACAATAACAACACAGATGCAATGCGTTTCCAGTAATGACAATGAAACGAAGGAAGGATTTCGTTGATTACTAAATAGACGTGTAATTAATAACGAGTTGTTGGAATTAGAGACGCGAAAATAGTTGCAAAATGTAAATTCGAAAATAATAAATAATTTCTAGAAGTTATATCATCATCATCATCATCACGCATCACTAGTGCACGGCGATTGTGATTTAGGCACTTAAATCACTATGAACCAACGGAAATTAAAGAAAAGAAACCCAATATTTGTTTGACTAACAAATTCTAAAACTTTGTTGCTCTCTTTTAACTTTCCTTTCGTTACGTAGATCCGCTAATGGTGTTCATATTTATTATATTATAGGATTACATGGAGACGAGTGGATAATAAGCTGCACCGCTAGTCCTTTTTGATTTGTAAAATCAATTACGTAGATTAAAATGTTATTATATTTTCCCTCTATTTCCCTATATGTGCAAACATTAATCTATTTTTTCTTTTTTTATTCCTAATGTATGGAAATCGATCAATAATTGTTGAGAGGACTTGGATATGTACCTTCTTGTCATGTAATCATAATATCATATTTTTAAATCTTAGTTTCGTTTTGGTATAACCTACTTCACATATCAAGAGATAATTGCTCGTTATATAACATAAGCAGACATGATAAATCTTAGTTAATTACCTATTACTAGAATAAAATTAGCATTAAGGTAAAAAAAAATTAATACTCCTTATCTTATCTTTCATACTTTAATATATAACAATAAATATTATTTGTTACTAAATTATTAAAATTTGTAATGGATATCGTATTCATCTATATATACTGAAAATGAATCATGTAATGGTTATTGATATTTGTTAGCTTTTTCTTGTAGTCATTGTTAAACTTAAATATAATTTATATAAAATTTGACGAATAGATCAATAGGTAAAAACAATACTCGCTGCTAACTACGGAGCAGAAATTAATATTACGATAAATAATATTTATTATTATATATTTAGTATCCATAAGATGATAACTATTTAAACTATTCATTTTCATATTCCAATTTTGTAGCAGAGTAGACGTCGGTACAAAAGTGAAATCAAATAAACGTTCCACGTATTACAAATATAAAACGACGATTTTTCATAATAGAGGATAAAACATGGACGTGGAGTTGAAAGCAACGAGTAGAAGAGGTTGAATAGGGGGGACGTCCCGATATTTATTTCTTGAAATAAATAAGAAGATACGTGGTTGAGACGACAAGTGTACTGTAAGTGAGATTTATATGACTTGGCGAAGACATTAGTGGCTAATTATAGAAACCGCAGCATATGCCAAACCGAGTTGGAATCAGAATTTTTGACTTTTTATCGAGTCCTCCCTAGAATCCTATATATCATAGATACGTTAATATATTAATTACGTGAACTTTTTTTCTATTAATTAATTATTTGCTTCGAGGTAACACACGGCTTAACTTGATTTTTTTAGATCTTACTGAAATTAACTTGAAACGAACAGATGAGAAATAATTATTAATTAGAATTCTCTTTTGTTCATTTGGGTTCATCCTACGAGATTTTGGCATGAACAGATTTAACTCTAAAATAATCCATGTCTATCCAAACCTCTTATTAGTAAAATATTCTCTGATGTCATTTCAATGTTCTAATCACAAGACCAATGATTATATGTGACAAAGTCAACTTGTGGAAGCTGTATTGGTAGCGAGCGGATTCTCTGTAATACTGTCGGGATCTGCGGTAAATAGCGAGATGCCCGAGCCGCTCGCGATTTTTTGGATTTTTTTAGCCCTTACCATGTGAACCGTTTGATCTTGATCTAGCGGTTCGTGCCTCTCGCGGTTTACTCCATAAATATGAAGTCCTGTAGAAGATCCGCACTCGTATTGGTATGGAAATATAGGTTTATTCCCTGGAAACCTCATATTTACATCGTTAAAACTTTAGTTCAATGATCAGCTCTTTAATTAGAATATAATACTGTCGATTATATTGAGTTGCATATGCCATGCAAATATGTCCAATTAGAAATTCCAAACATGTTGGTTGATAACACGTAGCATCTAATACATTACTGCATATCAAAAAACCTAGAAATTCCCTATTGAGTTAATACCGGTTATATATATATATATATATATATATATATATATATATATATATATATATATATATATGAAGTAAATGGGGTTGCTCCCTGGATGTAGCCAACGGGTTGCTCCCACCCCCATTTTGCCCCAATATTTTTTATTTTTTTTTAAAAAAAAATTTGTATATTCATCACTACATCCCTTTAACATTCTATTAAAATTTCGTCAGAAACATAGACTCCTACGGCCTCGATCCAAACATCATCGATTTAAAAAATCTTACGACCGTTAAAAAATGACGTCTGGATGGAGGGCTTAGGAGTCTCTATTTCTGACGAATTTAATAGAATCTTAGAGGGATATAGTGATGAATATACACATTTTTATTTTCCAAAAAAATAAAAAATGAGAGAAAAATAGGGATGGGAGCAACCCCATTGGCTACTCCCAAGGAGCATACTCCTTTTTCCCTATATATATATATATATATATATATATATATTATTGTAACACCTATAAATATAAAAAATCTTATTCTAAAATATATATTAACAGCAATATGATCCTTGTCTATTCATATTAAATACGGCTGTCAACTTAATATACTTACATAATTTGTATATGCATCGTCTTTACTTCATTTAGTCAGAAATATCCATAATTGTATTTTTGAAAGGATACGGTTTTATTATATTTGCAAAATAAAATGAACGAAGGCATATAGAACAAACGCCAAAAGAGGCATCGATTCCAAGTGACAATTTTATATGCCGATTCTTTAAAAATGGCTTAACTACTACTTATGTATGTCTACAAATGCTAATTATTTTTGAGCTATAGGTACTGATATGCTTAATTAGAGGTTATCAGCTCTAATTATAGGAGATCATATGCTTAACTATTACTTGACTATATATAAATTTAAGCATAATGAGTATTCTAACCTTAGAAGTGGATGAAGATGATGATCGCTTATGAGAATGATCGCCGGCGGTAGCGATGCCGCCGGGAGAGGGCTCCGCGCGGAACTCGTGCATGACCCAATCGGACTTCTTGCCCTTGGGAGCCCTCCCTTGGTAGAAGACCAGTGTCTTCCTCATGCCGACGAGCCTCCCTCCCCTGCCGGCTTCATGGACAATGGGACGGTCCTTGCCGGTGGCCTTCCAGTAACCGGAGATCGTCGCCCTGTTCGTCCTTTGGCCCGTGGAGTACTTGCGATCCCTCAAGCTGTAGAAGTACCACTCCTTGCCTCCTACACATGCCTCCCCTGCACTTGCAATCAGATCAATTAGTGATTAATTGTCTAATTACGTATGCATTTATACGAACCGTTTGCATAGTTTTTCGGGAGTAAGTAAAATACAACCAGTAGTCTATGCTGAACTTGAGATGCATGTAGTTCTTTCTATTTTGTGAGATCAGGTATGTAATGCAATACCAGGAGAGCAAGTAGAGTTAATATATATTAACACGATACAGCCATATGAATGTGTTGCAGGTTAATTAGAGAATGCAATTGATCAGAAATATTTTTTTGATGGAGTGTATATTGCATATCAGAATTCCCCAGAAATTTTCAGGATTTCCACTTTAAAAAAATGAAAACGTTGCATATGTCTTTAAAAACTACAATATAAATTTCCTGGAGCGTTGTCGTGGTGTAGTTGGTTATCACGTCAGTCTAACACACTGAAGGTCTCCGGTTCGAGTCCGGGAGACGCCATAATTTTTACATTATCATGCAATTTTAAAAAATTTAATAACCAAAAGGCGATGAGAAGAAGGTAAAGTAGTTAATTTATCATATTTATATTCATTTCCTGACGAATTCCCATATTTAGTACACACTTTGTTTTAAGAAATATGGTTCAGTCAAAATTCTAGAGAAATTCCCATCTCAAAATTTATGAAGAGTAATTCTCCATAAATACAAACTTGGGCAGAAGAGACGTCTCTCGTTATTTTTCTTCCCGGTGCATGTATGTCATTTAAATAGGAAGGAAATACAATAGAAACTAATTATATATAAGTAGGAGTGATCAAATCGAGAATCATATCCCTCCTGCACATATTGCAGGATATGTGCCCGGATGTGAACCATGAAATTGGAATAATGGCTACGGCTGATGAAAGACCTGCAACTTGGACAAATATGGATAGAGTTGATGTAGTAGTTGGCCTACGCATGCAATGGGACCAACATAATTATTTCCCTTTTTCCTTGCTCAGTATTCTCGATGATATCAATACATATATACGTACATTCAACTTTTTAGGACGTAAAAAAAATACTTCTGAAGTCACAATCACAAGAAAGTTTAGAAAAATCAAACTCCAGAAGGGGAGAAACCCACATCACATAACTCGAGATTTACCACAAGAAATTCAGAATCATGGGGCTGAATTATATATATTCACCGTTTTTTTCTGTGGAATCCATGTCCTATGATCTCAGAATTCAAAGAAGTAAAAAAACCTATGTGATATCAGGAAGCCATGATTGAACAGAAGCGCCGAAAAATATATGACATTTACACCTCGTTGGTATGAGTAAAATGATCCCAAAACTAAAAAAGAAGGCAATAGAGGAGGAAGAACCCATGATCACAAACACAGAAATTAAATCCATCATTTCCAAATGATGCGCAGAAACCAGTGGATCCAAATGGAAGGCTTACACAATTTAACTCATGATTCCTAGAATGAAAAAGATCGAAGGCTTTGTGTGCATGTGGCGTTTTCAGCAGAATAGATACTATGTATTGGGTACAGAGGTGGTATTATATACTGACCAGGGAGGTCCCAAGGCTCGACCTTGTTGAGATCCACATCAACCAGCATGGGAACAGCCATGGAATCTCCTGATAGCTTCTTGGCCAAGTAGTCGCTGATGAGCTCCTCATCTCTTGGGTGGAACCTGAACCCTGGAGGCATCCTCGACTCCATCATGCTCAGGTAGCTCGTCCCCATCTTAGAGAGAGAGAGAGAGAGAGAGAGAGAGTAGAGGGGGAGAGAGGGAGGGCTGCAAGGAGGGGGTGTGTTGGGTTCTATTAATAATGATAAATAGGTGAAGAAGTCAACTTATATCACAAGGAGAGAGAAATGGGAAAGGCAAAAGTTACAGAGTTGTCCACGTAATTTAGGAATCTGACCATATGTGATTGGACCCAATATAACACATCGGCATTTCTTTTCTTTTTCTCTCTTCTTTTACCTTGTGAATGGGTGCTATGCATTAGTAAAATTTTGGTTGGATTGTAGAAGGAAAGATAAAGGATGTAAGTGTTCTAAAAGGATTGACAATAATGTGTAATTTATTTTAAAGCTGCCCTCTATCTTTTTATTGATTCGTTCTTATATATTATATAGCAACAAATATGATATTCATTGGTAAATATATTGTAAGTGATGGAAAATCGATTTCTTAATCGTTAAGGATCGATGGGTTTTGTTTGTTGCAGAATTAATTGTGTAGCGTCAAGCATCGCAATGAATTTCGTAACTGTTGTTACATATCGCAACAGCTGTCTGTCTGGACAGCTATTTATTCCAAACAGCTGTCTGTTCTTGCAGACAGCTGTTCGAGTAGTGGTTGTTGATAGTTATTGTAATCCCTTTTATACCTATTAATAATTATCACAATTACTTATAAGGAAGCTAGTCATTATACATCGGCATTCGCCCGTTTTCTCTAATTTGTGAACAAATGTAAAGAGAGAGTGTATTCTCGAGGATTATCTCCTTCTATGCATGTTACAATGACTCATATGGTAATTTTTAATGTAAATTAATGTTCATCGTTTAAATGTCGTTTGTTGTAACGCATCGGTCAATGTTAAGTTGTTATATTGAACATATAGTATTGTAGACGAGGCAAAAAATGTTCCATCTTATCTCTGAACCTTGAATGAAAGTTTTCTACTCGAAAGTACAAAAAGGAGTAATGACAATAGAATAACATTATGCTCCCTAGAAAAGCAAATAAGCATTCTTGGATCTAAGGACCCTACTCGATAACCCACCAAGATGACTCCACGAGACATCCTTCCTTGTATCGTATATTAGAAGGGCTACCCCCACTTCGAAATAGATTGGTTCTTGTATACTTAAAATGGTGTTATCCTAAACAAAATCCCTTGTATCATTTGAGAGATCAACTACTCTCCTTTCTTGATAGAATTGTGGGTGTTCAAGGACTCTTATATATCCATCATAGTGCACAATTGAGAGCCAAAAACACTCTTAAAATGTACACTTGTTCAAGGATGGAATGGAAAAAATCTCTTATGTTCCCTCATTGTGCATTCTAATGATCATGGGGAGATAGGCGCCTATCAAGGAGATCATAACGTTGCAGAACTTGTTTCATATCAGTATTAAGGAAAATTGTTCCTCACAACTTGTTGACTTTTAGTCCATGTTCTGTTTGCAACATGTTTCAAAACGCACAAGTCAAGTTGGTGTTCATTCCAACTTCTAGATAGACATTTTCCTTCGAATTATTAGAAGGGTTGACTCCACACCTCGAGTAGTCATTTTGAGCATAACATTAGACCAGGAAGGGCAGTCGGTAAGTACTTATTGAAATTGATATCAAAAAGACCTATTCAAAATAGTAAAAACTCTTCGACTTGGTTTTGAAAGGTACCCCATTTCTCATAACATGCTATCAATTTTGTTACGTCATCATATAATATCCTGTTAGGGTGTTATACAAATAATCTCAATATGGAAAAATAAACCCTCGACTATAACAATATCCCATTGGATCATTAAAACAATAACTAATCCTTAACCTAGAATTGGACATTACAAAGGATCCAATTCCACTCTCATCTATGATCCTTTTCAAGGTTTACATACAAAATAGGATATAGACTAGAAGGACACGTTATTATGCATATATATTATATATTAGGGAGCCCTTCCAATATGACGTAGTCCTTCCTAAGTTCATAAAGCTGCCCCTTTTTTGTATAAAACACGAGCACTTTAGTAGAATACATATACAGTTTGTATTATAATTGCACATTATAAATACAAAACCGCATACAAATTGCACATTATAATATAAACATTAAAACTACACATTATAATACAAATAATATACATATTCTATTAAATGCATCGTATTTTTTTTTACAAAAAAAGGTTGGCCTTCCTGAACTCAGGAAGGACGTGTCCTATTGGTAGGAAATCGTGTGTGTGTGTAGAGAGAGAGAGAGAGAGGAGTGATCCTATGAGAGCCAAAACCTGTGAGAGCATGCATTCTGGACCACATGATTCAACTAGGAGAGAGAAGACAAAATCTAGTGGTCCAGAATGTATGCTCTCATGTTTTCACATTTTTTTGCTCTCATAAGATCACTCCTATATATATATATATATATATATATATATATATAGGGTCCTGTGAGAGCAAAAACCTGTGAGAGCATGAGAGTAATAATTCCGCACCACTAGATTCTATCATCTCACTCCTGATTGATTGGAAGATGAGAGAGAAGAGCAGGATCTAGTGATCCAGATTCACAACTCATGCTTTCACAGCTTCTGGCTTTGAAAGAATCAACTCTCTCTTTATATAAATTACATGAGGGGAAATATGCTTAATTAGTTTGTAAAGATAGCCCAAGGATATAATTAGCACTTTTTGCTTGGATGGTGGTGGGTCTCATTGTTATTTTTATTATTACGAAATTATTAATATTAATTATTACTTTTATTAGGTTTTGGAATACATGTTACTTGTGAGATTTGATCACAACAGCTCTTAAACGAGAAGAAAAGCATGATAACTAACTAACCAAATAAGAACATGAGAGTTATGCTTTGATGCACTGAAACGAAAAAGAAACGAAACAACAAATATTTGTGATATTTTATGTGGCATCAACATATGAGATATTGCTAAGCATATAGCAAATACCATATGTGAATTCTCGCATAGATTTAATCGATATTCTGAATTTCGCGCTTCGTTATGGCATCTTCATAGAAAACAATTAGGCATCATTTCGGTTAGCTGTAATCGACGATATGATGTTCTTCCCATCTTTTTTTAAAGACATTGTTAAGAGGATAAAGCCCACCAAATGGAATTTTTTAAAAGCACTCTTCTACCCAGTATAGAATGTTTTGGTTTCCAATAAAAGCAGATATGTTCAAAGGATCTTTCACTTCATTTAATGGAACCCATAGATACACACATTAATTCCTCCTCTTTTCATTTATTCCCCATACCATATAAACCAAACAAAGATGACGTATCTCTTACCCTTCTTTTAAGAAAGAAAGGGAGAGGAGTTGTGACTAAACAGTCGCAAAGAAGCCTCAAGAGTCAAAACTGAACAATTGTGGATTTATCTTTCGGTTATTCTTTCTTATAGATAGGCATCACGTATCATCTCAAAAGGAAAACGACCGAGAAACGACACTCAGTTTTTAGGATTTTTTTGTATTCAAAGTTGTGAATTCTTCTCTCCAGGGATATCTATCCACACGAGGGAGATATAAGTAGATCTCGATTAGCTACATATTTTCTTCATCCTCTATAAGATTGTCTTCCCACCAAACAAGGGAGAGACTCATAACTGTTGTCGACTAGTTGATCAGTTATGGTGAACTTCGTAAATCTTGTATTGTATTTGATTTGTGCTTTCTTTGCTTATTTGATCTTCATTTATTTCTTTTACATACAACGCAGTTGGACAAAGATAGGATGAAGGTAGTCAAGACCTTAAGGGCTCGTTTGGTTACTAGGTTGGGATCAGTTGGGATAACTTCCTATGAATAGTAGTTGTTTGGATGGTTATGATGGTTGGTAGAGGGTTGGGATAAGGAATGTGATGTGATGTAACATTGATTTGTGATGGAATTCCTGCCCAGGAATGATCCAGGAATGCAGGGGGTAAAACCGGATTACCCTAGGGTAACCCGGTAACCAAACGAACCCTAAGGGGGTGTTTGGATAGTGGGTTTAGGTGGGTTAAACTGGTTGCAGGTAACCCATTTTTGGGTTTTGGTGTTTGGATAGAGGGTTAAACTGGGGGTGGGTTAGAAGTGGGTTTGGGGTGATGTGATTGTATTGGAGTTTAAAAAAGTGAGAAGTTATTGTGATGTGATTGTATTGGAGTTTGAAAAAGTGAGTAGAAGTGGAGTAGTTTATAATTTTTATATGATATGATGGTATAGTATATTATTTTTTGATGGATTTGATGATGGAGAATTGATTTATTTAATTTTTTTAAAAAGATAAAAAGTGGGACCCACGTGGAGGGAGAAAATATGGGGTAACCTGATACAAGAACGCACCCTAAGGGTGCGTTTGGTTGGCGGGTTAAGGCGGGTTAAACTGATAGAGGGTAACTCGTTTTTGAATTTTGGTGTTGGGATAGAGGGTTAAACTGGGGGTAGGTTAGAAGTGGGTTTGGGGTGATATGATTGTATTGAAGTTTGAAAAAGTGAGTAGTTATTGTGATGTGATTGTATTAAAGTTTGGAAAAGTGAGTAGAAGTGGAGTAGTTTATAATTTTTATATGATATGATGGTATAGTATATTATTTTTTGATGGATTTGATGATGGAGAATTGATTTATTTAATTTTTTTAAAAATGAATAAAGTGGGGCTCACGGGGAGAGAGGGGATTGCAACCACCCCCTCTGCCCCTCCGCCGCCCGTCCACTGGCAGGCACCCCCCTCTGCCTCATCACCTCCCTTCCCCTCGCTGCCACCTACAAGGCCCCAAGCTCCTCCTCCCCACCCAGCCAAACATCGCAATACACCAGCTGTTACGTCCCTTTCAGCTTCGACAACAACATAGATCAAAACAATGCCCGTACTCACAATAATTCCACAACACTTATTATACAATAGAAGTTGCCGCCACAACTGTGATGCTATACAAACTATATATATCCAACGATTCTCCAGCATTCGCCAAAATGTGTAGTTCTTGTTATCTTGCCATCTTCACCATCGATCGAGCAACCTCCATCTCAGCTGCAACAGCTTTCTGATCGATGATGAAGAAACCTTCTATCTATCTTCTGCCCCTTGCATTGTTCCTCATGCTTCTTCCAACATAGACACACCATCAAACCAGGTGAATCCCTCATTAAGGACGATACCGTAGTCAATGGAAGCTTCAGCCTCTGCTTCCTCACCAACTACGAAAACAAAACCAATCTCCGATAAACTACAGGGTTAAGGAAAGCCAACAGATGGTTTGGGTCACCAACAGGGACATGCCAATAATGAGCTCCATAGGTAGAGTCCTCAAAATCTCTGATGTCGGCATTCTGAATCTCTACGACGCATCTCTGGTGTGGAATTCATCGTCCAACTCTAATGCGACTTCCGCCGGCGAACTGGTGTTGGTGTATATTGATGGTCGATGCGACAATCTTGTCGTCAAAATGGGCGAACAAGCAATTTGGCAGAGCCTCAATTATCCGACAAACACGATGCTCCCGGGGTGAAGATTGGGGTGAACCGGACGAGCGGCCACCATAGGGTCCTTACCTCGTCGAAAAGCATCAACAATCCCTCACCGGGGGAGTACATGTACTGTTATGTTCAAGCACATACATAAGATGCTCTCCGGGGACACAACTGTTATATCAGAGACGGGTGACTCATGCTTCAACTGCCAGAAGGTGCAGTTGCCGTCGTGGTGTGGGTATGAGTTCTAGATGCAGTACGGGTCCATGGGGTGGTCGGTGGGAGAGACACTCGGGTACGCGCATGCGGCGAAGATGAAGCGGATGATCGCGTGCATAGGGGAGATGAGCTTCCAGGTGACGGTGCAGTATGCAGACATGGTTAACATGACCATGAAGAGTTGCCTAGTGGGTCCCGTAAATCTGAGCGAGACCTTCCTCTCCATGGTGAATGCGTTCATGTGCAAAGCTGCACTAGGGAATAGGTGCTCCGATAAGGAGAGCAGGAGAAGGAAGGGGCTTTGTGAGACCATATCTGAGATGTCATCTTTGCTCGGAGAGTTCCATGCAGAGGACTTCTTCCCATGGACCGGATACCTGTGGAGTATTGTTAGGGGCACGAGATCGAGATTTAGGTGTTGCAACGAGGAGATGGATGGGCTTCTTGAGAGAGCTCTGCAGGATCATCGTAGTGGAGGCATTGATGACATTGGGGATTTCATCGATGTGTTGCTGTCTCTGCAGAAGGATGGTGGCAGTGGGGTTCTCCTTACTGACGATAACATCAAAGCTATCATACCGGTGAGGAGGTTCAACCTGCATTTTGGGACAGGGGCATGGGAGCGGGGGTTTTCGACGGGGGGCAGAGGAGACTTCGTGGGAGCTTGCAGGCAGGGGAGGGGGATTCATCGATGACTTGCAGGGGAACTCCATGAGTAGGAGAGGGGGCTTTGTCGACGATTCCAGCAGCCCCCGCCCGTCGGCCCGTGCAGATTTCTTATTCCATTTGTTTTCTTATATTTTTTATTCCAATGGCATACTTTAAAAATGTGATATGGTTTTAAGGGTAAAATTGGCAACATATAACTTTTTCTGTGAGAGTTAACAGATAAAATAGATGGCTACTAACACATGGTTATGCCATATAAGAGTTAAGCATTTTTCAGGGTTTTGGGTGTAATTTGCGATTTCGTGGGGTTATGATTGTAATTGTGAAATTACTCAAGGTTATGGGTGTAAAAATCCCTTTTAACAAATATGTTATTGTTGAAGAAATGTCTATTCTCACTCCATATACAAAAAATGTACACCTTTAATAGAACATTCGAATTTCTTAAACACATTAACTATAAATTTAATAACTATATATGCTATAATATAGGCCGAGGCTGCTGTATTTTTGTTTTCACTATTGTATCGGAATTTCATTTATCATTCATAGTTGACAAGGAGGAAATTACCCTTTAAGAGGTTTGATCAAGCCTGCATACTGAAAAACGGGTAGCCGAGAGTCGCTAAGTAATGGCCTGACAGATCAGGCTCACCGTCGCTGAGGCGACTACTCAATCTTTCTCGTTGATCAATAATTAATCCACACAGATAATCAAGCAATTAAGAGCAAAAGTTAAAATTTATTATACCCTACTAAGAATGTATAGTAGTAAGCGAGTAGGGATCGAACACAAGAAGCAAGGCGTAGAGCGAGCTAGATAAAGATATCACATAACCAATGTCCTTTCACATACTTAGCCAAATTGAACTTTTTGTGGGTTTTTATTTTTTTTATTTTTTTTAATTTTTTAGTTTTTGATTTTATATTTTTATATTTTTTCTTTTGATTTATAAAATAAAATATATATACAAAGTAAGAAAAGAGAGGGATATAATATTTATAAAAATAGGTAAGAAGAAGAAAAAATACATGAAATAAAATATTTTTTGTGATTTTTATATTTTTATAATGTTTTGTGATTTTTATATATTTTTCCTATTTTTTTTGTTATTTTTAAAGTCAAAAATTCTTAAAATAGTGAACAAAATTAAAGGCTGAAACTAAAATAAGGATGAAAAATGTCAAACAGAACCAAAAATTCCTCAAATTTATTTTAAATTAAAGTAATAAAATGGAGAAAATTCAATAACAAAGATTGTATTTTTAGGATTTTTGTGATATTTTTAATATTTTTATGAAGATTTTAAGGGTTTTGCTATTTTTAGGAGTTTTCTTTTGAATATTTTAGTGATTTTTGGATCGAAGTTAAAACACACAGAAACAAACAAAATTTGCTTTTTTTTGGAATTTTTGAAGATTTTTATATGTTTTTTAGGTATTTTCTAATGCAATCAGAGCTGAAAATACATGTTTTTGAATTTGTATAAATATTAAAATGCAATAAAAATGCAAAATAAAAATATGACGTGAAAGAGCAACAAAACAAGAGCTTATGCTATTTTTTTGGGAATTTTTAGGATTTTATAGATGCATGAAATAAATGCAAACAACAGAGAGAAAAATCAAGACTAGCAGGGGCATATATGTAAATATCCAGAAGTCCAGGAGGTTACATGCAATTTTCCAAAAATTATAAAATGCAATAGAAAAGTTTCAGGACCAAATGTAAATTTCAAGACCCGTAGGGGCACAAGTGCAAAAATTCGAAAGACACGTGCGTAAGGAACGTGACTAGTAAGGAACTTTTCATAATTAATCAAAAACCTGAGGGCATAATTGTAATTTAACAAAGAATTTTACACGTTATAAAATATTCTCTGCTTAATATAAATAACAGAAACCACAGGGCCCCCCGTGCAAAATTCCCACACCCCACGTGCGTGAGTCACGTGGCGTGATGTGGACAGGGGCCTATTCGCAAATATCAAAAGTCTAGGGTTCTTTTTACAAAAAATTACACTAAATATTAAACTGCCAATGAAAGTTTATGGATCAAACTCTAAATACAAAAACAAGGTGGGTATCAGGCAAAATTACCCCCGCTAAGGCGTGATCCAACGGCGACAATCCTTCCACTTATATACGTGGTGCTTCGAGGACGGCCGATGACGCTTCGGCTGCCAATGGTTGAGATCAGATCTGGAGCTGGTGATCGACGGCTGAGGGCAGGTAGATCCAACGACAGCTGTATGCTTGGAGCCCAGCCTTGATCCAATGGCGGGAGATCAAGGAGGAAGAACGGAGAAGAATCGTCGGTGAGACAATCTTCCCCAGCCTCGATCCTTGTCCTTTGGCGGTCTTCAGGCTCGCAAAATGGTCGGGCAGACTCCTGACATGGTCTTCATTGTCCTGGTGGCTCAGAAATCCCCGACGGTGGCCAGAGCTCGCGCGAGGAGGCGGTGGAGCTGGGGGTCCCCAGGTACCTCCGACGAGTCGAAAAAAGAGGCCTAGGCTCTTCTTGATGTCCCTGACCTGCAAAAAGAGCGTGAGAGGGTCAAGGGAAAAGTACCTCGACCCCGCGGTGGCATAGCAGAGGCGTAGAGTAGTGAAATGGTGGTCGTCATCGGCCGGCGCAACCCGGGTACGACCGGACACGAAACGTTGAAATTTTGGAGTAATAGAGATGCGATTCGATAGAAGGGGAGTTTGGGGATATGCTACAGACGCTCTAAGGGCTTGAAACAGTACAAAATAAAGAAGGAAAAGACTCACCAAGGCGGTGCAGGGGAATGATTCCGGCGACACCTCCGACGAGTGGATACGCGTCGATTCGACACTGCCTGACCCTCCCAAGATGCGCGTCCAGTTCCTACTGTCACTAGGAAGGATGCACGGGTATTAGGTCTAGGGTTTGGGGGTGGAAGAGAGATCAAGGAGTCAAGGAATGTCGAGGGATCCTTTTGAAGGAGTTGACGAAGCGACAAAATGAAAAAGGGATCTGGAGCACACCAGCGATGCAAAGACCGAGAAGAACCATAGGCGTGAATCCTCGATGCATGGTGAGCAAAAGTCAAGAAGACTTCAACATGAGATGGTGAAAGATGCGTTCTCCAAAAATTGGAGAAAACATCAAAAAACCACAGTCTGACAGGCGCCAGACCTCGGTCAGAGAGTTGACCGAGGTCAACCAACGAAGGATTCTTGTTGGTCCATGTGGACCAACCAGAAAATTTGTTGGCAAAAAGATTTATTAATTCGATTAAAAATAATAAATGATTTTATTATTTTTAGGTTATTGAATAAAAAAGTTTATTATTTTATAGTGTATTTTATTACGATTTTTATTTATTTTTTCAAGATTAAAAATTGCAAGTTTCCTTTTATAGCTTCTATCCAGTTATCTTCATCTATGTATTTTAATAATTTATTTTTATTTTGTATACTTAATTTTATTGATTTTGTTTATTATTTTATAAATTTATAACTTATTTTTATGAACTTATATATATTTTTATTTTATTTTTCTGATGTGTTTTGTACACTTAATAAAATAGGAGTGTTAATTATATAGGTATCTTTACAGGTACTATACCTATGTATTGTATATAAGTATTTTATTTTGTATTTTCTTTTTTTATTCATGTTTACATATATTATAAATAATATTTACAAAATTATAAAAATATAAAATTATAAAAATAAAGAATAATAAATTAAATTAATATTTTAATCAGTACAAGTATACAATAAGGGTCCAAAACTCAACTTTCAAACCGTAGCTCCGAAAAATATGAAACCACCTTCATTAAATAGCTTATTCAAAATTATATACAATTAAAGGTGATTTTGATATATTTAGAGTTTTTATTTGAGAGATATAGGTCTGGGAAGTTGGGATTCTAGAATCTTATTCAGATCATAACTTTTTATCTATATAATATTTTTGTATGAAATCAATTTTGTATTTTTCTATATTTAATTATCTACAACTTTTATTTTCAAAGTTTCTTTATTTGAAGTATAAAAATGAGAACTAAAAATGGGTCCCAAAATGAATAAAGAATGAATTAAAATAAAAGGAATTTTTATTGGTTTCTGGCCCTTATCTCCCCATACTTTATTCCTTGTCGACCTAGTCATCGAGATGCCTAGGTCTTAGGGTTTCGGGTCATAAAATATTTGAAATATTTTATTCTTTTTCTTTTCTTTTCTTTATTCTATAATTTTGGCATTAAAAACTGTATTTTATACACATTTTATACAATAATGCATGAATGATAAAATACATGAATTAACGCTATTTACACGCATTTACTAGGGTTTTGAGGCCAAAATGATAGAATAAATATGATGAAACGTAGATTCATCATCCCCCAATACTTGCCTTTGCTAGCAAACACTTATGCAATAAGTGCAGAAAAAGAAAAGCAAAGAAAAAAAAAAGAAGAAAGATGGATTAAATTTAATGATCAAACTTGTCTTCACAAAATCAAAGTTTAGAGCTTAAGTCAGACCTTTGGAATTTTAGTGCAGGCGGAACCTTAATGAGAATCAGATTTGAAATCCAACAACCTTCAATAATCTCAAAACTCTGCTCAAATCTCCTTAATAGCCAGGTCAGAAATATCTACGCAAACCCTTACGACTATGAAGCTGACTCGTACAATGTAAGTGACAGTGGCTCTCCTTAACTAGAATGACAAAGTGATTGACTTTTCCAGTATGACAACCCAATGATTCCCCAATCCAACAACTCCTTCCTCGAGGAGTGGGGTATTCCCTTCTAAGTTCAAGTGGCAACCAGCTCAAGAGGAGGGGGTGAAGAGAAGAATGGACGGTAGCCAGTTTAGCTACCTATCCTAGGATGCGAGACCAGTGCAGTCAAGTCATCCAGCTGCAGGCTCACATAATTTGACTTTGAAGCTCAAGCATGCTTATTGATTATACAACATATTCACATACTTTTGCATGCATTTTATTTTTGTACAGGCCTGTCCATTTTTTTGAAATAATATTTACAACAGCATTTACATTGGGAGCTTTTCCTCTTGAGCCAGTAGACTATCCCTCTTTTGAAGCTTTATTGCAACCCACACTCTCATGTCTTTAGAATTCCTCATCACTGGACGGGTTGGGATGCTCTTCCCTCCCTAGAGGAGGACGTGTTTCCACTTGTGTGCATCTCATATCGGCAAATCCAGCCCTCTCACCACTCCAACTGAGTTGAGCCATGTGAAAGGTGTAGGTGTCCAAGTTAGGTCATTATCAACAAGAGTCGTGCGTGTGCTCCAAAATACTCTACTTAGGCAGTCCAGAATCCATTGAACCAAGTCTCGTGATCCTCAAATAATTAAGTCAACTAGAACTGAAGTACCTCAATTCCATCTTCTATAAGGTTCATGTTATTAGGTATATTTTAAGGTCCAATCAAGCTCCAATCTCCGGATTTTACTTAGACTTGTTCAACTACCAAACTCAATCCAAAAAAATGCTCATGCTATGCAAGTGCTATGCAGAATGTGGAAAATATTTTTATGATGCAATATTCAATGATTTTGAAATTTTTATGTAGTTTTGAAAAGATGATGCATATGCATTTTTTTATTTTTCAAAAAGATTTTTCAACTGTTTTGGTATTTTAATTTTGCAAATGTTTTTGGGATTTTTGAAAACAAGGATTTTGGCTAAAAACTAGGTTGAAAATATTTACACAGGGATGCATCTTATATTTACAAGAAGTGGATTTTAAGAATTTACAAGGGTAAGTGGTGAATTTTATAAATATATACATAAATGAATTTTGATATGATGTATATATTCCTCAAACTTATTTGAAAATGATTTTTCAAACAACTTTTGAAAACTATAGTCCAAAATAATTTTTACAAATAATTTTTACAAACATGTACACACATTTGAAAATAATTTTGTAAAGGTTTTTCAAACAATATATATAGATTTTCAAATATTTTTGCAACCATTTTTCGAACCATTTGTAAGTCATTTTTCAAAACATTTTTATTTCACACAAAGAAAATAATTTTTTCAAACAAAATGTTTTACAAAGGTTGAAAACATGTAACAAAAGCTTTCCAAATAGTTTTCAAAAGATTTTTGACAAAGATTTTCAAACTATTTTTCAAACATTTTGCAAAAAACATTTTCACCTGATTTATTAATCAGTAAATACAAAAAGAATGTGAGGAATGATAATATCTTTTTATTAAGTGTTTTTAATGAATTTAGTTAGTATTATTGGCCATAATTATTAGTAAAAAATACGAAAGTACGAGTTATGGCTAAGTATATATGCAGTATATACGACCCCCCTATATTTAGCTTGAGGTATGTCCTCATAGATCAAAGATAAAAAGAGAAGACACAACTCGTACTGAGTATAGGAAGGTCTGAAGAATCAATGAACGAATGAATGAACGAATGAGAAGTCGACCGTCCCCCCATACTTAGGATCAACTAATCCTAAGTATAACAGACTCTACACAAAGCAGGTAGGGTCAAGGGTTGGAATGAACAGATTGTACTCAGGCTATCTCCCCCTATACTTAGGGTAAGATATCCCTAAGTATAGACAAGAAGAGGAGACAATGGAGAGGATCCAAGAATGAAAGAACTCGGGGTGCACACCCCCTATACTTAGGACAAAGTACGTCCTAAGTATAGAAGTCTGTCAACAGGGGGCAACACCTTTTTGGTAGAAAAATAAAATAGAAAAAGGAAAAGAAGAAAAGAAGAAAAGAGATCTGAAGATGGAATATGAACAACTCAGGATGCGGATCCCCCCTATACTTAGGATAAAGTGCATCCTAAGTGTAGCAGTGATGAAGGGGATGACATCTTGTCGGTATAATAAGATAGAAGAGAAGGAAAAGAAGAAAAGAAGAAAAGTCATTTAAAAATGTTTTGCTCTGCTTTGCCTTCTTCTGCCGCTTTGGAAATATCAGGCTCATCCCTATAGATTACTTGAATAGAGTCAACGACAGAGATACATGTATCATGTTCAAGGTAAGGCTTCAGAAGTTGTCCATTAACTACAGATGGCCGTGCGTCAGCTGATAAATTAGATATCAATCCACTTCCATTGTCACGCACATGCTTAACCATAAACAGTCCAGTCCATTTGCTCTTCAATTTGCCTAGAAATATCTTTAATTTCGCATCAAACAACCATACCTTCTGACCTGGCTCGAAGGACTTACGTCGGATATGCTTGTCATTCCATGTTTTGACCTTCTCCTTGTATATCAGGTTGTTGTCGTATGCATAATCTCTAAATTCCAATAATCTGTTCAGATCCAATTTGCGGTTCTTCCCTTGCTTGCTCAGAATCCAAATTACAGATGTTGAGGGCCCATAAAGATTTGTGAATTAATTCAACGGGCAGATGACATGGCTTGCCATACACAAGGCGGTAAGGAGACATTCCCAAGGGTGACTTGTACGATGTTTTGTAAGCCCAAAGAACTGAGTCAAGCAGCTGAGACCAGTTCTTACGATCCAGACGCATAAGCTTCTGTAGAAATGTCTTGATCCCCCTGTTCGAACATTCAGCTAAGCCATTGGACTGCGGGTGGTAAGGTGAAGTAACACGATGTTCAATGCAGAATTCCTGAGTCAGCTTCTTCACCTCTCTGTTTATGAAATGACTACCCCCGTCAGATATTAGAATCTTAGGAATCCCGAACCGTGCTATGATGTGATCTCTCAAGAATCGACAAATGGTCCTACTGTCGGCGGTTCGGGTGGAGATAGCCTCCACCCAGCGACTTACATAGTCGACAGCGAGCAGAATATATTCGTATCCCTGGTTGTTGGGAAATGGGCCCATAAAGTCGATGCCCCATGCGTCGAAGACATCTGATATTTGAATGAATTTTAGAGGCATCGTGTCTCTCATTCCTATGGTTCCACCCATCTTTTAATAGTCAGTGCAGCATTTGACATAATCATCTGCATCTTTGAATAGTGTAGGCCACCAGAGGCCACTCTGATGAACTTTTGCTGCCGTTCATCTGCCTGAATGATGTCTTCCAGAATCTTGGTCATGGCGCAAGGCGAGGACACTTGGAATTTCCTCCTGAGGAATGCACCTTCTCCAGATACAGTCTACCCCTTCACGAAATAAGTATGGATCCTCCCACTGGTAGAAATGGATTTTAGACAACAATCTGTCTATTTTCAATTTTGGCCAATCCTGTGGGATTTTCTTGGTCACGAGATAATTCACAATGTCCGCATACCATGGAAGCGAGGTGACTGACAGAATTACCTCGTCTGGAAAGATCTCTGTGATTGATTACAGGCTCAGCTTAGAAGATTCTGGCTCAAGAAGCCTCGATAAATGATCGGCTACCACATTCTTTACCCCAGGTTTATCTCTAATCTTAAGGTCCAATTCCTGGAGGAGAAGGATCCACCGAATAAGACATGGTTTGGCATCCTTCTTCTATTGTAGATACCTGATGGTTGAATGGTCAGTGTAGATGATCACTTTGGATCCAAGAAGACATGATCTGAACTTCTCCAAGGCAAAGACTACCGCTAGCAGCTCCTTTTCGATGACATAATAGTTTCGTTGGGCTTCATCGAGCGTTCGTCTAGCGTAGTGAATTGCAAATGGTACATTCTCTTTCCTCTGTCCAAGTACAACACCAATGGTATAATCTGGCGAATCGGTCATTATCTCAAAAGGCTGAGTACAAATCGGTGGCTACAAGACAGGGGCCTGCGTGATAAGTTCTTTCAGCCGATTAAAGGCAAGGAGCACATGGTCATCTACAATTTTGTTCTCCTTACCGAGCAACTCAGTCAACGGTCTAGCCAATTTGCTGAAATCTTTGATGAATCGTCGGTAAAAACCAACATGGTCCAAGAATGACCTGATTTGTTTGATTGTGTAGGTGGCTCAAGTTTCGAAATTACATCCACCTTGGCTGGGGTCAACCTCCATGCCACGTTTAGAAACAACGTGACCCAGCACGATTCCTTCGATCACCATGAAGTTGCTATTCTCTAACGAGATCACCAGATTTACTTCGCAGCACCTCCGTAAGACTCGATCTAAATAATCCAAACATTTATCGAATGAATCCCCGTAGATTGAAATATCGTCCATAAAGACCTCAAGAATGTTGCCCATCATGTCGGCAAAAACTGCTAGCAAACACCTTTGAAATGTGGTTGGGGCGTTGCAGAGCCCAAACAACATCCGTCTAAAGGCATATGTACCAAAAGGACAGGTGAACGTGGTCTTTTCTTGGTCTTCAGGAGCGATAGCAACTTGGTTATACCCGGAGTATCTATCCAAGAAGCAGAAGTATTCCTTCGTGGCCAATCTCTCCAAGATCTGGTCGATGAAGGGCAAAGGAAAGTGGTCCTTCTTGGTGGCGAGATTAAGTCTTCTGTAGTCCATGCATACTCGCCAAGAGTGGGTACTCTGGTTGCGATTTCCTCTCCTTTGTCATTCTTTGCAATGGTGATCCCTGATTTCTTTAGCACAACATGCAGAGGGCTCACCCATTTACTGTCGGAGATGGGATAAATAAATCCTGCATCACACCATTTCTGGATTTCTTTCATAACAACCTCCCGTAGATTAGGATTTAATCTTCTTTGAAGTTCTCGTGAGGGCTTGCAATCTTCCTCCTGGAAAATGTGATGCGAGCATAGTGATGGATTGATCCCATGGAGATCCGAAGTTCGCCAGCCTATCGCCTTGCAGTTGCGTTCAAGAACCTCCATCAGACGAGATTCTTGGTCTTCGGTCACATGCGCATTGATAATGTCCGGGTACGTGTTAGGTTCTCTCGCAAGAAAGGCATATTTCATATTGGAGGGCAAGGGTTTCAACTCTGGCGGGGTCTGAGCTGCTTCCAAAGTGACTTCGGCTATTAATTCAGGTGGTGATTCTTTCATCTGTTCGGTGTCCACCATACTTTGTTCTGCCTCTTCATTCAGATATTGACAAAATGTTTCAATAATTTCCCTCTTCATCACAAGATTCTTCAATATTTTCTCTTGATTATGAAGGCACATCACCCCTATGGAAGTCTCATTCAACGTGTCAGCAATCACCTCTTCCTGATCGATAAGGGGAAATTCGACTGCGGTCTCCACTCCCTCCTCGGGGCAGAGGAGTTCATGGATCTCATTGTCATCCAAGAATAGGTCGGTGTCTTGAATTTCGGCTAGAAAGTCGCAGTCTTCTGTATACTCAATCACCCTTGCGCATGATGCAAATGTTTCTTCTCGTAGTGTTGCGTCGGACAGGATCTCTACTTTGATTGTCTCACTGCCAGCGCCAAAAGTGATTTCTCTGGTCCCATAATTCCCCACTGCATTCGACGTTCATAGGAATGGTCGACCAAGTATTATTGGGGTCAGGAGCAATGGAGCGGGGACATCCATATCTAGTACCAAAAAATCAACCAGGAACTGCTTCCCCTAGACTATGACTATTACGTCCTCCAACAGACCCCTAGGCCATTTAACTAATTTGTCTGCGAACTACAGAATCATCTTTGCAGGTTTGAGCGGTCCTAGCCTGAATTCTGTAAGCAGTGAGGCTAGTATTAGGTTGACAGAAGACCCGTTGTCGAGCAGTGTTCGTTCAAATTCCCGATTAAACATCTGACAACGCACAAGAGGTGCTCCCATATCTGACTTCTTATTCGGAAGGTTGCTGATGGCATTAACAGTGACCAATGTGAGGATATGCTTTTCGGACTTGCCACCTTTATTCCTAGAATTATGAGGGTGAGGCCTGCGCTTGGTTGTGCATGCATCTTTCAATCCTTTCTTTACAGCTGGCATGTACTCAAGAGCTTTCATCAATGGCATGTTCAATACTAAATTCTGAATAATTTCTATGATGGCATGATCAGACAAAGCATTTTTCAAAACTTTCATTTTTTGTATTTTTTCATTGCTTCTGGGAAAGGAATATTTACAGAATCTCCGCCAATGTCATTCAAAATAGTGTCCATATTGTTGTGTACAGGTAGATGAAAAAAATGGGAAAAAAGAATGGAATCATCTACAATATGTGGACCAAAAATGGCGGGCTTGGCTTCAGGTGCTAGCGTTGGACTTGCTGCAAGTGCAAGGTTCCTCCCGTCAGGAGCTGGCTCTGTGGCAGGTGCAAACGTCTCCAATGCTGGCCTATCTCCACAGAGGTTAATGCTATCTTTTTATGTTTTGTTGTTTGCTTCAATTTTTTGTAATTTTTTTATTGGTGGTGTTGCTCCAAAAAATACTTCTTGGCCCTTGTATTGGCCGGGCTAATGATTCCCCGTCAGATGTAAGATGCTTTCCCTTCACCGTCGCCGATGGCTGGAGTGTTCTACCGCTCCTGAGAGTAACAACATTAGATAAAAATCAATTTAATTCATCTGAATTGGGTTGGACACTGCCGGCTTCCTGCTCCTTGCGTCAGAAATTGTTCGGGTTCGCTTCGACTTGAGCGGGGATGGTTGTTTTCGTATCCATCAAGTCATCGATCTTCTGGTTCATCTTAGCCATGTTCTCATCAAGTGTTCGAGACAGGCAAGGGCCGGATTAACCGGCATAATCTCAGAAGAATCCCCCTGTTGGGGCCTACAGTGCTGGTATGAAGGGTGAGATTTTTTGGACATGCGAGACCACGATGAGCCATTATGCAATAAATGTTATTGGGAATATCATTCCCTAATCTGAAATAAAGAATACATAATTTGCATAATAGGTCCCTTAGTACAATTAAGGTTATGTACCATGGCCATCTTCATGATCATACAGCTGTTGATTCAAATATTGAATCATAGAGGCAGGTGCTTGGATGAACATCTAAAGAGTTAGATTGAGGACTCATCAAGCACTATCAAATGATTGTTAAGAGATGATCTCCAGCCTGAGTAGGAAATGGCAATCCTTTCTCAGTTAGACTGATATCTGACCGACCTCTTGATGCAGGTCCTCTGCATAGGAATAGAGATTCGTAGGTGTTAGATTAGTAAGGACAAAGAGTTGACTTAACAATATCGAGATAACCGAAGTTCTATATTGTATGCTGTCATGATATAGGCATGCATCCTCTTACCGGAGACTGGTGTGTTACTATATGTCTGAGTATGTACATTTGGCAGACCAATAGGTTGATGACCTAATCAAGGTCTATACACCGGCGCGCTGGTGTGCATGCAAGGGCATATGAGTAATACGATTTCTCAAAGGGATCATACAGGTTCATTACTGAATTGGAAGACATGAGCTCACTCATGAGATATTGGGACGAATCAAATTCTGTGCGCGGTCGTCTCGCTTTGGAAGCTTGACTGAATTTGTAGGATTTGATATATACTTTTGGAAAGTATATGATCAACACCTGGGTATGATATATGCTTTTGGAAAGTATATGATCAATACCAACTCCCAATGATCGAATGAGAAACTTAAAGTTAAAACCCTGAAGTAGACAGTGTAAAATTGATCTTATACTTCGGGATTATTCTGGGTCTTCTAGTATGCAGGATGTACAGGAAATTGGAATACCTGAGGGTGATGTGATCATAAACGATTGTATAACCATGACGCTTCCATTCCTAGGGAGTGATGAAACGATTCTAGATTTTAGTGACTTCTCTCAGTAGAGAAGTAATCTGATCTTAGTCTAAATATTGGACATTGATTTGAATGTGATTCAGATTTAATGAGAAGATTAGATTTGCGGTCTTGATTTAATCAAGCATCTATGGGAGGCCCGAGATCTGGATTTGAGATGTGATCTCAATATCTAAGTCACTAAACGTTGAACAATACAATCTCCCTGTCCTTATCTCCAAGTATCCAAGGAGAAAGCGCATTATCCTTGAAAGAGTTCAGGATAATTTCATTGTTGATATAAGTATCCGAGCATTGAGAAAATGGATAATTAAATGTGATTTATTTATCATGAATAATATGAATTTGATTCATATTATAAAGAGAGTTATCTTAGATAATTAAATGTGATTTAATTATCAAAGTTGTAAATAATGTGAATGTGATTCACATTATTTGGGCACATGAGAATAGAGATCCAAGATAATTAAATGTGATTTAGTTATCATGGATATGAATAATGTGGATAGCACTATCCATATTAATCATATATATTATAAATGTGATTTATAATATATAAGAGAGAGCAATTTGTAATTTACATTTGTTAATTAAATGTTGATGTAAATTGGATTCACATTGGACAATTAATTGAAAATGTAATTCACATTTTATTTTGGGGTGTGAATGTGATTCACAATTTTCCAATGACAAGATTGCAATATTCATAAAATAATTATGAAATATTTTTGTTAAATAATTTACAACAATTGTTGTTGTAAATCTTGGAGATTTCCATGGAATAATGTAATCTCATGAGATATCATGAGATTACATGAGATTGCCACCAAATCCCATATTATGGAAGGAGGCAATCTTCATTCCAATAATCTCCATGATTGCTTGATTTAATTTGGGATTGATTTATATTGATTTATCAATATAGATTTAATCTAAATTAAATTAATTGTTGTTGGTTTTTACCAACACAAATCTTAGCCATTAAAAGAAACACAAATCAATGAGAGCCATTGGATTTGTGTTGCCCATGGATTGAGATCTATGGATCCCAAAATATTATAAATAGAAGGGCACCCCTTTGCTCTTCTCTACACATAAGAGAACATAAGTCTCTCTTTCTCTTTCTCTCTCTAGACGCCCTCTCTCTCTCTCTCATGTGGCCGTCCACCATGGATGTCCTAGAGAGGTTCTCCATCGCCGCAGCGTCGTCATTGTGCTGCCTGATCGTTTGCTCGTGGATCTCCGTCTCCTTCGGTGCATCTCACTCATGAAGAAGACGTCGGATCTCGTGTGTCGAGATAAGGAGAGCCGTCGCTTGGATCATCAACATGGATTGCGAGAAGCACGTGTTTCATCAACACGTTCGCAAGCGTCTCCTCCATCGGATCGGACTTGAGATAGGAGGTCTCTTCGTTTAGAGACTCGATCGCAACCACGCTTCAAGAGGTAATCCTACTGCTTGTTTGTGGTTTAGACGAAACGATCCGAGAAGTGTTCTTGGATCATGTGGTTTCGTCGCATGAAAATTTTTTAAATTCTGCTGATAGAACAACTAGTGCGACTAGTCGTTCCTCGTCGTATTCGATACGATGCTCACGCTTCTGTGATGCGCTTGAGGATTATCCCATTTCCTTCAAGTGGTATCAGATCCAGGTTGAAGGTTTTGGATACGATCCGTAAATCTAGGATGACTTGGGTTCGTTAAGTTTGCGAAAGTTTTTGTTGCATTTGATTTTCGCACATCTGTTTAGTGAATGAATTCGGCCATGTTTAAAATGTTTAGACAGAAATTAATCACTTGGATTTGGTTCCCCATTAAATAAGGAAACCATAGGATCTGATTTTACGTAATTTGGATTCCGTTTGCTCGAGATATGGTTGTTTTAATGAACATGTTTTCACTTTTACGGGAACTGCGAATCTTAACCTGATTAATGAGTTAATTACTGTTTTGATACGCCTAGAAATGTGTGAAATATCACTTAGATTCTGTCCTAAATCAAATTATCAATCTTTGAAAATTGATTTTGACTAATTTGGATTTAAATTGATTGAGATATATTAATTTTAGTAAGTAGGGCTCACTGCTGAAATTACAGTCCTAATCAAGAACCATGTGATTGTCAATTAGTGAAATTAATTGTTAATTTCATGAAATAATTATGGAAAATATTTGAGAAATATTTAATGATGATTATTTCCTTAATTGACTTGGACTCAACCAATAAATTGATTAGATTTGATCTAGATCATAATTGGAAACACGATCATCAAATTCGTTGCTTGAATAGGATTGGGAATTTGTCTAGCAAATTTCCTTATAATCAAAAATATTTTGATTATTACTATATGGTATAATTTCGGTTGAAGAACCGCTGATCATCTCAAGTACAAAGTGATTGACTCGGCATTATTTTTTCCCGAGGCGGATATGGTGTCTAGTCGGGGATCGCTGGGGTAGCGGGTCGCACTGGTTGCGGTCTATCCCACTCCCGCCGGTCTTGGCCATGACAACAGGTAGAGAAAGAATGATGCCTGAGAGATCAAGATGTATTTTCTAATTATTAAAATTTAAATTAATACGTACTTTGAGATAATACCGTATATTCAAGTAAAATCAAATTTGTTGATTGAATTGGATTGATAATTAATTTAATGTGATTAAGTTAATTATATCCAATTAAAACACTCTATTATGAATAGATGTGTATTTCCCTTGTAAGAATTAATTATATGAATGTGATTCATAATAATTAATTAAAATTTGAATATGAGGTGGAGGATCACATAAGTGACATCCATGGTCTCCCCCGTCAAGGCGAAGGGTTCCGTCGCCAGATATTGTATGTAGGAGATGCCTGTCCGAAGTGACAGCTCCTGCATACGATCCATTTGGATCGGGCTCGTCGTTTCTCGGAAGAGTAAGGACGTATGCGTAGTGACCCCAATATCGGGTCCTCATATTATTGGGGCGATATTGGATTGCGCATAGCGAGTTGTATTCCTGTTGACGGTTGGTTCAATTAATGACGGATCAACATCACCTTAGGGATGGTGGGTCTAGGTGTTAAAGACTGAATTGGGAGATACAAGTTGGACTTGTAAGGTGGAATGTGTTCCCGCTTCTTTTTTTCCGAGTTACAGGTCTCATATTATTGGGATGTAACAAAGATAAGTAAGGAGATCCCAGATCTTGCTTGAGATATAATGGTAAGTATATCTCTTACATTGAAAGTGATTAAGGGAATGAACTTTCATTGTTGACATGGCAAGACAACTTTGATATAAAAATTCCTAAATCAAAGTAAATTATATATTTATATATGTTTATGCAAAATTTCTTATTTCAGATAATCCTTCTTTAATCCCACTCAATGTTATACTCAATAATAACTAGTAGAAATATCATGGATTGGACCCATGATCTAGATATTGTACTTGCAATTGGACACATAATGTATGTGGTTGCAATTGCAAGTTTCCTCATAATAATGAGGAATGATAATTAAATAGACAATAGGACTAAAATCCTAGGATTTGTATGTCTCTATAAGTCTTGATCTCATCGAATGTACTTTTGAAATGACATGTTGATAATGATCGTAATTATCAAAGAATCCTTATAAAATCTAAGAAGACATTCTGGAATACATATGTGCTCTCGACATATAATCATGAATGACATGGTTCTCTGCATTATGCAAAATGGTGGTACTATATGAGATGATGTATTCAAATTATTTGAGTACCTACCTGAACCTATGTTTTAAGAGTTTAAATGGATGTAGATACGATGAGTGTCATCATTCTACTATCTATACTCTAGTCATTCATGAAGCTTTATAATATTCATATTGTATGAATCGAATGAAGCATGTATAAATGTTGAAATACTCTTATATTGAAATATCTGATTTCAACATAAGAGATTCGTTGTCTTGAGCAATAGTTACTTATAGATAAAGGGAGCGTAGTGGAAGCATGGGTTGGACCAAAGTAAAAAATATAGTCAAAGAGTTGACTGTACTTCTGTGACTTCTATATGACATCCAAAGAGTTGGATAAATGCCAATACTGCAATAAGTTGATGTGTTGATAGTATGACTATCAAATCTATCTAGAATCCTTAGAGAAGGAATCAGATAGTACATCAGAATACTCTACATATAATCATTGAAATTGACTTACCTATTTGATAAGATAAAGCCTAATAATTGTATCTCAATCTTCTAATGACAATTGCAAGTGGTTGCATCCGTATTAGAATATTAGAAATTTGATCTTAAGGTTTATTTGTCATCCATGTTGGAAGTGATGCAATTGTTGCAACAATTTCCATTGGATCAATAGACTTCATATTTTCAGTAGGAGCCCTTAGTCTTAGAGAATGTCTCTGTGACCTGGATATTAGAATACACTCATAGTTTATTTCTAAATGTTGGAAATAAACATGAATCCTGGAATAAACCTATCATAGAGAGTTATGGTGGAGATATTTCAGATAGTAATCTAAAATCTTGTGGACTCTACTAAACTAGAAAATTGATGAATGGTTCACTAACATTTATAATACTGAAATTAAACCTTAAAAGATCAATAGGAGAATGAAGATCATTTGATAATGATCTGGCATCAAGGCTTGGACATTTGTCTGTATATATGATCAATAGACTAGTGAGAAACTTTAGATTGTCTAAAGGTTCAAATCTTACATGTGAATATTGTATGCAAAAGTAAAAATGTCCAATACACCCTTCCTTGGATTGGTGTAAGATCTCAAGATATTCAAGATCTCATGTATATTGATGTATGTGAATCATCTATATCAGAATAAACATTATGGATATGTGACATCTATTGATGATTATTTGTGATATGAGATTTCTTCTCTTCACTTAGAAACCTTTGATATGTTCAAAGATTTCACAAGTTTGGTTTAGAACCAAAGTTTGAAGGAAGATTAAATGAATTTGATCTAATCTAGGTAGTCAGTACCTATTAGATGTATTCATGGAATACCTTATAGAGATATGAATATTATTTTTTTATCTCACTCCTCGTAATAAACCTAAAATCAAGAGAGTTGAAGGGAGATACAATTGGATCATGTATGACATGATTTGATCAATGATGAATTTTAGCATAATTAACTATTAGTTTCCAGGTATATATGTAGTAGAGACTACAATATATATCCTTAATAAGGTTCCAAGAAAGTAAGCTGGAATTTAGCATTTGAAAGTGCTACTTCATTAGGAAAATAAAGGATGGTATTGGATACCTACTTTATGACCTTGAGATTCTTAAAAGATATCATCTTTGAGAATATGATTCTTAAAGGATGACTCTCTTGAGAATCAAGATGAAAATGAAGTAAAGGAACTCATTTAATCTTGAGAAGATAATGAGGCTCCTAAAATTGGAAACTAAAAAAGACAATTAAAGATGAAACACTAATACCTCTTCATATAAGTTTGATGATGGATTCCATGTGTCAGTTGAATCTGACAATGATCTGACTTCATGTGATGAAGTTCCTGAGGATCATGACATGGAAAGATGGATGTTAGAAATAAAAGTCTAATGTAGACATCATATAGAAGTGTTGTATGTGGACCCTCGAGGATCCACCTATAAGGGTCAGACCCATTAAAGTGTAAATGGATCTTCAGGAGAAAGAGGGAATCTGATGAGAAGGTAGAGACCTTCAAAGCACGGTTCGTGGCCATGAATTATACACCGAAGAGAAGACATTGCTTGCGATGAGACTTGCTCTTCAGTGACCATGCTTAAACACATCAGAATAATGCTAACCATAGCTACACAACTTGACTATGACATCTTCATGATGTAAGTAAAGATTGCATTCCTCTATGAATACCTCTCTGAGGACATTCACATGAAGCAGCCCCAGGACTTCATGGTTGAGGAAAGCAAGATGTAAAAGTTAAAGAAACTCCATCTATGGACTCAAATAAGCTTCTTATAATTGATTTGATGAAACCTAAATGTTATTGATAAACCATGTGAAGCTTAGTGGGAGTGTCATTGTGTTCATCATGCTAAATGTAGATATCCTAATCATTTGGAAAGATCTAAGGATAATGATAATAAGTGTTTTATAATCTAGTTGTTCCACACCTCGAAATATGATCTCAAGAATACCTCTTAAATCTTAGTTCTGAAATTGTTTAGAAGCAAAGAGAAGAGGGCATTGGGACAGTCACACTAATAGTACAACTTCGACATTTCCATTTTCTGGAAAATTCCAAGAAAGGTTTTTTTCTTCAAAGATATGGTATTGACCTATCTAAAGGGATAGCACCTCAAAGAGTTGAGGATGTGAATGCAAACTGCTTACCCTTGTGCCTCAGTTCCAAGAAGCCAGGTGTATGTTAGATGTGTACAAAAGCCATATGTCTACCATGCAGTGGGAGTAGTAAACTATTACTAATCCTACTATGGTGATAAAACACTTGATTGCAGTAATAACGATATCTTCATAGAAGGCAAAACTTTTGAGATAGTGATCTCAAAGTATTATCTTCAAGGAATTAAGACTTTATAGATTGTGATCTAAAAGGTCTTAACTACAGATACCTTAGGAGATAGAGATCTCCAGGAATAAGGGTATTCTGGGATGCAAACACTGTTACTAGGAGATATGCAAGTGCCGTAAAAGGACTTGGCGTAGTATCTTGGGAGCAGAGTGACTGATCATCTTACCTAGCTATTTTCTAAATAGCCTATGATTGTCACATGAGTGTGGGTTTAAATGATTAGCCCATTAATGGCTCTTTGGACTAGTAGGAGATTGTTGGACATGCGAGACCACGACGAGCCACTATGCAATAAATGTTATTGCGAATATCATTCCCTAATCTGAAATGAAGAACACATAATTTGCATAATAGGTCCCTTAGTACAATTAGGGTTATGTACCATGGCCATCTTGATGATCATACAACTGCTGATTCAAATATTGAATCATAGAGCCTGGTGCTTGGATGAACATATAAAGAGTTAGATTGAGGACTCATCGAGCACCATCAAATGATTGTTAAGAGATGATCTCCATCCTGAGTAGGAAATGGCAATCCTTTCTCAGTTAGGCTGATATCTGACCGACCTCTTGATGCAGGTCCTCTGCATAGGAATAGAGATTCGGAGGTGTTAGATTAGTTAGGTCAAAGAGTTGACTTAATGAGATCGAGATAACCAAAGTCCTATATTGTATGCTGTCATGATATAGGCACACATCCTCCGACCGAAGACAGATGTGTTACTATATGTCTGAGTATGTACATTTGGCAGACCAATAGGTTGATGACCTAATCAAGGTCTATACATCGGCATGCTGGTGTGCATGCAAGGGCATATGAGTAATAAGATCTTTCAAAGGGATCATACAGGTTCATTACTGAACCGGAAGACATGAGCTCACTCATTAGATATTGGGAAGAATCAAATTCCGTGCATGGTCATCTCGCTTTGGAAGCTTGACTGAATTTGTAGGTTTGATATATACTTTTGGAAAGTATATGATCAATACCTGGGTATGATATATGCTTTTGGAAAGTATATGATCGATACCAACTCCCAATGATTGAATGAGAAACTTAAAGATAAAACCCTGAAGTAGACAGTGTAAAATTGATCTTATACTTCGGGATTATTCTGGGTCTTCCAGTATGCAGGATGTACAGGTATTAGGAATACTCGAGGGTGATGTGATCATAAACGATTGTATAACCATGACGCTTCCATTCCTAGGGAGTGATGAAACGGGTCTGGATTTTAGTGACTCCTCTCAGTAGAGAAGTAATCCGATCTTAGTCTAAATATTGGACATTGATAAGAATGTGATTCAGATTCAATGAGAAGATTAGATTTGCGGTCTTGATTTAATCAAGCATCTATGGGAGGCCCAGGATCTGGATTTGAGATGTGATATCAATATCCAAGTCACTATATGTTGAACAATACAATCGCCATGTCCTTATCTCCAAGTATCCGCGGAGAAAGCGCATTATCCTTGAAAGAGTTCAGGATAATTTCGTTGTTGATATAAGTATCCCAACATTGAGAAAATGGATAATTAAATGTGATTTAATTATCATGAATAATATGAATTTGATTCATATTATAAAGAGAGTTATCTTAGATAAATAAATGTGATTTAATTATGAAAGATGTAAATAATGTGAATGTGATTCACATTATTTGGGCACATGAGAATAGAGATCCAAGATGATTAAATGTGATTTATTTGTCATGGATATGAATAATGTGGATAGCACTATCCATATTAATCATATATATATATATATTATAAATGTGATTTATAATATATAAGAGAGAGCAATTTGTAATTTACATTTGTTAATTAAATGTTGATGTGAATTGGATTCACATTGGACAATTAATTGAAAATGTAATTCACATTTTATTTTGGGTTGTGAATGTGATTCACAATTTTCCAATGGCAAGATTGTAATATACACAAAATAATTATGAATTATTTTTGTTGAATAATTTACAACAAGTGTTGTTGTAAATCTCGGAGATTTCCATGGAATAATGTAATCTCATGAGATATCATGAGATTACATGAGATTGCCACCAAATCCAATATTATGGAAGGAGGCAATCTTCATTCCAATAATCTCCATGATTATTTGATTTAATTTGGGATTGATTATATTGATTAATAAATATAGATTTAATCTAAATTAAGTTAATTGTTGTTGGTTTTTACCAACACAAATCTTAGCCATTAAATGAAACACAAATCAATGAGAGCCATTGGATTTGTGTTGCCCATGGATTGAGATCCATGGAGCCCAAAATATTATAAATAGAAGGGCACCCCTTTGCTCTTCTCTACACACAAGAGAACATAAGTCTCTCTTTCTCTTTCTCTCTCTACACGTCCACTCTCTCTCTCTCTCATGTGGCCGTCCACCATGGATGTCCTAGAGAGGTTCTCGATTTTTGCAACGTCATCGTTGTGCTGCCCGATCGTTTGCTCGTGGATCTCCGTCTCCTTCGCCGCATCACGCTCGTGAAGAAGACATCGGATCTCGTGTTTCGAGATCAGGAGATCTGTTGCTTGGATCATCAACATGGATTACGAGAAGCACGTGTTTTATCAACACGCTCGCAAGCGTCTCCTCCGTCGGATCGGATTTGAGACAGGAGGTCTCTTTGTTTAGAGACTCGATCGCAACCACGCTTCAAGAGTTAATCCTATTACTTATTTGTGGTTTAGACGAAACGATCCAAGAAGTGTTCTTGGATCATGTGGTTTCATCGCATGAAATTTTTTAAATTCCGCTGCATAGAACAACTAGTGCGACTAGTCGTTCCTCGTCGTATTCGATACGACGCTCACGCTTCCGTGGTGCACTTGAGGATTATCCCATATCCTTCAAGATTGTGACGGGTAACCCTGTGAGATTTGGTGAGGAGAACGGTTGGAGGAATACTACGAGTTCTGCTGGTGATACGGAGCAGCCGGTTGCTGATGATATCCTTGACCACGGTATCTGGACTGTTGAGGACCATGCTGATAATTCTGCCTCCAAGTGTTTCCTTGAGACGGAGGCTGGTACTGATACGAGGGCTGGAAGGGTCTCCCACCCTGCTACGGCTGGTGATAGGGCATGTTGCCCATGTTCTAACCCTGGGAATGTCTCTGAGGATGGGTCAGCTGCGCTTCATTATTCCATACACCATTGATTTCCTAGATCAGTGGCGGGGGAGGAGGAAACTGCTCTGGATAGACTGGCTTCAGCTCTGGTTGATAGACAACCTTCTGGTTCTGGGACTGCAGGGGCTGCTCCGGCACCTGCACGTAGTATACATGCCGAACGGGCTGAGGCGGCGGTGTGCTTTGCCGAGGTAAAGGCTCCTTCCTCTCAGTGGACGGCTCGACAGTGGTAGACACAGAGTTGCACATATTGGCGTTTAGGGTACGAACGAGCTGTTCCAGCTGCTGGGAAATCTCATCGAGCTTTTCCAAGTCCTGGGCCCTTTTCTCTATCATTTATAATTTTTTGAGGTCCTGCGACCTCTTCTCGATGATGTCCACCTTAGACAGATGGCTCCCGATGATGCTCAAGTTGGAGCTCTCATCCTTGTCTTCGGTGTGAGTGGCCATGTTCACGGGCTTGCTGATGGCAGTTGGCACCTTCATGTATGCTCGGGACGAGGATTGAGTGGCTTCTCCTTCAGTCATTTCCTCGAAGACGTTCCACACCACATCCTCGTCCTTGTTAAAGCGTGACTCGTCGTAAGCGGCATCGACGAGCTTTTGGCTTTCTAGTGTAAGCCCACCAAAGAAGTGTTGTACAAGACTGGTCTTTGGGATTTCGTGGTGGGGACACTTCTCCTGGAGATCCGTGAATATCTCCCACGCTTCATGAATAGTTTCGTGTGGTTAATGGCAAAAACTGGAGATACGGGCACACATCTGGTTCAGATGACCGAGAGGGTAGAATTTGTGAAAAAATGCAGACTTCAGCTCCTCCCAAGTCGTGACTACTTTCCCCAGGTGGTTGACCCAACATAGGGCCAAGAAATAAAAGGAATGTAAAACAGTAGAAGGCTCATAATGAGCAAGGTTCAAGTGGAAGGAGAGCAAAAATGGCGCAAAGGTGCGATGTTTTTGATCTTGACCTTAATACGACTAATCAATCAAACCTCAAAGCAATGGATTCACCAACTCGACCCGTGAAGACGTGAAGGTTTGATAATTATCTTTGTGAGTTTTAGATTTGATTTTCAGGCAATTATCTTGTAACGAGTCCTTAGAGCGCTATGCATATAGGAGAGAGAGTACTGCCAAAAAAGTATCATGTATTTGTCCTCCTCCTGTGTATCCTGTAGTATGCACTTTTTTAGATCCTTGTAACCCTTCCTGGATCCCTACTAAGCCAAAGAAATAGAGGGAGGAAGCCGATATGCGAAACCAATAAGAGCGTGCAAGAACCTACTCGGACGCAAGACGATGAGACAGACACTCCCGTGAAGGCGTGGCCTATGCTCGATACTTCGGACAAGGTCAACGCTCTACACAACAGAGAGTCATCAATGTCGACCAAGCCCTACCCATCTACATATGATAGATGCGCCAATACTTCGGAAATCCAGGCGATACAAAAGGCAGCCACAGATTGGATTTTGGGCTCTAATCCTTACGACGTCGCTCACCTCACTGGGAAGGAGACCTTCCTATGCAACCTGAAAACAAATGAGGGCTTTGCTCACCCCAAGGCAATGAGTCCAATTATTCAATTTTATTTAGGTCAAGTATTTTTAGCAGTCCCTGTTTTAAAATTTTTTGTGTTATCACTTATTTTGAGCATATTCAATACAAGCACCTAACATTTTGGTATTTTCTTTGATTACTATTTGATCCAAATACAAAGGGAGAAGATCAGAAAAGCAATTCAAGGCGACACCAAGATGGAAATCTCACCTTTGTGCTTGGATGATGAATGCTCAGTTAGAAGACTTACAGTGCCTCCCAACTCTCTGCATGCGGGATGCAAAATAGGAATTTGTAAACCTATACTAAATGCTGATATGCACATGGAAATCGTCCTAAGCAGGCAATTGCTACACGTGAAGAACCAAATGCTAAGTACTCAAAATGAAGTCTAAGCCTGGTCTCTAATGCCGATCGGTGTCCGCCACAACGGATCCTGCCAGCACTTTATACGACCTATAGCGGCACACGGCTTCAAGACTGAATACTATAGCAATTAATTGTCTAAGTCCAAACGTTAAGACTATAGGTGCATGCAAAGGCTATTAAGTGTTTGGCCTCAGATTACACGATCAAGCACGCCTAAAGACTAAGGGCTCATTCCACAAAAGAAAGAAAACAAAAATCGGAAAACAAAATAAAAAATGCGATGAAAATGCGGCAAAACTGCGGTGAACCCCCAAGTGACAAACACTTGGAAATTGGGCCCGAATGTCCAAAGTCCAGGATACGTGTATTATTACAAATCAATACTCAATAGTCTCTCTCTCAAAAAAATAAAAATAAAAAATCTAACCATCCTCTCTCTTACAAGCTCCTCCTGCTCTCTCTTGCCGGATGGGGTAGAATAGCCGACTCCGCTTCCCAAGGATGCATAGGATCACCTAGGTGATCCTCCTCGGTCTGTGGTCCCTCGCAAGAAAACAAGAAAGAGATGTCAGATAGTTCACAATCAATTATACAAATAGAATGAGATAATCAAAAATGGCTAAGCAGATAAAAAGACACAGGTCTACTCTACAAGCCGCTGGTTGGTCCACGTTGACCAACCAGAAAATTTGTTGGCAAAAAGATTTATTAATTCGATTAAAAGTAATAAATGATTTTATTATTTTTAGGTTATTAAAAAAAGTTTATTATTTTATAAATTATTTTGTTATGATATTTATTTATTTTTTCAAGATTAAAAATTACAAGTTTCCTTTTATAGCTTCTATACAGGTATATTCATCTATGTATTTTAATAATTTATTTTTATTTTGTATATTTAATTTTATTGATTTTGTTTATTATTTTATAAATTTATAACTTATTTTTATGAACTTAGATATATTTTTATTTTATTTTTCTGATGTGTTTTGTACACTTAATAAAATAAGGAGTGTTAATTATATAGGTATCTTAACATGTATTATACATATGTAATGTATATAAGTATTTTATTTTTGTATTTTCTTTGTGTTTTTATTTGTATTTACATATATTATAAATAATATTTACAAAATTACAAAATTATAAAATTATAAAAACAAAGAATAATAAATAAAATGAATATTTTAATCAGTACAAGTATTCAATAAGGGTCCAAAACTCAACTTTGAAACCATAGCTCCGAAAAATATGAAACCACATTCATTAATAACTTATTGAAAATTATATACAATTAAAGTGATTTTTATATATTTCGAGTTTTTATTTGAGAGATATAGGTCTGGGAATTTGGGATTCTGGAATCTTATTCAGATTATAACTTTTTATCTGTACATTATTTTTGTATGACATCAATTTTATATTTTTCTATATTTAATTATCTACAACTTTCATGTTCAAAGTTTCTTTATTTGAGGTATAAAAAGTGGAAATAAAATGGGTCCCAAAATGAATAAAGAATGAATTAAAATAAAAGGAATTTTTATTGGTTTCTGGCCCTTATCTCCCCCTACTTTATTCCTTGTCGACCTAGTCATCGAGATGCCTAGGTCTCGGGGTTTCAGGTCATAAAATATTTGCAATATTTTATTCTTTTTCTTTTCTTTTCTTTTCTTTTCTTTATTCTATAATTTTTCCATTAAAAATTGTATTTTATACATATTTTATACAATAGTGCATGAATGATAAAATGCATGAATTAACGCTATTTACACGCATTTATTAGGGGTTTAAGGCCAAAATGATAGAATAAAGATGATGAAACATATATTCATCACATACTCACAAACTTAGTCACATATCTTCTATAAATCATGCTTATAATGACGTGGAGTTGATAATGCAGTTTTTGTATAAATGTTAATACCAAGGAATTAACATGTCGGCCTAGCATAGAGGAAGAAATGATGAAAACTAAAGATAAGAAATACAGTTTTGTGGATTTACTTGGCAAGCCCCATGGTGAACTAAAGGAGGTAGTCTTGTGAAGAGCTACTGAGGTGTCAAAGGTAAGTAACTAAGTGTACAGGCGAATGTATGCAACATATGGACCCATGTGTTGTATTTTTGTGGTTTTTGTGGCATTTCTAATTTTTATGCCACTACAACAATTAAACTACTAGAGATAAGAACTAGTCGTCTCATTTGACACAATTCTCGTCCCTTCTACCTATACAAGAGACAAGCACTAATCGCCTCATCTGACGTAATTCCCATCCCATCTACCTGGAAGGGATGATTGCATGACCAAGACGCCTATCCCTATCTCACCTGCTCACATGAGATGAAAAGTGGGATCATCCCATCTCAGAAGGTAGAATGGGCAATTGTGCCTTTCTATACAATCTTGTGGCACTACTGGAATCGTTGGTATTTAAGTGGGGCCATTCTCAATGGTCAACACTAGACATAGCATTTTCTGCGATTTTTCTAGCAACCGACGCAAATGAAGGCGAAATTTTCAAATGGGCTGGCAGAGTTACTTGCATCGGGTATAAAACCATCGAAAAAGAAGATCTCACCATAAATGTAATATCGACGGTTGGTGTGACACTCGAGAATAGTTGGACCTAAATTGCAGTGCCAAACATTTCACTTCCCACCCTACTCACCCTAAACCTCATGTTTCCTTCTCCTCCACCCATCGCGACTCCTCCTCCCTACCTCATGTTTCCTCCTCCTCCACCCTCCTCCCCCTGCCACCTCCCCCTAACACCTCCTCCTCCCTGCCTCCACCATCCCTCTCTTTGTAACCTCCCTGACACCCCTTTCTGCAACCTCCCCGCCACCACATCTGCCCCACCTCCACCTCTCCATCTCCTCTACCACCTCATCCTCTCCTAGGCACCCTCCATCCAACCTCCAACTCCCCATCTCCTTTAATTCTTCCTCCCCTCCACAACAACCACCTCACAACTTTCCAAGCCTATGACTCACATCCTCCTCATCTCTACCACCACCTTTGCCCAACCTCTGCCTCCCCACATCTGCCAACACTGTATCGTCCTCCCTGCTGTAAGGATTACCACCACCTCCACGAGCACCCATCACATCTACTCCTCCTCCCCAAATCTTACAAGTGAAGGTATTATTTTGTTCCATTCTTTCTATTTGTGTATTATTTTTTCGTTAGATTTATGCTATAATGTATAGTTCAGATATACTTATTTCATAATCATTAATTTAGGGTATTGTCATGTGGTTATTTACATTTTGTAATGCTTGAATGTTGTGTTGTGAGCTTGGAATCATATTAAACTTTGTTAAATATCTTAAGCTTATACGGTGGTAGAATTATGTGCAACTAGAACATTCTATTAATTTTCAGAGGCTTGTTGACATGAGTTTTACGAGGGTATGATGTTCTACACAAGGTGAGAACATAGTCGCTATGGAAACCACTCACGAAAATTGGATTAGACAATAATTAACATACAGATGAATAATAAAGCAATGTAATATGAGTGTGGAACCAAAATTTATTATAACTCTACAAAGTGTGTGTATAGGTGTAAGTATGTAGAGTATCGAACTTTAGGGAGCAAACATGATAGATTGGGGTATAATCCAAAATTTCTTCTTTTGTCTTTTTATCTACGATATTTTTGTGGGTTTTAAATATTTTATTTTTTTATTTTTACTTTATGTTTTTTAATTTTTATTTTATATTTTTATATTTTATATTTTTCTGATTTTTAATTTCCTTTTCTATTTAGTATCTGATAAATATATATAAGTATATATGTGTGATATATATTATATCATTACTATATATGATATAAATATATAATATATATAATCAGAAAAATGCCATTAAGTATAGTTCTTTTTATTTTTAAAGGGGTTTTAAACATCTAAGGTATTTATAATATTAATAATAATATAAGTATATATAGTTATATATAGAGAATGTATTATTATATATTTATAAATATAGCTATAAATAATAAAAAAATGCAAAATAAAATGCTTTTTTTACCATTTCGTTTTTCTCTATTTGAATTTTTTCATGGAATCTTTGCTAATTTTTATGTATTTTTAATTAACTAAAAATATCAAAACATAGAATTAAAATACTAAGCCGGATTATTTTGGAATTTAAAATAGACAAATATCTCAAAAATTTCCAAAATTATTTTTAATATTTAACATATAATATAAATAAAATTCAGAGATAAAATAATTTATTTTTTTTATTTTTAAAGAATCTTTAAGGATTTTTATAAGATTTTGGGTTTTTTTTCCAAATTTTTAGTGTTTTTCCTTTTGTACTTTTTAGGAATTTTGGTCTACAATAACAAAATATAGCAATAAAGATACCCTAATTTTTCAGAATTTTTAAAGTTATTTATACTTTTTTATTTTTAAATGCAAACAAGGAAGAAATGCTTTATTTTTTATTTTTAATAAATAGAAAATAAAATAAAATACCTAAATAAAATTATATTTTATAAAACAATATTCATGGCATTTACCTTAATTTTTCTAGAATTTTTAGAGCATTAGAGATATTTAATAAAAATAAAAGCAACAAAAAGAAACTACAATACTAAAAGGGTTATTCTTTTAATTTTCTAAAAAGTCAAGGTTTTGCATGCAATTTTTCACAATATATAACAAGCAATAATAAAGTTACATGAAATATAAATAACAAAACCCAGAGGGGTCCTCTGCAAAATGCATGCTCCCCCACTTGTATGCACATGTGATGTGACATGACGGAGGACCAAAGTGTAAATAAAATAAAGGCAGAGATCTTTATGCAACTACTACAAAAGTTTTTAGAATGCAGATAAAATTTTTAGACTAAAAATAAAATAAAAAAATGTGAGGGAAGAATATGCAAAATACCCCCTAAGGTTTTGATCGATGGTAGAGGACACTTCACTTGCCACATGTGTGATGATCTCCATTTCATCGCCTTTATTCTTTCATTTTGGCCTTTAATCCCTAGCTGAATTCATGTATATAACATTAATTTATACAAAATTACATTTATTATTTATTCAATAAATACTATATAAAATATTATATTTAATGTCAAAAATAAAAGAATAAAGGAAGAAAAGAAAAATAAATAAAATACCAATGGTATTTTATGACCCTAAACCCCGAGAGCTAGGCATCGTGATAACTGGGTCAACAAGGAATAAAGTAGGAGAAGATAATGGCCAAAGATAAATAAAAATTCCAATTTATTTTTCCAAATAATTCATTTATGGACCCATTTTATTTAGTTATTTTTAGACATCAAATAAATAAAATTTATACATGAAATGGTATACAAAAATACATAGAAAAATATAAAATTTATTTCCTATAAAAATAATGCACATTTTGCATTCTACACTCAGAATAAAAATCCAAAATTTGAAGTTTCCAGACTTATATCTTCTCCATATGAACTTAAAATGCATCAAAATCACCTTTAATTTATATAACTTTTAATTAACTATTTAATAAAGGTGGTTTCATTTAATTTGGATTTAAGATGCAAAAGTTAGGTTTTGGACCCACATTGTACAATATACCTGAATAAAATATTCATTTTATTTATTCTTTATTTTTCATGATTTTATATTTTTTATAGTTTTGTAAAAATTATTTATAATATACATAAATAACTAGAATACAATAAAACCATAAAAATAGAATAAAATAAAATATTACATAAAAATACATAAGTGAATTATGCATCCCTATACATGTATAATAAATACATATGTTTACTTAAATGTACAAATAACTTCATAAAATAAAAATAAAAATATTTATACGTATTTCAATAAGTTATAAATAAATAAAATATGTGCATAAAATAATAAAATCTAAAATGTAACATAAAAATAAAATATACCATATGTAGTTAAATATACCTGTAATTGTACATGCAACTATTATCACCTAAGAAATTAACTTGTAAAAATAAATAAAAATCAAAATAAAATACTACGAGAAATAAGAAACACATTTAAATTTTAACCTAAAAATATTTAAACCGTTTAATATTTTAAATTCAATTAATAAAGATTTTCTGTCCGAATTTTTTTTGGTTAGTCCACATGGACCAACCGGAGGGCTCGCTTGGTTGACCTAGGTCAACTCTTTGACCCAGGCCACCTACAATTGTCAAGGCGAGAAGACCCTTGTCTTCTCCCATTTTCCGGGGCGTTTAATCACTACAATCATCCTGATTTCTCACACAAAACTATCTTCAATTATCCCTAATGTATGCCCACTCTCTTGATCACTAGTACGAAGCCCCGATCCACATGTAATCGCCGGTCAAGAGAGCTCCTCATTTTGTCTATAAGTAATCCATCTCATCCTCCTTACTCGGATCGATCCCTCTTCATTGGTTTTTAGCCCCTAAAATCCATCATAGAAGCTCGACATTGGTGACAGGAGTGCCCAACTGCTGATTTGCAACAAGGAGAAGTCGAGGAGGAGGTGTATCCAACCACCACCGGAGCTTCGCCCGAAGGTTCAGCTTCATCATCCTACAATCAATTCGAGGCCAATTCTTTAGCATTCATAGGTAATATCCTACCCTTAGTTTCATTTCTTGCATTTAATTTCTATGATAATCACGTCTTTAATCCTAATCTAGAAAAGGCCCCAAATCCCATGAGCTTGAGCTCCAGGGAAAATCATTGTCATTCGACCAGCATCTCTCCTCAATTTCCACTCCATTCGAACCCATGTCACCTTATCCATCGAATTAACCATCTGTCCCCCCTTGATTCATTCTGGATCAGGGAGTCGAGGCTTCCTCCGTTGCCCATCACCAGATCCCACCTTCATCGCATTCCGCCCTTCTTTTGCTTAACTTCCTAGCCGAGGAAGTGTCCCTCGTGCATGGGAGTCATTTTGTGCAGGTCATCGACTCCAAAGTAGCATCTAGAACCATCACGATCACTAGGAGTGACTGGAGGTCCTTTGACTTCACCAGAGCACACAAATCCCCCTCACTATCTTTGGAGCCCATCTCTGCACGTGGAAGAGGCCCAACAAGCTGCTGGGTCTATTAGAGAAGAGATTCATCGCTGAAGCACTGAGGAACGATCAATTGAAACGCACCAGAGCTCAATTCACCGGAGTTTTTCTAGACCCCTTCCACACCATTAGATCAAGAACACGACCCAGATCTAATCTAGGCCATGCATTCATTTCGAAGGGGTACTCGTACAAGACCATCCCATCGCCCACCTGGTGTGCACGTAGCGGCTGGATCTCAGGATTTTAAGTGGTAACATTTGCAAGGATCCCCTCTGTAGTTTTTGTATTTTATATCTAGTACTATAAATATTAAGTCAAGTTCTATTTGCATGTACACTCTTGAACCTTTTCATATTTGCAACTAGGTCCAGTGCTATATCACCTCACGCAGACCCCACGTGAGGGGACATTTTGCATCTAGGCACTTACGTTCTTGTATTTGCTATTTAATGCTGACAAATCAAGTTACAGTTTGGTTAAATTTCATGTGAACCCCTACAGTTTATTTTACTTGCAAATACATCCTTGCCAAGTTGATTTATTTTTATTTTAGCATTTCTTTTTATTTAAAATAGCTCATGTTCTCATCTAATTTTGGAAAAATTATTCTAAGTGCCTTAAATCATGTGTATTCATGTTATATGGTTGGATTTAGCACTTAATTAGTTTTTCCATTTATTAAATTCAGTTTCGATGCTATTTATTCAATATCTAAAATATAATACGCCCAAAAAAGATTAAAAGTCCTCCAAAATTTCCAAAAATAGTTAGGATCTATTTATTTTGATATTTTATAACTCCATTCCAATAATCCTTAAAAACAAAAAACAAAAATCACTAAAAAATAAAAATCTCCAAAATCATGATAAAAATTATAAAGAATAATAAAAAATTCCAAATATATTAGTTTTTGTTTTTTTATACATATATTTTAAGTATTAAATTTTATTTTAAGAAATTTTGAACTTTTTTTGTATTTTTAGCCCTCAAATCAATTCGACCTATTTAAAAGTCATTATTTTTGACTTTTTCATATTTTTAAAATTAAAAAAATAACAAAAATCTACAAAAAATCGATAAAAACATAAAATAGTTGAAAACCCCAAAAAGATTTTATCTCTTGATTTTGACTATTTCTATATATTACCTTGTATATGTTATATATACATATATACCTATATATCTTTTATATTTATTATTATTATAAATACCTAAATATATTCTTAATACCTAAAATATCAAAAAAGGACTGTACTGGAGTATATTTCTAGATTATATATATATTATATAGTATTTATATCATCCTTCATATACATATACATATATTATCCTTATATATTTCCTTCTATATACACTTACTATATATATTATAAAAATAAAAAAATCAGAAAATTTAAAAATATAAAAAAGAGAAATTACTTCATTTAATTAAAACTCACACACACCTTGATTGATATTGTGCGTACACATACGTACATATTATTTATTTATAAATAATATACCTTGCTCTCACGTTTTGCCTCATGTGTTCGACTCTTGTCTGCTTGTCCACTATACACTTGTTTGTAGGGTATATTAAGTTTTGATTCACACACATATTATTGATTGCTTGATTTCTCTATTTTGTGGGTTCATGGTTGATCTAGCTTGGAGTTCTAGTGAGGAATCACTTCGATGACTTCAGATCTAGCTTGGAGTTCTAGTGAGGAATCACTTCGATGACTTCACTCCTGCCTTGTGTGGAGCATACAACTCTCCACTATGATCTTCAAGCTACTTTAAATGGCAGCGTTGCCGAGGAGCAATGTGTTGTAGCATTTTGTACTGTATATACTGCTCATTATTCTTCTTTCATTTTCTGTACTTTTACCTTTGCTATTATTTTATCTATTTCTAATAACTTGTCTTTGTTGACTTTTCTTACGAGGGACCACGTGGTGACAGCCGTCTCTTAGGAGGTGGACACACCCGAATTGCGAGGAGATGAGCCCATTCTCTTGTTGGGTTAGTTAGGGAGAGCAATAGGAGGAGGCATAGAGAAGAGGAAAAGAAGCAGGCATGCTTAGATCTTTTTATCTTTATTTTGCGGGGAGAGTGTAATTTATTTCATTTTATAAAATTATTTGTAATAATTTTGGACTTGGACACTTCACAACCAACGAGGTCCATTGCCCGGGTGTCTGCTCACATGGGGGCCTCGTCATGATTTTTCATGTTTTCTCACCTTTATTTTTTCTCATGTTTTGAGATTTCCGCCTTTATTTTCATTTGTTTTATGTGATTGGAGTCCTTAGATCTAGGCTTTCTTTCATCGTAGCTTGGTCCAAACACCTAATACAAGTGTGTACCTATAATGATATACGTTTGGACTTAGTCAAAAAAATTAATTGCAAATTTCTTGAATTTGGAACCGCATGCTGTGAGGGACTCCATACAGCGTTGGTCGGACCCATTGTGACAAGCACCGAGGAGTGCCCAAGACAAGACACTTAGGATCCATCTTTGAGTTATTTGCATTTTGTTCTTCTTGATGGTAGCAAATACTATTTAGGAGGGTTTCATCGCTTGTATATCGCCATATAATGTAAATATTTCAATTGTGGCTTGCATCCTGCATGGAGAGCGATGGGAAGCACTATGAGTCTTCTTACTTTGCATGTATTATTTGATATGAGAGTGAGATTTCCACTTTCACGTCCACTTGCATTGCTTTCTCATTCTCCTCCCCTTGTTTTATATCACATTTAGGATTAAAAGAAAATACAAAAAAAATGTTAGTCAGAGTTGCTTTGAAAAATACTCAAAAAAAGTGAAAATAAGAAACTATAAAACTAGGGGACTGCTAAATAAACTTTGACCTTAATTAAAATTAGTAATGTACATCCTTATTTTGGGTTCATAAAGACAAGCGAGGTACGACCCCTAAGGATTAGACCCCAAAACCTGATCTGTGGCAGCCTTGGTTATCACTTGGGGTGGTGAAGTATTAGCGCTTCTATCGTATGTTGGCGAGTAGGGCCTTGTAGACGACAGTGTTCCAGCCTTGTGTGGAACATCCTACTTAGTCTGAAGTATTAAGCATAGGCCACACGTTCATGGGGGTGTATGTCTCATTGTTCTGTGGTCGAGTACCTAGCTTGCAAGGGAAGTATTAGTTTCGCCTATTGTCTTACTCTCTCTATTTCTTTGGCCAAGTAACCCCCAAGCACGAGACTAAGGATCTCAAACTGCGTAGATCACCGGTTACATAGGATCGGGAAGAAGTACGGGTTACTTTCTCGGTAGTACACACACTCCTATAGCGTTTAGCATACTTAAGGACTCATTAAAAGATTTGCATGCAATACAACCATGAAATTAAAAATATAAAAATATCCGAACTCTCATGGCTTCACTTGGGTTGTGTTGGTGAATTCAAAACTTTCTTGGTGTTTGTTTCATTATATTTAAGGTCCAAAATCAAAGTCCTTCACACTTGTGCACATTTTCCCATCATTTTTCTCTTGTGTTCTTCTCATTTGACTCCACTCGCTTTTGACCCATTCTACTATTTTACACTCATTTTATTTCTCATTTACCTCCGTATCATTCCTCCATTCTCGATCTCCTCTTTGATCTTTGAGATGGCGACTCATGGACGGGTTGGTCAGAACTCCACCAACACCCACATCAATTTTGTGCGCTTGCCTTCTCCAATAATTCAGGGTGATTCCCAAGAATATGGTTCGGACTATGCGGACTGCTCTCCAGAATCCCTATCTTCCTTAATAAATCGGGATCACTCTTGCCCCGAAATCTGCCCATTTTGTATGGAAATTGATTTCACTCCTTATTCCTCTCCATCCTTAATGATATTTCGTGTTGACCTTAACACGAATCGATTTGTTTCAACCAATGCTTATATATCGACTGATTGGGCCATCATTCTTTGTGTAGATCTAGAGTCCGATCTGGAGCCACAGATTGTGTCAGATTCAGAGTCTTATACAGAGAAAGAGATGGCTCCAACTGGAAAGGGAAAGGGACCTCAGCACTAACCATAGTCGTAGTTAGGCCCACAATCAGATCAAAATACTGTGAATGCACAACTCCTATCCTCTATACAGACGATTTAGCAGCAACTCACTGACCAGACATTGGCCCAGTTCACCTTTCAAGACATGCTTAATGACCTGAGACGGGAGTGAGAAAATTGAGGTGGAGGAATATAAGAAGAAGATATAGAAGGTGGATCCCTTAGAGGTGGAGCCGCAGGACCAAGAGGAGGGCAAGGCTAGATGACCCTCAAGGAGACTTACAACTACGATGCTGGAAAGATGAAAGAATAGATCCAGATACATGTTTTTCATGCCCATTATTAGTTGAAGCCTCAAATCTTTGCACTTCTCCCTACCTTCCATGTGAATGCGAATGAAGAACTATATATTCATCATTAACAATTTGGGCGTATCTGCAGAAACAAGAATTATCGTAACATTTTGTTAGGCACAGCTAAACTGACAACATTCCCATTTAGCCTTTAGGAGAAGGCTCTACATTAGATCAATCATTTGGGGAAAGTTGTCACCACTTGCGAGGAACTAAAATCAGCCCTTCTGCATAAATTCTACCCTCTCGGGTAGCTGAATAAGATGCGGGACCGTATGGCAAAGTTCACTCAGGATAGCCATGAGTCCATTCATGAGGCTTGGGAGAGGTTCACTAATCTGCAGGAGAAGGGTCCACATCATGATATTCTGTGGACCAGTCTGGTCCAACATTTCTTTGGTGTACTCGCTATTGAAAGTTAGAAGTTCGTGGATGATGCTTGTGGTGGCTCGCACTTCAATAAAGATGAGGATGTCCTTTGGTAGATATTCGAAGGAATGGTCGAAGGAGAGGCCACTTTGTCATCATCCAGAGCATATAAGCGACATCCACAAGTTCATCAGAAAGCAATGCTGATGAATCTCCATTTCATCACCTTTACTCTTTCATTTCGGCCTTTAAACCCTAGATAAATACAAGTATATAGCATTATTTTGCATAAATTAACATTCATTATTTATTGTATAAATATTGTATAAAATACATTGTTTAAAGCTAAAATAAAAGAATGAAGAAAAGATAAGAAGAAATAAAATGGCAAAGGTATTTTATGACCCTTAACCCCGAGACCAAGGCATCTTGATGACTGGATCGACAAGGAATAAAGAAGGGAGATAAGGGTTAAAAACACAATAGAAACTCTAATTTTCTCCCTTCAATAATTCATTTTTGTGACATGTTTTATTCTTTTTGATTTATACCTCTAATAAAGAACCTTTGTACATGAAAGTTGTAGATAAAAATATACAAAAAAATATAGTTCACACAATATAAATTGTACATTTTATACATATAATAAAAAGCAGAACCCAAATTTCCCATACCCATATTTTCTCCATATGAATTCAAAATGCACCAAAATCATCTTTAATTGTATATAACTTTTAATAAACTATTTTATGAAGGTTGTTTCATTTAATTTGGAGCTAAGATGAAAAGTTTGGTTTTGGACCCGTATTGTTTAGTTTACCTAAATAAAATATTCATTTTATCTATTCTTTATATTTTCACAATTTTATATTTTTATAATTTTGAAATATAATTTATAATATATGTACATATTTAGAATAGAATAAAATCATAAAGAAAATAATAAAATATAATAATATACAAAAGTACATAGATGAATATAATATACATATACCTATGTAATTAATACCTGTATTTATTAATGTATATAAATAACACCACAAAATATGATAAAAATATATCTATGTGTATTTATGTTATAAATATATAAATTAAGAAAAAATAATAAAATTGAAATACAAAATAAAAATAAAATATTCTGAAAATAGGTCAATATACCTATAAATATACGTGTAAAAAGTAACTTGTAATAGATTAAGTCATAAAATTAAATAAAAAGCAGATTAAAATACTACATGAAATAATAAACATTTTCATGTTTTAACCAAAAATTAATAAATCATTTCGCAATTTATCATCATTTGTTTTCCAATTTAATTACTGTTTTATCCTTATGCGATTGGTGTGGCCTAATCAATGCCCGCCCCTAGTTGACTTGGGTCAACTCTCTAACCTAAGCCATGGGATTGTTAGACCAGTGTTTGACCCCATCTTTCTCAAGTTCCCTGCTCGATCCTTGCACAATATCTGCTCGGGTTCTTCTTGACTTTTTCTCCTCGACCATCGGAATTTCACACCAGGATGACTCCTTGGGCGATGTGCTACTGAATCGAGCGCCATTCCCCGATGAACATCACATGTATAACACATCTCTTCCGACCTTCCTTCATTCTTTGATCCTTCTTCCGCCTTCTAAATCTCGAACTAGAGCCCTAGATGGAGTGCTGGTGATAGCAGCACACCCTCTGGCCGTTTAGCGGTGCAGTTGGGCGTCGATTCAAGGAGATTTGGAGCTTCATCACCTCCTCTGCTAGAAGCTCCGCTCCTGGTGGTTCTGATATGGTGAGCTTCTTCTTTCTTTGTTCTTTCTAGTCCTTAGCATAACAGTAGCATAGGGTCAATCTTTATTTTGTTTAATTTCATTCTATTTTCTGAAAAATAAAAATTCCATTTCAATGGAGCTCCAGCTCTGCCATTCATTTTCGGCCACTACGACCAACCTCCGCCTCCTCTAACTCCTTCATCATCTCCTCCTTCACCTTATCTTCTCCCCGCTCACCTCCGCACATCCCAGTCTTTCTCAGATCGGGGAGACAACCCTCCTTCCTCTGTCGTTCGCCAGAGGGCTCTGCCCAAGTACATTCCCATCCATTCCGTCCTCGCAAGGTTCCCCAGACCTTCATTTTTGTGCGCCAAAGATTCCTGCATGGTCTAGAGCCGATGGACCCATATTGGGCCTATTTTGATCCAACACAAGGCTGTTGGAGCTCCCACTCTTCCTCAACCTCACGAGCGTACATCATAGCCCCAACTGCTCATCGGAGACCACCGTCTGAAGCTGAGGAGCTGTAGCTCCATTTTGCTCCTGCCCCAAGCTTCCTAGGTGGATGAAGGAGCGAATGAGATCAGATCGAAGCTCGACCCAGCCGAGTTCTTGATGTGTTCTTAAAGTCATTCTTCCACCCGTCTGATCATCACCCCACTCCAAAAGAAACAACCACCGTTGGATGCATTTCATCTCAACCATCAAATCAGATGTTGGGATCTAATCCCAGCCTGTGTCGAAGAGACATCCACCTTGCGCGACCGCCACGTGGTTAAGTGAAGCGCTAGCGAACGCTCGATCAGACACCATTGGGGGCATTTTGCATCTTTTATCCACGACTTTTGTCTACTTATATTTTAGTCATGTAAGTTTTTAAAGAAGCTTAAAACTTTTGATAAAATTTGCAAGCACACCTTTGTATTTATTTCATATCGCATTTGGGTCCGTGCCATGTCACCTCACGTGCGATCCCGCGTATGGTGGCAATTTTGCAGTTGACCCCTATAAATTTTTGTATTTAAGTTTAATCCATAAACTTCTAATTTCAGTTATAATGTTTTGGGTATTTTGTAGAAACAAGCACACCTTTATTTTTTATGCAATTATGCCCCTGCTAGTTCTACTGTTTTTGTTGTTGTTATTTAATTTTTAAAAATAACACACGTGCTTTGAAAATTATGCAAAAAAAGGGTTAAGCGCATGTTAGCATCCATTCACGCTATATTTTAGAATTGTAATTTAGATATTTTACCCATTATTAAAAATAAAAATAGCATAGAAAGTCCCTATTTGTAATAAAAATTCCAAAAAATTATAAAACCTTTTTTGAAAAATTCTAAAAAAAATATATTGTGTTTATTTCAGTACTTTGTAACTTCAGACCAAAACTTCCTAAAAATAGAAAAAGAAAATCATTAAAAATTAAAAAGCTGCAAAATCCTTTGTAAATATAAAAAATCATAAAAAATTCCAGAAATATTTATTTCTGTCTCTAGATGTTCTTCATATTAGTGTCTATATATTAAAATTGTTTTGGAGAATTTTGACACTTTTTGCTAGTTTTAATCTTATAATCAATTCAACCTATTTATTTAATCTCTATTTTTGGATATTTTTTACTTTAAAAATATATAAAAATTAGCAAAAATGTCTAAAAAATCATAAAATAGTATAAATTTTAAAAAAGCCCCAAAAATTACTTCTGTAATTTTTTTTAATTTTAGTTATAAATATATTATCTATATAGTTCGATATATTCCTATATTATTATATATCAAAAAGAAAAATAAATAAAAAATCAGAAAATATAAAACAAAATAAAATATAAGAAATTAGAAATAATTTAAAATATAAAAACAAAAATCCAAAAAAAATATACATAATTAAAAACCACAAAAATTTCAGAATCCCCTAAAAATCCCAAAATCATTTATTATCTTTTTTTGCCAATTTTTATTGTCTATCCTCAGTTGTTTCCTTTGTTCGACCCCTACCATACTTGTCCGCTATACAATCTATTGTAGATTATAATAATTTTTGATTCACACTGCTTGCATTGATTTTCTATACATTGTACGGGTTAATTGTAGATTATACATGGTTGTTGAGAAGTCATCACAATGACTGAGTCATCACCTTGTGAGGCTCATTTTAGACTACTTGATTTCGCATTTATCAAAGGGTGCTGTTCCGGGGAGCAATGCATAGGATAGAATTTTTGATCATTTTTGTTTCATTATTTTCTTTATTTGTTTCCTCTTTTATTTGATATTATTGTTCATTATGCTAACCTCCATCTTTTCTATATTTCTTGCGAGGGACTTCGAGACGATGACATCCTCTTAGGCGGTTGAGGCACTTGGACCAAGAAGACTTGGTCATTCTACTTGCTGACTAATAGAGAGAGAAGGAGAGAGAGATAGAGACTTAGCAATGATTTTCTTTTATTTTGTGAGAGAGTGATTTATTTATGCATTAATTAATTTGTAATAATAATACAGGTACTTGGACATTGAACATTCGGTCCCAACTTCCAAGTGTTAGTACACGTGGGGGATCATCGAGTTTTTCATTATTTTCATCGCCTTTATTTTCTTTATTTCCTGTGTTTTGAGTTTTCCGCCATCGTTTTCTTTGTTTTATATAATTGAGCCCTTAGATCTAGATGTGCTTGCTCGTTAGCTAGGTCCACATCTCTAAGGCAATTCATGTTCCTATAAATTAAATTACGATTGGAATTAGCTCAAGTTAAATTGTTAAATCTTCGATTGGTCATTGAGCGTCGAGAGAGGCACCATACAACGCTTTCAGGACCCGTTGTGGCGGGCATCGAGGGTATCTCAAAGACTAGATTTTTGGGTGATCATTCTAGGATTTGGCATCCAGTTCTACACTCTAATAGCACTGCTCGTTCTTACAATGATTTCATTATTGCATTTGCATATAGGCCAGGTTTAAAATTTTTTGCCTTGCATCCTGCATGGAGAGAGCTGGGAATCACTATGAGTCTTCTATCTGAGCATTCATCATTATTTTTTGACTTGCATTGCATTTCCACCTTCTCCCTCTGATTTTGAAAACCTAGGCAAAAAAAAAACAAACAAATTAAGCGATTGTATTGAATCTACTCAAATGATGTGATAACACAAAAAATAAAAAAGGGACTACTAAGCATACTTGAACTAAATAAAATCGATTAATTGGACTCATTGCATTAGTTGAGGAAAGCCCTCACTGTTTACAGGTACTTTTGAGGGAGGGAGGTGTCCTTCCTAGTTAGAGAGCACTATCGTAAGGATTAGAGCGAAAAAACCCATCCTAGATACTACCTTATTGTTCACTTGAATTTTTGAAGTACCAACATTGTTATTGTACATGGGCAACTAGTATTTGGTCATCGACGGTGATTCTCACTTGTGTAGAACACCGACCACTTCTGAAGTATTTGAGTGTAGGCCACACCTTCATGAGGGTGGATGTCTCATCGTCCCGTATCCGAGTAGGATATTGATCACTCGCGGATGATTCTGTTACGGACAAGACCCGGAGTATTTGCTTCGCCACTATCGGCTTTCTCACTCTATTTCTTTGGCTGAGTAGGGAATCTAGTTGCGAACACAAGGACCCCAAAAACTACATGATACATGTTACAAAGGAGTAGGACACTTATGGGATACTTTTCCGGCAGTGCTCTCACTCCTATAGGATTAGCGCTTAAGGACTCATTCAAAGATAATTGCCTAAAAATCAATTTAAAACTTACAAAGATACTTTTCGAACCTTCACGGCTTCACGGGTCGAGTTGGTGAGTACATTGTATTGTGGTTTGATTGATTAGTTTTTCTAAGGTCAACATCAAAAACATCGCGCCTTTGCACCATTTTCTTGCATTTTATCTTTTTCATACTTCTCTTTGACCCCTGCTCACTTTGAGCCGTCTACTATTTTACACTCCTTTTATTTCTTATTCATATCTATATCATTCTTACATCATATATCTCTTATTGAACCTCTCAATATGTCGACTCACGGATGGTTTAGTCTAGACTCCACTGACACCCACATCGATTCCGTGTCACTGGCATCTCCAATAATGTGGGGTGATCTCCAAGAAATCGGTTTGAACCTTGCGAACTTCTCCTTGGATTCCCCGATCCTTTCTTCTTTCAACACCTACCTTTCTCCAATAAATCCGCTATTCAGGGTGGACTCGCATACCGAACTAGCGCTTCCTCTTTAAATAAACCGGGATTATTCATGTCCCAGAATCAACCCCTTGTGGATGGAGATTGATTCCAGTCAATATCATATGATCCTTTCACAACCATTTGGGATTAACTATAATCCCAAACTCATCTCAGCATTTAGTGCTCTAACAAAGACTGATTAGGGTTTATTCAACCGTGCAGACCAAGAACAAGATCTAGAGCCAGAATCACGAGCATAATCTGAAATGGCTCCTACATGAAGAGGAAAGGGACCATAGCCCCAACCAGCAGAGCAGCCACAATTGGGGGATGGGCAGCATACCACGCAGAATGACATCAACAACCAACTCCTCGCTTCAATCCAATCAATTAAGCAACAATTGATGAATCATGGATTGGCCCAGTTCGCCTTCCAAGAAATGCTTAATGATTTGAGGAGGAGGACCAATGAGAGAGATGCCAGGAGAGAGGATGAATTCCAAAGAGAAGATGAGATGAACCGGGAGGATGTTGAAGACAACTATTCAGTAGTTGCACCCAGTTATGAGGAAAGAGACACAAGACTACTGTCGTTAAAGCCCACGCTGAAGCAGACTTACAACCTTGGGACAGGACATGTCACCAAAGTGGATTCATATTCCACCTATCCATGCTCATTTCGATCTCAAGCCACAGTTTATGTATTTGCTTCCGTCCTTCCACGTGAACACAATGGAAGAACCGTACATCCACCTCCAAAAATTCAACCGCTTCTATGCAACAACCCATTACCCCAATATTCCCCTCGAGGTGATCAAGATGTCTACTTTCCCATTCAGTCTCTATGACAAGACCCTTTATTGGGTGAACCATATGGGGAAGGCAGTAACAACTTGGGAGGAGTTGAAATATGCATTTCTTCACAAGTTCTATCCTCTCGGTCGCTTGAATTAGATGTGTGCCCGCATCTCCAGCTTCATCCAACATCCCCACAAGACAATCCATGAAGCATAGGAAACATTCAGATATTTGCAGGGTAAGTGTCCCCACCATGAAATTTCAAATACTAGTCTTGTTCAACACTTCTTTGTGGGCTAGCACTTGAGAGTTAAAGATTGATTGATGCCACTTATGGTGGCTCGCATTTTTATAAGGACGAGGATTTCATATGGGAAATCTTTGAGGAGATAGTCGAATGAGAGGCTGTTCAATCCTCATCACGAGCCTACATGAAGGAGCCCCCATCCAGCCATAAGCCTATCAACGTGGCGACTCATTCTGAGGACAAGGATGAGAGCTCCAACCTCAGCATCATCGGGAAGCACTTATCCAAGGTGGACATCATTGAGAAGAGGTAGCAAGACTTTGAAAAACTTGCCATCATCGAGAAGAGAACTCATGGTCTGGACAAGCTCGACCAGATTGCCATATAGTTGGAGTTGCTTGTCAGAACCATCAACGTCTGCAACTCGGTGTCCGCTAACGTCGAGACTCTTGCTGAACAGAAGGATCCTGCACCGACACAACCTCCTGAGTCGAGTCCCCTGCCATCTCATCCCATCGAGTACGTATACTATGTGCTGGCCCCTGAGTAGCAACCACAATAGCAACAAACACAGATGGTGATGTACCAGCATGACCCCCATCCCATGTATCATGAGCAATTCTTTCTGTCCCCGCCGCAGATTCAGGAAGTGAATGGTGTGTGAGACAATGAACATCAGATGACCTGTCCTCAGGGACAATTCCAGGGTCAGAATTCAGCCAATCGGCCATACCACCAACAACAGTAGGGAGTAGGAACTTCCAACCCTATCAATCATAGTACCAACAACCTCCGCAACATGGAAACATTTGGAGGCAGGGATACCAGCAGCTAATGAATCTCATATTCAACATGCTAACATTGATTAATTAGGCTATGTTCCCCAAAATCCATATGCATTTAATAAGCAATATAACATCATTAGCATTCATACATGTGTTAATAATATTCGCATGTCATCATGTATAATTGCATAAAAAAAGGAACGCAAAAATCCAAGTGTAAATAGACCTAATAAGCTACTAACTTCCCATATTTTTTTATTAATTCATCCTAACTCCAATTGACCTGAAACCACCTCCATTGTGTAAATATTACTAACAAGAATAAATAAAAAATATAAAAAATTGCTAACTCAAACAAGTGTCAAATAAACCCAAACCCTAATTTCACATTAGATAGACTAAAACATGCATATCTTCCTCATACAGTGTAAGATTTTGATCTACTCACTTTTAAAGCACCCCATTTTCAAATACATTCAAAACAAGACCATCATAACATTCGGAACTCATGTGAAAGTTGGGTTTAGGGCCTCTTTTGCGTATTTTATCTTTTTAAAATTTTTAACCTAAGTTTTTATGTACATAATTAATCTATTTTATTTTATTTCTTTTTTATTTGTATTATTTGATGAAAGTTTTATCAATCGGCATAAAATTCAAAATTTAGATCAAGACTGAAATCAAAGAAACTGATTGAGACCAATTAACCTTTGTGAGTTTATACAAAAATCTCTTATTTTGTACTTCTATTTTATTCTCCTATTCTCTTATATATTAAAAATCCAAAAAATAGATTAATGTGCAGTTAAGTGTCTTTTATTTTATCGTATTTTTTCTAAATTTTTTATCCTCTTTTAAAAACAAAAAAATGCAAAACTCCAAAAAGGCAGTTTTTTTCTGAAATTTTTTTGGGTGCCGCGTGGCAGACCCTGGCATGCCACGTGGCACCCCACTTCCTCTCTCCTCTCCTCCAACCTAGTCGTGTGCCCCTCACATGACCTCTCCTGCTCCCTGGTCACATGCGTGCACGTGAGCCTTCCCCCTCCCCTTCCTTCGTGCACCACCCCCGCTGTTGTTTCCCCCTCCCCCTCTCACATAACCCACAATGACCGCGCCTCCCCCATCCCGACAGTTACGGCCCCCTCCATGCAACGCCCTCCACCCACCCCTCCTTTAAAGCTCCGCCTTCATCCTCCTTCAACGACATCCGTCATTACTATGACTTCTCCACGAGAAGGGCCAAGCTTTGCTATTGTAGGAGGTGATAGCTCCGTTCATCATCATTGAACGAAGACATCTCCAATATCGGTCTGATCCAAGGAGTCACTTCTCCTTGCTTGTAGTAGAGCTATCGGCTGCTTGAGCCTCTCGTGCGGCTTCCCACGGTGGAGGCAACGACTAGGAGCGAGCCTCTGCTCTTCCACATTGCCTAGATGACCTTCCTCGCCGTCATCACCGAGAACCTCCACCTATGCACCACCCTCCATCAACTGCTCTGCCGCACACCAACTCTTCACCGCCAACTGCATCTACTATCACCTCGCTCGTAGCCATGTGCCACCTCCATCGTCTGGAGCCCATTGCGGCGGCGGTCCCATGCCTCGACCCACAATAGCTCCGATGCCTCACCACCAGTACACCATCATCAACTCCCTCCAGCCAACTGAGGTGCCTACCACCATGCACAACCGACCCCTACACCTCTTGAATGCCCACCACGACCGCCACCGCCGTCGGGGTAGGTGTGCAGCAACCGCGATCTCAGCTCGCTTTGCCTGCCTCAGTAGATGAGTGATGCCGTCCGCTACGCCTCCGGTGGCCGTTGTATTGGGCCCAAGCCTTGATCCAACGATTGCTAGAGAACCATGTGTCCCCCCCGGGATTCGACCCTAGCCTCGAGGCTCAAGCCTTCCAAACCTCCTCTCGTTTCCATGTATAGGCTCGATCGTCCAAGCCTTCTCCTCGGCCCGCTCCTCGATGCTCGGACCCTCCAAACCTTTACCGAGCCTCCTGCCACCGCCACATAGGCTTGGGACACCGAGCCTATGCCTCGGACCCTCCAAACCTCTGTTGAGCCTTCTTCCTCCTTTCCCAAACCTCTAGCGCATATGCTTTGCACGTGCGTGTAGGGTAAATTACAGGGAGGCCCCTGCCCTCTCAGAAATTGCAGAACCGACCTCGCAGCCCAAGTCACGTGACAAAGGACATGGTCGCCCTAAGAAAATTACATAAAAATCCAAGTGTATTTTGCAATTCACGGATAAGTCCCTGAGGGACCCCTTTGTAGAAGAAAACATTATCTTTTATTGCATTTTTGTCCATGGATCTTTATTCTAGCATAACTTTCTCATCTAAAGTCAGATTTATATACATAATATGTCATTTTGGAGCTATTTTCATGCTCTATCATTTTTCATAGTTTGTGAACATCAAAGGCGCTATTAAGACATATTATTATTTGAAGATTTATTTGATGTTGTGCATGCTCTGTTTGACATTTTGTACTGATTAATTTGAGGAAAAATTGATCTATTGCAAGGGCATGTTCGAGGATAAATAATTGAGTTATTTCCTTGTTATTATCGACTCGAGGATTAAATCACAAGAATAATTAGGGGTTGCTGACATGCTTTTTGAGAGGTTTTAATTATATTAATTATGAACAATATTATTGCAAACCAATCAAGCGTGAACAAACAATTTTTTCTTTCTCAAGCTACAAAAATAATTACAAGAATAATGAAGCGAGAGAATTTTTTTGCTACTTGATGATACAAAATCTGATGCGATTAAGATGAAAAAATATGCAATGGTCATTGTTCTCAACCAATCGATTCGGTCAACGAGAAAAATGTATTAAATCACTTAAGAGAAAAATATATCAATGAAATGTAAGCGGTTTTCGCTATTCAATTTACCTGGTATAGCGACCATGGTCGAACACAAGGAGCACGATTAAAGAACTAAGTAGTCAAATTCCAAAGTAAAAATAAAATGAATTTTTAGTGGTTTTTGATTTTTGAATTTTTTTTCAAATAAGCTCACAAGACAAAATATGCACGTACCTTCTTTTTGTATTTTTCAATGTTATTAAAAAATGCTTAGAAAAATACAGAGAAAATATTTTTGTATTTTCTAGGTTTTAAAATATTTTTGGTAATTTTTAGAGAATTTTCTTATGTTTTTGTGATTTTTTAAAAATCAAACTGTGTCAAAAATAGTAAACAGCACACAACCTAGAGTAATTTGCAACTTAAAACTGTTTTAAGACACAAATCCTGGCAAGATTTTGATACAAAAGTATACACAAATATCCACAAATAGAGACTAAAATGAAAATTTTTGGATTTTTCTACAATTTTATATGATTTTTTAAGATTTTTAGTATTTTGAAAATTTTAAGAGTTTTATAATTGTTTATTGTGTGCAATTTGGATAGAAAATAAAGGGGAATAAGATACACCTATAATAATGTTTTTGGAATTTTTAGACACATTTTCGAATTTTTATGATTTTTCTAAGTTCGGTAAGAGAAAAAGACATTGTTTTGAATTTTTAAAATAGCAAATGAAACTAAAATGTAATGAAATTTATATACAATGTAGAGGGATACAACGAGAATACATACAAATTTTTGTAGAATTTTTAGAGCGAGGAAAACATTTATTTCAATTAAAAGAACATGCAAAATAAATAGTCTGGAAAATAGGAACTAAAATGTAAATATTTATTGTCTGTGCGTTATAAGATAACAATAATAAAATGAGGAAGAAAATGTGCAATTTACCCAAGGTGCATGTGTAATGCACATGCTAGGCTTTGGAGTGCAGGGGCATCTTTGCAAATCTGAAAATTTCCAGGGGTGTGAATGTAATTTCACCAATTATTTTTTAATTAAAAACCCTCCCCTAGGGTTACCGGGTTTCTTTGTATCCAAGTCAAGCCACAAGGGGGGCCGCCACCCCTCCCTCTTTCTCTACAAATAGGCGGTTGCGACACGCGTGGGGAGGGGGCAGCGGACCGATGATCAGGCCGAGTCGGGGGCGCTGCGGTGGAAGATCGGCGGGGTGGTGGGTGGAGATGGGTACTCCAAAGGGAGAGGATGGCGTCGCTGGGTAGAGGGCAAAGGTCACGGTCCTCGTGCGACTGAGGAGGTGCGGCCACGAGGGGTTGTTGGAGATGATGGGCGTCCTGGCGGGAGGGCATCGACAGTGGTTGCGGAGGTCTGGAGGCACCACCGCGGAGGTGCCGCTGGTGGAGATGCTCCTGTCCAGGCTTCTTTGGGTGGCAGCTGTGATGGAGGATCAGGCAGGGGCGACCCCACAGCGGAGGCCGTGCATGAGGTGGTGGTAATGGGCCTCCTGGCAGGAGGGCGTCGATGGCGGTCGTGGAGGTCTGGAGGCACCGCTGTGGAGGCGTCGCTAGTGGAGATGCTCCTGTATAGGCCGCTCTGGGTGGCGGCCGCGATGGAGGATCAGGAAGGGGCAGCATCGCGGCGGAGGGCTCGCGAGTGTTGGTGGTAGCGGCGGTGATGGCGTTCGTTGATGGAAGCAGTAGTGGATTCACCGGGGCGACCACGCCCCACGGCGAGGAGGCACGCGGTGGGGCGATGTCGAGCAGGGGGCTGTGGATGTGCCGTGGGTGCGACACGAGTGATGGTCGTCGTGCGACGGGGTAAGCCGTAGTGACTACTAGACCTGTTTCCCTTTTTTAAAAAAATAGATGTAAACTGTAAACAAAAATAAAATAAAAAAATTAAATATTTTTTGAAACAAAACGACAAAAATATTTTTTTTATTTTTTATCTATTTTTAGATGATCCTACAAAACAAATGTTAGAGAGAAGAAAACAATCTATTTTTTATATATTTTTTATTTATAAACAATTGAGGACGCGAGCACGACGACTTGGTCCCCAATCAAAACAGAATGCGTGAATGGGGATCCGACAAAAAATGAGGAATGGATCCGAGTCTCCTGCCACCGTGCGTGGTCGAAGTTGATAGATTATGTGAGGTAGAATGTGAAATGTAAGGACCGGAAAATGAGATGGAAATCAGATTCAGATCGGACGTCAAAGCGGAATGGAGAATTACTTAAGATTAAACCCTACAAACTACACCTAGAATTAATCTAAATGAAAGACGGAAAATAAAGTTGGATCTTACCTAAGGATCGGATATGCTGTGATGGCGTTGACGAGGGCTGACTCGCTGTCACTGGAAGGTTCGGAGGCTGGGCACCCTTCTTCAAAAAGATTGCTCTCGGAGATCGGGCTCCTCTCCACCAAAGATTGATCAAATTGTGAAAGAGGGAGGAGGAGCCCAATAAAAAGAGAAGAAAAATAAAAAAGGAAAGAATGTACAATTAAGGAATATATTTAGTGGTGAATTAAATAAATTAAATTAATTAATTAATTAAAAAAATGGAATTCGGAATAAAATAAAATAAATAAAATAATTACTTTTAAAAATTAATTAGCCACCTTAATGGTGTCTATTTAAGGCATGGAATCATATCTTTATATACAAGGCATGTTTTCAAATCAAATAAATGAATAAATAAAATAATTAAATCCAAATTTTGTAATTAAATTATTTTAATTATTTAATGTTTGATATTTAATTTTTGGTGATTTTTATGTAAGGAAATTAATTGTATACTAGTATTATATACATATAGTATAATATACACATGTACAAACTAAGGAAATAATTTTTAAATGTTTTTTTTATTTTTTTTATTTTTTTTATTTTTATTTTTTTTATTTTAATAAAAAAGATAATATTTACAATCATGTACATTATGTATGAAAAATAAATATGAATAAATATATACAATAAGTAAGTGGTAGAACTGCACAAACAACCCCAGAAATCGACTTTTGAACAGTAACTCCGAAAATTATGAAACCACAACCATTTGAAAGATAATTTAATTTAGAGTAAAACAGAAGTGCGTTTTATTTAATTTGAGTTTATATGGAGACAGAATTGGTATTTCAATTATCGCTTTAAGGCTTTTTCTGAGTGTGATTATTTGTAATCAACATTATTTTGCTTTGCAATTGTTTTTATTATTTACAACACATTTTTATTTACAACTTTTGTTTATAATAATATTTAATTAGAAGTTAATATAAAAAAATAAAATAGTAAGTTTTATACAAATATACAGGGAAAAATTTACAAATTATTTTTGGATTTTTGAATTAAAGATCCTATCTCCCCCTACTTTATTCCTGATCGATCAGGTCAAGTCTTGACCTTCTCTCGAGGTTCGGGTCAGTCTGCATTTATTTCATAAATACATCCTTTATTTTTCTTTTTATTTTTCTTTTCTTCTTTATTCTTTTATTTGAGTATAAAAAGTGATAAAAATGCATATTTAACAAATGCATGTAAAATGATAATTTCATGAAATTAGTGGGTATTTACAGGTATTTGGCTAAGGAAATAAAGTTAAAATAAAAGAATAAAGATGATGAATCGTGGATTCATCATTCCCCTATACTTTACCTTTGCTAGTCCCTTAGCAAACATTTATTTGGAAAATAAGTGAAAATAAAAATAAAGTAAAGAAAAAGGAAAGAAGTCAGAACAATGTTGATTTTTAAACTTATCTTCATAAAATTGTAGTATGGAGCTCTGTCGGACCTTTGGATTGTTAGTGTGGCGGAACCTTAATGGGAAATGGATTTAAAACCTAACAGCCTCTAACTTCCACAAGACTCCTATTCAGGTCTCCTCAACAGTCAAGTCAGAACAAGTCTACATATACAACTTCTTATGATTATGAATCTTACTTGTACGGTGTAAGTGAAATATAGCTCCTCATCTCAAAAGTAGAAAAGAAATAGCCTCTCTCAACAAGGTAACTCTAGTCCCCCAGTCTAGCAAATCTTTCCTCGAGGAGCGGGGATATTTCCTTCTAAGTTCAAGTACAACCAGCTCAAGAAGAGGGGATGGAGAAGAGAGTGGACGATAACCAGTGTAGCTACTATCCTTGGATGCATGACTAGTGTAGCCAAGTCATCCGCTGCAAGCTTACAAACATTTAACTTTTTTTCACTTGTATATACACTCCGGCATGCATTTTACTTTTCAGTCAGACCTGTCCACTTTTGGAGATTCCACATTTTTCTTCTTCTTTTTTTTGAAAATATATACAAGGTGCAACATGTACATAAGGAGTTTTTCCTCTTGAGACAATAGACTTTCCCTCTTTTGAAGCATTATTGCAACCCCACAGTGTCTTTAGACCTGAACATCACCAGACCAGGTTGAGACGCACTTCCCTCCCTAGAGGAGGACAAGAGGTTCCACCTAGATGTACTACCCTCATATGCTACCCCAAGCCAAAAGATTCTGCCCCCTCACTACCTCCTCCATGAAAAGATATGTGTAAAGTGCTTATCCAAGGTAAGCCGCGGCCTGAAAGAATCATGCATGTGATGTTAAATATTCTACTTAGACTAATCAAGATGACATGTGAACATAGTCTTATGGACTCAAAGAATTAAGTCACAAGGACCTGAAAAGTCTTAACTCTAGTTCTTATATGGTTCCTTTGAAATTAAGTGGATTAAGGTCCAACTAAGCTCCATTCATCAATTTTATTCCAGACTTAGTTTAAATATCAAAATTATCAAGAAAAATGCACATGCTAATGCAAGAAAATATGTACAATGCAAGAAAGAAAGCAAAACTCTTTTTGTGAAACAATTTTCTAATTTTGAACTTATGGATTTTTGAAAAAATGATGCACATGCAAAAAGAAATTTTTTATTCACATTTATATATAGACTTTTGGGTTTTGTACTTTTTTATAAATAAAAGGTTAGTAATTTATACAAGTATATACATTTTTTTATTAAGGTTTAGGGATGAGATACACATATTTACACAGGAGTGAGTTAATTATTTACAAGAATCAGGTGAAAATATTTACAACTTGAGTAATTTATATAAGTATATACATACAGTTGGATTTTTTGTGATGCATATATTCCTCAAACTTATTTGAGAATAATTTTACGTATAATTTTGAAGACTATAGTCCAAAATATTTTTCAAACAATTTTTCAAACATTTGAAAACATTTTTTGCAAATATTTTTCAAACAGTATATATAGATTTTCAAAATAATTTTTCAACCATATTCAAAACATTTCAAATAGTTTTACAATAACATTATTTTACACAAAGAAAAGAAAAATTTTTACAAGCCAAATCATTTTTACAAAGGTTGAAAATATTTTTCAAACATTTTTCAAATAGTTTTCAAAAAATTCAAATAGGTTTTCAAACTACTTTCAAAATATTTTTCAAAATATTTTAACCTGACTTATTAATCAGATATAAAAAAGAAATTTTGACGAAATATCTGCATCTTTTTATTAGTTAGTTTTACTGAATTTTACAAGTATTTATACAATATTTTAGCCATTTTAAAAATGCAAAAGTACGAGTTATGGCTAAAGTATATTTGCAATATATACGACACCCCCTATACTTAACTCAAGCTATGTCCTCATAGTAATCAGAGAGCGGCAAAGGAAGACATAACTCGTTCTAAGTATAGAAAAATGAAAAGAATGCTAAATTACAACGGCGAATGAAAGAATAAAATCAATAGGAGTAGGTGATCCCCCTATACTTAGGATCAAGTAATTCTAAGTATAGAAGACTATATACAAGGGAATGACCGAGGGTTAGCATGTACAGTGTCTACCTCCCCCATACTTAGGGTAAAATTTCCCTAAGTGTAGGTAGCAAACATAGGTAAAAAGAATCAAAAGAATAATCACATGTCTAACATCCCCCATACTTAGGGTAAAGTACACCCTAGGTATAGCATAATCACAGGATGGAGATGGGGTGTGAGACAGAAAGAATGAATGATATGGACAAAATGATCTATACAGCTGCGAGTAGGACAATGTTGAGGTGCCTCTCAACAAGCGCTAGAGTTTATGCCCCTAGCTGGGCACAAAGGCTAGGATAACACGGTATCGAGGTTCATGATGGCATCTGTGAGGCGAATACTGTACTGTCCTAGTAGTCTCTATAGGGGAACAATGACGAGGTCAACAGTGTAAACTATGAAACCCATGTAAACAATCAAGCGGGTGTCTGCTACCGGGTAAAGATATGGGAGAATGAAATCGGGCTCCAGTAGTAGAAAGAATTCGTTGGCTCAAGGTCTGAGTGGAGTGACTGGATGGAGGCAAAGAAATAAAACATGGAGAAGAAAGGATCTGTTAGTGAATCCTCCATGTTAATCACCATCTCGAATAGATAAGGAAGATCAAGATAAGGAGACTCTCTATAAAAATTGATATCCGGTGTATAAGGGTAGAGAAATCAGAATAAACATCGAATCTCTTGAAAATAGGCTCGTCCTCGTGAGGGTCATCGAGGAGAGAAAATTCAAACTCAGATAAATCATAACTAACCGACGGCTCGGTCTCCTGATCCGACAGATCGGAATCACACCCAAGCAGCGAAACCGAGTACAAGGGACCTAAAGAATCCTCCCGCATATAACCCTCAGGGAACGATGCAAGATCGTCGGTAACAGATGGGGAATCAGATCATGACTGGGGATCTATGCTATTGTCAAAAACCAAGTTCCTACACCAAAGTAACTCATCAGATGTAAACGACATCTAAACAACCTCGAGGCATGTCATGTCGCTAGTTAACAACGCTGAAGCATTAAACATCTCAAGATCTGGTCCTCGAACTGCGGCAATGTTGTCAATCATTAGGTCCTCCAAAAATGTATCGACCTCATCAAATGGGAGGTCACACAACTCAAAGACGGGACTATCTAGGTTTTTCAAATCAAAATGGTGTCCCTTATCAAGCTCTCTATGCTGAGATGGATCCAAATGTGTATCGGAATCTTAGAGGATCTTCTGAAGATTGGATACTGAATCAGCTGAACATGGACATTGAAATGACTGAAAGGGCGGTTGAGATGTGGGATCCTCATCTATTTCTTGGAATTCTAGCAGATCTAGAATCCAAGAATCCTCGATGTCAAAGTGTGGGGCTGGCTCAAACTCTGGTTGTAAAATCAACGGGAACTCGACCACTATCCGGCTCTTGGAACTTATAGTGGTGGTCAACACGTCCATCATCTGAAATGTAGTAGATTCCATGTCCTCGGAATAGTGTGTGCTGTCTAAATCAGCATGAAGCATCACACACTCAACTGGTGTCATATCTCCCATGTATATTATCTCGAGTAAATCATCTCGTGAATATGGAATGTCTGAAAGTGTTCCGAAGATGGTCTCAAATAAATCCATGTTGGGATTGTGGTGTGAACCACCACACGCGGTAATGACTAATGCAATCTGCTAGGCGGTCATCCCCCTCATGGCGATCTGCACAAGGTCAGTCACCGAGATTCCATTATCTAGAATCTCCTCAATAGGTCAACGAATCTAATCCATGGATCTTTTAATGGCTCCTGAGGGTCAATTGAAAAATCTCAAATACAAGATCGACATCAACTCTGTTCTACGATGGGGTATAATCTCTGCAAAAACAATGATCGTAAATCTCCCCGCGTTGCAATCTTCCTCCCCAAATCTATGTGTCATCTCAAAGCTCTAGTCTGAAGTGAGAAAGGGAAGGTCATCAGCATTAGCTCCTCAGAAGTGATATCAGAATATGATCGTGATCCACAAAAATCCTCAAACTAAGATATATGAATATATGGCTCCTCATGCACTCCACCTGAAAACTTCGGCAATAGATTAATGAACTCTAAATCCAGAATGAAGGGACTCAATGTAGAAGAGGACTGTGCTTCCTAATCTGGGTACTCATCCATCATCCCAGGATAGAAGTCGTCTAAAACTCGTAACTGCTCTATGTGATATCCTATGTAATGCACTCTCATCTCATCAAGGTGATCACTCGTGTCTCGTATCTGTTCAATTTGAACTCTTTGGATATCTTCTCTTAGGACAACATGCCCAGAAGAAAGAAGGAATGGGGAGGGGGTAGAAAATGGGATGTTGGTCAGATTTCCGACCTACCAAGGGAGTGGGCAGGAATGAAATGATGCATCCGCAAAATCTGGCTGAAATGGAGTATGGCCAATCATCATGAGAATAGGAAAGGAGAAGGATAATGAAGGGAGGGAGGGGTAAGAGAGATGGAGTGAAGACAAGACAGGAGACGGACGGTGACTGCTAATGATATAAAGAAGATGAAAGTAACCTACTCACACCAAAGACATCCAAACACAAAGCAAACCCTCGTTTCAACAACTCTACGCAATGTGAAGATCGTGAGATCTGGTCTTTTATTTTTTTAATTTTAGAGTTAGGTGATTAAACAAAAGTTGTACAAACACTTATGAGGCTTAATGGGATTTGGGCACTACTCCTTAGTATGTACGCAAGCAATTAAAAGCGAATACAATGAGGGGTTGCTCTCCCAAAGCAATGAATTATATCAGTTATGTTTTCATTTTAATAGTCAAGTTCAATTAGCAGACCCGATTTTTTATTTTTGATTTTTGATTTTTTTGGATATTTTCAATGAAACGTCTAACGAGATTTCCGATTTCCTTTATTCCTATATCCATAAAACAGAGGGGGAAATGAAAAAGACAATGCACGGAAAAATATGGATGTAAATGCTAGAGATAGAGGTGCGTACCTGACTCCAGCGCTCTACATGCAATATGATCCAGGCAGAAAAATAAAACTAACTATCTGCAAAATGCAAGCGGGAACCGTCCTAAACAATAATTCTACTCGTGAAAAACCGATTAATTATTTGACTAAGTCCAACGTTCTATAGGAGCACATATTCTTTTAGGGTGTTTGGACCTAATAATAACCTGGCTCGACCAAATAAAACCTAAGTATAGGGGCTCCACTCACAAAAAATCCACGTAAACAAATAAAAATTAAAAGCGAGAAAACAAAACACGAAAAATAACGTTGAGGTCCCCCAAGTGCACCGGCACATGGCGAAACAGACCCTGAAATGTCCAAGTATCCAAATGTACAAATGTACAGAATTATCCTAAATTATTACCATTATTCACAAAATTCTCTAAATAAATTAGCAGTTCTCTGCTCCTCTGCTCCTCTTTCTGTAATGGTCCCTCCAAAGAGTCCGATTCATATCCACGGCAGTTCCTCACAGAAAAAGTGAAACAAGAGATGGTCAGAAGGCAATTATAATAAATAGAGATAAAAAAATGAAACTGAAAAACGAGTACAAAGACGTGCTCCCCGGCAATGGCGTCATTCTGATGATAATGTCGTTGCAACACCATTAAGGTGGCTAATTAATTTTTATAAATTATTTAATTTATTTATTTTATTTAATTCTGAATTTTAATTTTTTAATTAATTAATTTTTTAATTTATTTATTTAATTCACCACTAAATACGTTCCTTAATTGTACATTCATTCCTTTTTTATTTTTCTTCTCTTTTTATTAGGCTCATCCACCCTCTTTCACAATTTGATCAATCATTAGTGGAGAGAAGCCCGATCTCCGAGAGAAATCTTGTTGAAGAAGGGTGACCAACCTCCGAGCCGTCCAGTGACAACGAGCCGGCCCTCGTCGAGGCCATCACGATGTATCTGATCCCAAGATGAGATCCAACTTTATTTTCCATCTTTCATTTAGATTAATTCTAGATGTAGTTTGTAGGGTTTAATCTTAGGTAATTCTCCATACTGCTTTGACATCCGATTCGAATCCGATTTCCATCTCATTTTCTGATCCTTACATTTCACATTCTACCTCACATAATATATCAACTTTGACCACGCACGGTGGTCGGAGACTCAGATCCATTTCTCATTTTTCGACAGATCCCCATTTACGCATTCTGTTTGATTGGGGATCGAGCCGTCGTGCTCGTGTACTCATTTGTTTATAAATAATATATATATATAATAGATTGTTTTTCTTCTCTCTAACATTTGTTTTGCAGGATCATCTAAAAAACATAAAAAGATAAAAAAAATATTTTTGTCGTTCTATTTCAAAAAAATATAATTTTTTTATTTTATTTCTGTTTACAGTTTACATCTATTTTTTTTAAAAAAAGGGAAACAGGTCTCACAGTCACTGCAGCTGACCCCGCCGCCCGCTGACTACCGCTTCCATCGACGAATGCCATCACCGCCGCTACCACCAGCTCCCATGCACCCTCCGCCGCGGGGCCACCCCTGCCTGATCCTCCATCGCGGCCACCACCCAAAGCAGCCTGGACAGGATCATCTCCACTAGCGGGCACCTCCGTGACGTTGCCTCTAGACCTCCATGACCGCTTTCGACACCCTCCTGCCAGGAGGCCCATTACCACTAGCCCCTGCGCGCCCTCCGCCATAGGGCTGCCCCTGCCTAATCCTCCATCGTGGAGGTCTGGAGGTGCCATTATAATAAATCCATGATTCGTCATCTTTATTCTTTTATTTTAGTTGTATTTCCTTAGCCAAATACCTGTAAATACCCATTAATTTCATGAAATTACCATTTTGCATGCATTGGTTAAATATGCATTTTTACCACTTTTTATACTCAAATAAAAGAATAAAGAAGAAAAGAAAAGAAAAAGAAAAAGAAAGCATGTATTTATGAAATAAATGCAGATTGACCCGAAACCTGAGAGAAGGTCAAGACTTGACCTGATCAACCATGAATAAAGTAGGGGGACATAGGGTCTTTAATTCAAAAATCCAAAAATAATTTGTAAACTTTTCCCTGTATATTTGTAAAAACTTATACTGTTTTATTTGTATATAAATTAACTTAAAATTAAATATTTTTCTAAATAAAAGGTGTAAATAAAAATGTGTTGTAAATAATAAAAATAATTGCAAAGCAAAATAATGTACATATTACAAATAATCACACTCAGAAAAAGCCATAAAGCGATAACTAAAATGCCGATTACGACTCCATATGAACTCAAATTCAATCAAACTCACTTCCATTGTACTCTAAATTAAATTAGCTTTCAAATGGCTATCGTTTCATAATTTTTAGAGTTACAGTTGAAAAGTGGTTTTCTGGGATGGTTTGTGCAGTTTTACCACTTACTTATTGTATATATTTATTCATATTTATTTTTTTATATAATGTACATGATTATAAATATTATCTTTTTTATTAAAAATAAAAAAATTTAAAAATTTAAAAAATTTAAAAAAAACATTTAAAAATAAATTCCTTATTTGTACATGTGTATATTATACCATATGTATATAATAATTGTATACAATTAATTTCCTTACATAAAAATCACCAAAAATTAAATACCTGACATTAATTATTTAAATTAATCTAATTATGAAATTTTGATTTAATTATTTAATTTATTCATTTATTTGATTTGAAAACATGCCTTGTATATAAAGATATGATTCATTGCCTTAAATAGCCACCATTAAGGTGGATAATTAATTTTTATAAATTAGTTATTTTATTTATTTATTTAATTCTGAATGTAAATTTTGTAATTAAATAAATTTTTAATTTTTTATTTAATTCAGCACTAAATACATTCTTTAATTGTACATTCTTTCCTTTTTTATTTTTCTTCTCTTTTTATTGGTCTCCTCCTCCCTCTTTCACAATTTGATCAATCTTTGGTGGAGAGAAGCCCGATCTCCGAGAGTTTCTCGTCGCAGAAGGTTGCCCAGCCTCTGAGCCAGTCGGTGACAACGATTTATTCGTTGTCGAGGACATCATGACCTGTCTAATCCTAATGTGAGATCCAATTTTATTTTCTGTCATTTTTTCTAGATAAATATTAGACTTAATTTGTGCTTTGATTTCTTGAGTAAAATCTAGATCTTAAAATCCCCCAAAAAATATCCACTCGCATTGGTCATCCGGTCCGAATCTGATTTTATATCTCACATCCCAATCTCTATAAGTTCCTATTCTATCTCACACAATCACTCAACTTCGGTCACGCACGGTGACCGGAGACTCGGATCTATCTTCCATTTCGTGGATCCGCATCGACTCTTGTTTTTTTCGTTTTTAGTTTTTTTCTTAGATCGAGTCATCATGCTCGTATCCTCATTTGTTTAAAAATAAATAATTATAAATAATCAAATATATTTTTTAACATTTGTTTTGCAGGAAAATTAAAAAATAAAAAATATAAAAAGTGTCTGTTTCTGTTTATAGTATAAAAATAAAAAATAGAAAATTTGTTTACTATTTCTGTTTAATTAAAAATATAAAAAAAATTTTATTTTTGTTTCTGTGTTACAAGAATAAAATAAAAATAAAAAAAACTAATCAGAAGCAGGCCGTGCTTCAGCCGCCACCGCCAACCGTCCTCTACTGTGGACTCCGTTGGCTTGCAACAGCCCCTTAGCCGCCCGAAGCCCACGACTGCACCGCCCTTACATGACTCTATCGTCGCCTCCAACGTGCGGCGCCACGCCTGGCCACATCAGTCCCCTCCGCCGCCCATACCGTCCACCAACGGTGCCATTCTGATGACACTAAATCCGATGCGGTTAAGATGGAAAAATATGCAATGGTCGTTGTTCTCAACTAATCGATTCAGTCAACGAGAAAAATGTATTAAACCACTTAAGAGAAAATATATCAATGAAATGTAAGCGGTTTTCGCTATTCAATTTACCTGGTATAGCGACCGGTGTCGAACACAAGGAGCACGATTAAAGAACTAAGTAGTCAAATTCGAAAGTAAAAATAAAATGAATTTTTAGTGGTTTTTTATTTTTCATTTTTTTAAATAAGCTCACAAGACAAAATATGTACACACCTTTTTTTGTATTTTTTAATGTTATAAAAAATGCTCAGAAAAATCTAGAGAAAATGCTTTTGTATTTTATATTTTTTAAAATATTTTTGGTAATTTTTAGAGAATTTTCTAATGTTTTTGTGATTTTATAAAAATCAAACCGTGTCGTAAATAGTAAACAACATGCATCCTAGAGTAATTTGCAACTTAAGAAATGTTTAAGTGCCCAAAACACCTGGAAATGATTTTTATACAAAATTATACACTAATATCTACTAACAGAGACTAAAATCAGAATTTTTGGATTTTTCTACAATTTTATATGATTTTTTAAGATTTTCAGTATTTTGTAATTTTTAAAAGTTTTATAAATGTTTATTACATGCGATTTGGATAGAAATTAAAGGGGAATAAGATACACCTACTGTAATTGTTTTGGAACTTTTAGACAAATTTTCGAATTTTAATGATTTTCTAAGTTCAGGCAGCGAAAAAGACACAGTTTTTGAGTTTTTAAAAATAGCAAATGAAACTAAAATGCAATGAAATTTATAACAATGTAGAGGGATACAGCAGGAATACACACAAATTTTTGTAGAATTTTTAAAGCGAGGAAAACATTTATTTCAATTAAAAGAACATGCAAAATAATAGTTTGTAAATCATGGACTAAAATGTAAATAATTAATGTTTGTGCATTACAAGATAACATCAATAAAATGAGGAAGAAAATATGCAATTTACCTAAGGTGCATGTGCAACGCACGTGCTAGGCTCTGGAGTACTGGGGCATCTTTGCAAATCTAAATACTTCTGGCGACATGGATGTAATTTTGCCAATGATTTTTTAATTAAAAACCCTATATTATTTATGAACAATGTCGTTGCAACCCAATCAAGCGTCAACAAACAATTTTTTTCTTTCTCAAGCTAAAAAATAATTACAAGAATAATGAAGCGAGATAAATTTTTTGCTACTTATTTATATGTATAGCAGCAGGATCGAACTTAAGGAGGCTACAATTCCCAAGGGTTATTCAAATAATCAAAGAACAATTAAGAGAAAAAGGAATCTCAATGGCAATCTATCTTGGTTTTTTTGTGATTTTTTTATTTTCTGATTTTCAAAGTTTTAATGAATTTGATTTTGCATTTTTTTATTTCTTCAAATAAGGAACAATATGCACTAGGAAGGAAATACACATACCACACTATTTTTGTATTTTTGAAATAGTCAGAAATGTCCAGAAAAATCCAGAGAAAATATTTTTGGGTTTTAAAGTCTTTGATATATTTTTGGAAATTTTTGTAGAATTTTAAGATGTTTTTATATTTTCCAAAAAATCAAATTGTGGCAAAAATGATAAACAACACGCAACCTGGAGTAATTTGCAACTTAAAAATATTTTAATGCTCAAAACTCCTAGAGACTATTTTTATGCTAAACTATAGGCAAATATCTACAAAGAGTAAGTGAAACATGATTTTTGGATTTTTGTAGAATTTTCTGTGATTTGTCGAAGATTGTTAGTATTTTTCATTTTTTTGGGTTTTGAAAAGACTTAATGCACGAAATTTGCACAGAAAGTAAAAGACAATGAAAATAAATTAATCTATTTTTTGGAATTATTAGAGCAATATTCAAATTTTTATGAAAATTTGAATTTCAGGAAGGGAAAATGACACTATTTTTGATTTTTTTACTAATATTAAAATGAAAATAAAATTCAATGAAATTTTTATGCTAGAAAGATACACACATCAGGAGCAAAGCATGATTTTTGGGGAATTTATTGAGCAACAAAAGCAGTATTTCAATGAAAAGATCATGCAAAATAATGTCTGGAAATGAAGTATTAAAAAGCAAATATTCACAATTTTTGCATTAAACGATAACAGACAATAAATCAACAGGCAGAGAATTGCAAATTTTACCCTAAGAAATGTGCTTCGTACGTGACTGGTTATATGTGAGAGTTTCCTTGCAATTAGTAGAACTTCTGGGTGTCCTCCTACAATTGTTGCTTAATGTTGGTGGGACTGATTTGTAATTTCGGAAACTTCCAGGGACTTTATTGAAATATTTCGATTTTTTATTCAAGTCCCCTAGGGTTACTCTGTTTGCTTCGCTGTTTGTTCTCACGCGGGGGGCGTTGGCCGCCCTTCTTCTCCAAGCAAAGGGTGGCGGGTGGTCGATGGAGTTGGGGGGAGTCGTGGTGGAGCAAATGCGCGCAGCTTCGATGGCAGTATGGTGGATAGGAACGGGCAGGAGCGATGGCGTGCGTGGAAGCTTCAGATCGACGGAGGAAGTCGGTCGTGTTGGCATTCCCATGGAGCTGTAGGCTGGATGGCGGATTCCCCTCAGCCGACACAAGGCCGAGGGCAGAAGGCTGGGTGCCTCACGCGGTGTTGCATCGGTGCAGGCGGATGGTGGGCAGTCCGCGCAAAGGGGATAGCGGTCGCGGCTCGCGATCGCTTGCGGTGGAGGGTTGATGGGACGAGAGAGGTGGCGACACTCGCGTGATGGTCTGCACACATGCATCGACGGCGGGCACTGCTGGTGGGAGCTCGCTGGCAAAGGAGGTATCCGGTGGGCTGGAGGCGGTTGACGATGGGCGGCCAGCGCCACTGCTGGAGGGGCGGATGCGACCTTTTTTTTTATTTTTTTATTTTTGTAGAAACAAAACAAAAAACTTTTTATTTTATTTTATTTCTTATTTTTTTAATTTCTTGCAAAATAAATGTTAGAAAAAAAGTGTATTTTTTTATTTTTATTTATAAACAAATTAGGATGTGAACCGGGATCCGGTAAAAATGATGAATGGATCCGTGACTCCGACCACCATATGCGGATGGAATTGGAAGATAGTGGAGGTAGAACGTGGATATGGAGAGATCGAGAAATGAGATGAAAAATCAGAATCGATGGCGAATCAAATCATGATGGTGGATTCTATGATTTAGATAAAAAATTGTTGATGAAATTAAAGGCAAAAAATAATAAAACTAAGATTATCCTATGATTAAAAATAAGAGAAAGAAATATGGATCTTACCTTAGGAGCGAAAAAGACCGTGATCGCCTTGATGATGGCCGACTCGCTGTCACCGGACAGCTCGAAGGCTAGACACCCTTCTGCGACAAGAAGACTCTCGGAGATCAGGCTCCTCTCACCAAAGATTGATCAAGTTGGAATGAGGGAGGAGCCATATAAATAGAAAATATAAGAATTTGAAATTCAAAAATTTGGATGAGATAAAGAGATAAGGAAAAAAATGAAATGAGATAAAGATAAGAAAGAGATTAATGTTAAAATTATTTCAAAAATTATTTTTTTATTTTCGTCACTTAATTAAATTGAATAAAAAATGTTAATTTTTTATTTTTTGTGGTGGTTATTTAAGAATAGCAACTATATACATATACTATATACATATGGTACAATACATACATAGTTAAATAAGGAAATTACCTTTTTTGTTTTAAATTTTTTATTTTTTTATTTTTGTTTTAAATAATTAGTAAAAATATTTACAAATACAATATGTACAAATACATGGAAAAATTGCACAAACCACCCTAGAAAACCGACTTTTCAACCGTAACTCCAAAAATTATGAAATAACAACCATTTTAAATATAATTTAATTTAGAATACAATGGAAGTGAGTTTGGTTCAATTTGAGTTCATATGGAGCCGGAATTGGTCATTCAATTATCGTTAGTGGCTTTTTTCCCAAGCGTGGTTGCTTTTATTCTGTAAATGATTTGATTGTACAACCATTTTTATTAATTAAGGAACATTTTTGAAAATTATTTTATTTGAGGTCCATTTATGTACAAATAAAATAGTATAGTATACAAATATACACAACACATAATTTTTTTGGATTTTTTGATTAAGGACCCTATCTCTCCCTACTTTATTTATGGTCGATCAGGTCAAGTCTTGACCTTCTCTCAGGGTTTGGATCAGCCTGTATCTATTACAAATATACAATTGTTTTCCTTTTCTTTTCTTTATTTTTCCTTTTCTTCTTTCTTTATTTATTTTTGTTTAAAATGGTAATAATTGTACAATATTTACACACAGATGCAAGTTAGTAAGAATATGGAGTTAGTATTATATACATGTGTTTTATAAGGGATTTTAAGCTAAAATAAATGAATAAAGATGATGCAATGCAGATTCATCATACCCCTGTGCTTTACCTTTGCTAGTCCCTTAGCAAACACTTATTTGAAAGAATAAATGAATAAAAAGAAAAAGAAAGGAAAAATAAAGAAATTAGGACAATATTGAGTGTTAAATTATCTTCATAAAATTGTAGTTTGGAGCTCTGTCAGACCTTTGGATTATTAGTGTGGCGGGAACCTTAATGGGAAATGGATTTAAAACCTAACAGCCTCTAAGTTCCATTAGACTCTTATTCAGGTCTCCTCAATAGTCAGGTCTGAACAAGTCTACATACACAAATTCTTATGACTATGAATCTTTACTTGTACGGTGTAAGTGAACGATAACTCACCATCTCAAAAGTAGCAAAGAAACAACCTCCCTTAACATGGTAACTCTAATCCCCCGATCTAGTAACTCTTTCCTCGAGGAGAGGGGATATTCCCATCTAAGTACAAGTACAACCAACTTAAGAAGAGGAGATGAAGAAAAGAATGGACGGTAACCAGTGTAGCAACCTATCCTTAGATGCATGACTAGTGAGGCCAAGTCATCCAGCTGCAAGCTTACAAAAATTTTGACTTTGAAGCTCTTATTATTTTTTTATCCTTGTATATACACTCTGGCAGGCATTTTACTTTTCATTCAGGCCAGTCCACTTTTGGAGATTCTATATTTTTTCCCTTTTTTGAAAATAATATACAAGGTGCAGCATGTACATAAGAAGTTTTTCCTCTTGATCTAGTAGATTATCCCTCTTTTGAAGCATTATTGCAACTACACTGCATCTTGTCGTTAGACCTCAACATCGCATCAGGTTGAGATGCACTTCCCTCCCTAGAGGAGGACAAGAGGTTCTGCCTAGATGTACTACCCTCCTATGCTACCCTAAGCCAAAAGATTCTGCCTCCTCACTACCTCCTCCATGAAGAGCTACGTGTAGAGTGCTTGTCCAAGATAAGCCACGGTCTGAAAGAATCATGCGTGTGTGTTAAATATTCTACTTAGAGTAATCAAGATGACATGTGAACATAGTCTTATGGACTCAAAGAATTAAGTCATTAGGACCTGAAAAGTCTTAACTCCAGTTCTTATAAGGTTCCTCTGAAATTAAGTGGATTAAGGTTCAAGTATACTCCATTCTTCAATTTTATTCCAGACTTGGTTTAAATGTCTATACTATCCTGAAAAATGCACATGCAAATGCAAGAATATGCACAATGCAAAAAAGAAAGCAAATTTTTTTTTGAAACAATTTTCTGATTTTAAACTTTTTATGGATTTTTGGAAAAAGAAAGGAAAATTGAAGCACATGAGAAAAGAGTGTTTTATGCAACTTTTTATCGATTTTTTATTTGGAAGTTTTTTTAAAAAGAAAAAGGGTTAGTAAAATATTTACAAGTATATACAATAATTTCTTTTTGGGGGTTTTTTGTTGGTATTTTTGTTGTGTTTTTGTTGTATTTTTTTTGTTTTTGGTTTGTGTTTTTTTTTGTTATTTTTTTTTGAAAGGTGATCAAAGTTTATATGCATGCACGTGCATTTGATGAATTTATATACATACCCCAAAAATAAACATATTTAAAAGTACGAGTTATGTCTAAAGTATATATACAATATATACAACACCCCTTATACTTAGCTCGAACTATGTCCTCATAGTGATCAGAGAGCGACAAAGGAAGACATAACTCATACTAAGTATAGAAAAGTGAAGACTCATATGCTACAACGACACAAAGAGAAAATGAAAAGAATAGAAGTCGGTAATCCCCCGTATACTTAGGATCAAGTAATCCTAAGTATAGAAGACTATACAAAAGGGGAAAACCGATGCAGAGAATGTATGGACTCAAAAAATTTGATATGAACAACATCACCCCCCTATAATTAGGGTAGAGTATCCCAAAGTATAGGCAACAACAAGAGGATGAAAAGGACGAATATGAACAACACAACTCATTCACCCCCCTAATACTTAGGATAAAGAACATCCTAAATATAGCATACACAAACATGGAAAAGGGGTGAATGATAAAATGTAAGAAGAAAGAGTGAAATGAAAGGATATACAAAAAGAGTGGATGCTCATGTATCAGACATAGAATATGGAATCAAAAGATCATCGTCTAATACCACAGATACGGAATCAACAACGGACATGAATGTATCATGATCTAGATATGGCTTCAGCAACTGTCTGTTCAAAATAAAGGGTTGTGCGTCAGATGACAGCCCAGATATGACAATACTCCCATTGTCACGCACAGCTCTCACGATGAACGAACCTGACCATTTGCTTTTCAATTTTCCTGGAAATAGCTTCAACTTAGCATCAAATAACCAAACTTTCTGATCTAGAGAGAAAGTCTTCCTTCGAATGTGTTTATCATGCCAACGCTTTACTTTATCCTTATACATGAGTGAGTTATCATATGCAAAGTCTAGGAATTCAAGTAATTTATTCAAATCCAACTTCTTGTTCTTTCCTGCCTTCTCATAATCTAGATGAATACATGGAATGCCCATAAAGATTTGTGAATTAATTCTATTGGCAGGTGGCAAGTCTTTTCCATACACCAATCTATAGGGAGACATACCTTAAGGAGACTTGTACGCCATCCGATAAGCCCATAGAACCGAATCAAGCATCTGGGACCGGGTTCTTCCTATCTAGACGTACAAGTTTTTGCAATATCATCTTGATCTCCCTATTTGAATTTTCTGCCAAGTCATTAGTTTGAGGGTGGTAAGGAGACGCAACTCTGTGCTCAATGGCGTACTCCTTCACAAGCTTCTATACTTCTCTATTAATGAAATGGCTTACCCCATCTGAAATTAGTATTTTGGGAATCTCGAACCGCACAATAATATGGTCCTTGAGAAAGGAACATACTGTACGACTATCTGTGACTCTGGTGGGGATAGCCTCCACCCATCGACTAACATAATCCACAACGAGCAGGATGTACTGAAATCCCTGACTGACAGGAAATAGGCCCATGAATTCTATGCCCCAAGCATCAAAAATATCAGAAATCTGGTATATATCTTAGGGGCATGGTATCTTTGGAACCAAAGTTCCTCCCATTTTCTGACAGTCAGTACAACCTCGAACATACTCTGTAGCATCCTTAAACAGTCTGGGCCACCGTAGGCCATTCTGTAAAACATTTGCTACCGTGCATTTCCCCGAATGATGCCCACCAGATTCTAATTTGTGACAATGCTCAAGTACACTGCTGTGTTCTTCCCAAGGAATGCACCTTCTCCAGATACAATCCGCAACCTCTCAAAATAGGTACGGATCCTCCCACTGGTAATAATGAATCTCTGACAGAAGTATGCCTATCTTGTACTTCAGCCAATCTTATGAAACTTTCTTGGAGACAAGATAGTTCACAATATCAGCATACCATGGGAGTGAGTCCACAGACAAAATGATCTCATCTAGAAAGGTTCAGGAAATAGGGATCATGTTCTGCTCAAAGTGCTCCGCATCTGTGATACGGGGAAAGGTGATCTGCCACAACATTTTTCACTCCAGGTTTATCTCAAATCTCTAAATCAAATTCCTAGAGAAGAAGGATCCATCTGATAAGGCATGGTTTGGCATCCTTCTTTGCATGCTAGTACCGTATGGCAGTGTGATCTGTGTATACAATAACATGTGACCCGATGAGGTAAGATCTGAATTTCTCTAGCCCAAACACAATTGCTAACATCGCCTTCTCTGTAACTATATAATTCCGATGTGCTTCATCCCGAGTCTTGCTAGCATGGTTTATAGCAAATGGTATCCCATCCCTTCTCTATCCTAAAACAACTCCAACTGTGAAATCTGAGGTGTCTGTCATGATCTCAAAAGGAAGAGACCAATTAGGTGGTTGTAAGACAAGAGCACTAGTAACCATTTCTTTCATCTGATTGAATGCAAGGAGGACTTTCTCATCGACAACAAAATCACTCTCCTTACACAGAAGCTTAGTCAAAGGTCTAGTGATCTTGCTGAAATCCTTTATGAATTGTCTGTAGAATCCTACGTGTCCTAGAAATGGCCTCAACTGCTTCAAATTCTATGGTATCTCTAACTTTAAAATCACATCAACCTTAGCCTAGTCAACCTCCATACCATGTTTGGAGATGACATGGACTAATACAATTCCCTTAGTCACCACAAAGTGACTCTTCTACCACGTGAGCACTAGGTTTACCTCACAACAACATTGAAGAACTCGATCTAAATAAGCAAGATGTGTCAAAACTATCCTCGTAGACCGAAAAATCATCCATGAAGACTTCAAGAAAATTACCCACCATGTCGGTAAAACAACCAACATACACCTTTGAAATATAGTGGGGGCATTAAACAATCCAAAAGGCATTCGTCTAAAGAAATAGGTGCCAAACAGAGAAGTGAAAGTAGTTTTTTCCTTATCCTCAGGAGCGATAGCAACTTTGTTGTATCCCGAGTACCCATCCAAGAAGCAAAAGAACTCTTTCCCTGCCAACCTCTCAATAATCTGATCAAAAAAGGGCAGCGGAAAGTGGTCTTTCTTGGTAGCTGAGTTCTGGCATCGGTAATCTACACAGACATGCCATGAAGTAGGTACCCGGGTCGAAATATCCTCACCACGGTCATTCTTTATGATCATAATTCCCGGGATTTCTTTGGGACCACATGTAAAGGGATAACCTACTTGGAATCTGAAATGGGATATATAAAGACAACATCACACAATTTTCTGATCTCCTTCATGACAACCTCCCATATATTTGGATTTAGACGGTGTTGACATTCAAGGGATGGTTTACAATCATCCTCTAGGTAGATATGATGCGAGCACAACGCTGGATAAATCCCATGGAGATCCGAGATATTCCATCCTATGGCCTTGCGGTTTCTCTCAAGAACCTCTAGCATGCAAGATTCTTATTCAGCGATCAACTGCGAGCTGAGGATGACCGGAAACATTTGAAGGGGATCCACAAGAAGGCATATTTCAACGTTGATGGTAAAACCTTAAGCTTAGGTGGGGTCTGAATCGCCTTTGCAATAATCTCTGCTACTGTACTGGTAGACGGTATGTGATATGTACTCTGTGGACTGTCCACCTTGGCTACTAATGGCTCAGCCCATAGAATATCTGATGGATCTGTAATGAATGCTCTCTGCTCAGAAAGAAGGGGCTCATCAGGGTGTTCACACATTCTTATCAACTAATGGTTCAGACATCTTAGCAATAATCTGATAAAGATGTCTCTCATCTGTGCATAAATCAGTAAATTCAACGAATGGCTCAGATATCTGGACCTCAAAACTCTCATAAGGAGGCATATCATCAGTAATCTCAGAAGAGTGTGTTAAAGGAATATCAGAAGGTTCCTATAAAAACTCATATTGATCCCCAGAAATTAGCTCAATCTGCCCACTAACAACTCTCTCAGTTGGACCACCAAGAGAACTCATGTCGACTAGCTTTCCATAGAGTCCTTTTGGGAAAGAACTCCTGGGTATCTATAAAATCAGTGAAAAGATCTGTCTCTTTGAATTCAGCAAGAAAATCACAGTCATATGGCTTTGATATAACTTTCTCTGTATCATCTACTGCTAGCGGTGGTGATGGTTTAGGATCAAAGATCGTCTCAATTTTCACCTTGTCACTACGAGAGTGAAAGATCATCTCTCAATACCATAATCTACTGGTGCTTCGGCCGTTCGGAGGAACGGTCGACCTAGTATGATTGGGGTATGGAGTAACAGTGTAGGTGTGTCCATATCCATGACAACAAAATCAACAGGGAATTTCATTCCCTACACTGTTACAATAACGTCCTCTAAAATGCCTCTAGGCCTCTTAATCAATCTATCAATAAACTGAAGTATTTTTAAAACACTTTATTCACACAAAATAAAGGAATTTTAAAAAACAAAACTTTTTTACAAAGGTTTGAAAATATTTTACAAAACATTTTTAAATGATTTTACAAAATATTTTTCAAAGAGATTTTCCAACCATTTTTCAACCATTTTGAAAACCATTTGTACCTAGTTCATTAATTGTATTTACATAGAACTTTTATGATGTGTTTTGATTTTTATTATCTAGTAATATTATTGAAAATATGTACGTACTAGTTATGGCTAAAATATATACACAGTATATATGACCCCTTATACTTAGCTTGAGCTATGTCCTCATAAATCGAAGAGAAAAAGAAGACATAACTAGTACTGAGTGGAGGAAAGTCTACTACAATGATTGAAGCCCACTAACCAATTTGGTAAGACACTAATTTGGTGAAGCTTATAAAGCTAGAGAATAACATAGTAGCTCGATAAAGTGAATATGATAATCCCATATAGTCTTGGAATCATGGGTCAAGAAGCTGACTCCCTCCATCATCAGTCTGCTAGAGAGTAGACAACAAAATGCAGCCAAGTGTATGGTGGTGCATGTATTATCCTCAACATCCTGCTAACATCATTAAGCAATAATTCTATCTCAACAAGTGTCTATGGCAGTTGAATTGAGGAATCTTCGATTTCGATAAATGTTAAGTAATTTTTGGTGTCTGAGAATGGTCTTCTCTATTGCCCCTTTAGATGGGATAGGAGAAGACTCAGTGGAAGGATGGTAACTAGATGCTTCCTCGAAAAAATGAATGGAACCCTCAACCCACTACAAAATATGCAAATGGTGAGCACGCTCTATTGAGGCCGCTCAGCATGGGCATCCTAGCATCCACATGCCTAGATGCCTGAGGTCTCTCAGCTTAGGCATTGAGTCTTCACTCACATGCCTACTTCTTTTTCCCCACCTCTTGGAGTATTTCCATCATCGTAGACATTTTCCTAGATAAGTCTTGACCATCCATTATCCGTATATTAATCAAGGCAATCGATTAGTTCTTATTCTACCTAACATGATATACATTTGGGACACTAATTTTTGAATGATAATATTTTGTAGTTAATTATTAAGATAGGAGGATCTTAACATATCCTTAGATTTTTTATACTTCTAGTAACTATTAACTATTGAATAAACTAATGGAGTAACCTGGATCTGATACTAATCTGTCATGACCCCAGTTCTGGATCATCGGATCATCCCATTTATCAGATACGGTTACCTAGAAATAACTTATCCAATAATAATAGCTAACATTCGGAAAATATGTTGTAATGAAAATGCTACATAGACAGAGAACATCGTATAGTTTTCCATTCACAATTAAAGCTTTCGTAGTAAACTATCTCACTATATTCTTTTACATGTACATCATGTTTGAAAGAAAAGGACAAAAAAGAACTATTGACTACCTTAGAATGGAAACGACCACTATTGGCTAGATAGATGGCTGCTTAATGTCCATGCAATGACTCACCGACACCAGTTGGGTTTCTAGAAATCATAAGGTAATGATTAGTGAGTGCTAAGTAACGAAGAGCAGACTCGTCAATCTTTTGGCTCATTTCAGCCATATTTTTCATTAATTTCTCCATACTAGCAAGAGACAGGTTTATCGATGCGGTTTCAAAAGAGTCAGCCTGATTAGGCCCCTCGCTCTAGTGGTGCCAGGGAGACTACTGCCGGTATCCCTGGGAGTAATGATGAGGAGGGAGACGAGAAGAGTACGATAGATATTGCTGAGAGGAATGCTGAATTTGAGCACCCAGCTACTTGTGGGGCTGAGACTGCTAGTAACTGGGCTACTGATGTGCTCGAATATCACCTCTTTAATTATAATAAATAGTAGTATAGGAGGTGAAAAACGGTTCGTCAAAAACCACAATCTTTGAATTTTGTGGAGAATTTTTCTTGGCAAGTCTACCAAGACCGAACACATGGAACAGTGATTTTTAGTTACGTGGTTTTAAATTAAATTAATTAATTAATTAAATGTTCGATTAATTTCTATGTCAGAAAATAAATAGAAATGTGAAGATGAAAATGAAATGTGAAGTTAACAAAAGTTAGCAAAGGGAATAATGGAGCGTAGGATCTATGATTTAGGAAATTCAATCCTCAAATAAATTAATCAATTATTCCTCAAAAACTATCACAGATCGAATAATTTCAAGAAATATTTATCAAGATAAATCCCAAGCAGCGCGGTATAAGATCAAGCACGGGTTAAATAACCCTTCAAATAAAAAGATCAACGATAATTTTCAAGGAGATCCGACCCCTGATGAATCTCAATTTCATCATCTTTATTCAATTATTTTAGCTTAAAATCCCTTATAAAGCACATGTATATAATACTAACTCCATATTCTTACTAACTTGCATCTGTGTGTAAATATTGTACACTTACTACCATTTTAACCTAAAATAAATAAATAAATAAAGGAAAAATAAAGAAAAGAAAAAAATACATAAATGTATAGATACAGGCTGGACCCAAACCCCGAGAGAAGGTCAAGACTTGACCTGATCGGCCAGGAATAAAGTAGGGGCAGATAGGGTCCTTAATCAAAAAAATCAAAAAAAAATTATGTGTATGTATATTTGTATACTACACTATTTTATTTGTACATAAATTGACCTCAAACAAAGTAATTTTCAAAACAAAAGTTATAATTAAAATGTTTCCTAATTAATAAAAATGATTGCACAATCCAAATCATGTACAGGATAAAAGCAACCACATTTTGGAAAAAAAGCCACTAACGATAATTGAACGACCAATTCTGGCTCCAAAAACTCAAATTGAACCAAACTCACTTTTATTGTATTTTAAATTAAATTATATTTAAAATGGTTGTAATTTCATAATTTTTGGAGTTACGGTTGAAAAGTCGATTTTCTAGGGTGGTTTGTGTAATTTTCCCCATGTATTTGTACATAATGTATTTGTAAATATTTCTTCTAATTATTTCAAAGAAAAATAAAATATAAAATTTTTAAAACAAAAAAACTAATTTCCTTATTTAACTGTATATATAATGTACCATATGTAGATATTATATGTATATAGTTGTTATTCTTAAATAACCACTACAAAAAAATTAACATTTTTTTACTCAATTTAATTAAGTGATGAAAATAAAAAAATAATTTTTGTAAATAATTTTAACATTTCTCTTTCTTATCTATATCTCATTTCAGTTTTTTTCCTTATCTCTTTATCTCATTTCAATTTTTTGAATTTCAAATTCTTATCTTTTCTATTTATATGACTCCTTCTCCCTCATTCCAACTTGATCAATCTTTGGTGAGAGGAGTCCGATCTCTAAGAGTCTTCTTGTCGCAGAAGGGTGCCTAGCCTCCGAGCCGTCTGGTGATAGTGAGTCGCCTTTCGTCGAGGCGATGACGGTCTTTTCTGCTCCTAAGGTGAGATCCATATTTCTTTCTCTTGTTTTAATCATAGGATAATCTTAGTTTTATTATTTTTCTCCTTTAATTTCATCATCAATTTTTTATCTAAATCTTAGAATCCACCATCACGATTTGATTCGTCATCGATTCCGATTTTTCATCTCATTTCTCGATCTCTCCATATCCATGTTCTACCTCCACGATCTTCAATTCCGACCGCATACAGTGGTCGGAGTGACGGATTCCATTCCTCATTTTTCGCCGGATCCCCATTCACGTCCTAATTTGTTTATAAATAAGAAAATAAAAATAAAAAATGCATTTTTTCTAACATTTATTTTTCATGAACTTAAAAAATAAGAAAAACAAAAAAAATAAAATAAAAAGTTTTTTTGTTTTGTTTTTCCAAAAATAAAAAAAAATTAAAAAAATAGAAAAGGGGCTGCCAGATCGTCCGCAACATCCGCCCCTCTAGCAGCAGCGCCCGCCGCCCGTTGTCAACCACCTCCAGCCCGCCTGATACCTCCTCCGTCAGTGAGCTCCCACCAGCTGTGCCCGCCGTCGACGCACACGTGCAGACCACCCCGCAAGCATCGCCACCTCCCTCGGCCCATCAACCCTCCACCGCAAGCGATCGTGAGTCGCGACCGCTATCCCTTTGTGCGGGCCGCCCACCATCCGCTGCACCGATGCAGCACCACGTGAGGCACCCAGCCTTCCACCCACGACCGTGTATCAGCTGGGGGTATTTGCCATACAGTCTGCAGCTCCACGCGAATGCCAAAGCGGTCAACTTCCTCCGTCGATCTTAAGCTTCTGTGCGCGCCACCACTCCTACTCGTCTTGCTTAGAGAAGAAGGGCGGGCGGCACCCCCTGTGTGAGAACGAATAAAGAAGCAAATAGAGTAACCTAGGGGACTTGAATAAAAAATCGAAATATTTCAATAAAGTCCCTAGATGTTTTGGAAATTACAAATCAATCCCACCAACATTAAGCAACAATTGCGGGAGGATGCCTAGAAGTTCTAATAATTGCAAGGAAACTCCCGCATATAGCCAGTCACGTGTGGAGCACATTTATTTGGGTAATTTGCAGTTCTCTACCCATTATTTTATTGTCTATTATTGTTTAATGCAAAAACTATGAATAAGTGCTTTTTAATCCTTCATTTTTAGACATTTTTTGGATGATCTTTTCATTGAAATAAATGTTTTTGTTGCTCCATAAATTCCCCAAAAATCATGCTATGCTCCTGATGTGTATCTTTCGAGCATAAAATTTTCATTGTTATTATTTTCATTTGATATTATTAAAAAATAAAAAACAGTGTCATTTTCTCTTCTTGAAATTCAAAATTTCATAAAAATTGAATATTACTTTAAAAAAATCCAAAAATAGATTAATTTCTTATCATTGTCTTTTTACTTTCCATGCAAATTTCGTGCATTAAATCTTTTCAAAACCCAAATAATGTGAACAATACCAAAAATGTTTGAAAATCACAAAAAAAATCTACAAAAATCCAAAAATCCTGATTTCACTTCCTATTTGTAGAAATTTGTCTATAGTTTAGATACAAATAGTTTCCAGGTTTAGAATATTTTTAAGTTGCAAATTACTCCAGGTTGTGCACTGTTTATCATTTTTTCCACTGTTTGATTTTTAGAAAAATATAAAAACATCGGAAAATTCTACAAAAATTCTCAAAAATATTTTCAAAGCCTTTAAAACCCAAAAATATTTTCTCCGAATTTTTGTGGACATTCTAACTATTTTTGAAAAATACAAAAAGAGTGTGGTGTGTGTATTTCCTTCCTTGGGCATATTGTTCCTTATTTGAAAAAAATTACAAAATCAAATCGTTAAAAATTTTAAAATCAGAAAATAAAAAAAATTCATAAAACCAATATAGTTTGCCATTGAGATTCCTTTTTCTCTTAATTGATTTTTGATTATTTTAATAACCCTCGGGAATCGTAGCCTCCCTAAGTTCGATCATGTTGCTATATAAGTAAATAAGTAGCAAAAATTGCTCTCACTTCATTATTCTTGTAATTATTTTTAGCTTGAGAAAGAAAAAAAATGTTTTGTTAACGCTTGATTGGGTTGTAATGACATTGTTCATAATTAATATAATTAAAACCCCTCAAAAGGCGTGCCAACAAAATGGTGCCGTTGTCAGGGAGGCAGACGAGGGTAGTTAGGTTTCTCTTTTGACATGTTATACTTAGTTGTATATATTTGTTTATATTTTGCCACATTATTCCATTATTCATATTCACTACATTTATTTCATTTTTCTTGATCATAATTGATAATCGTGTTTCTTACACATTCTCCCTTGGGATTTTCTCACTTGTGCCCCTCTGAGTTGTTGCAATATCTGTTATACCCCTATCTTTTGGTAATATCAGTTGTGCCCCTCGAAAGTTTCGCCGTTAGCAAATGTGCCCCTCCCGTAACATCTCCATTATTGGGAATGGTCTAACCGTGGTTAGACATGACTCAAGTGTGTTAACTCAGTTGATTCCCGAGGAAAACTTGTAGGCAGGAAAAAAAAGGTGCCACGTGTCCTAACCCCCGCGCCAAGTGGCGGAGAAGAGGACCTAGACTGACCGTTTCCCCCCCCCCCCCAAAATCCGCATGCCATTGTTGCCATCGTCTCCTTTGTCTCCCTCCCAGAGAAGCTCAACTTTTCTCTCCAGTTTTCTTCCGCATCACGCTGAGGAGCTTCGCAAGCTGATTGAGTCCTCGTGGGTGGTGATTTTCATATTGACGGCTGTAATCGAGTGGGTAGCTTCTCCATTGCCTTCTCCAGGTTAGTTAGGGTTTGGAGTTTTTCGTATTGACGATGTTAATCGAGTAGGGAGCTTCTCATTGCAATCGTATTGACGACGTTATTAGGGTCTGGGGTTTACCGTATTGATCGATTTTAGGGTTTTTCGATTGAATATTTTTTGTGTTTTGATCATACTTTTTTGGGATTGATTGGGAGCAAATATTCTCAAAATCAAGTTATAGGCATATAGATGGTGCACCATTTCCTTTTTTGATGATCTTGAATGTAGGATGGTTTGGTACAATGGAGAACAAGGTGTGCTGACGGTCCGTGTGAGACACAGCGGGCGCTTTAAGGACACCAAGGGATGTCGGGGTGAAAAATATGTCGACTTCGTGGAGGAGGTGATTGGAATCGACCCTGATATCACTTGCTGGTTTGACCTGATCGACACTATATCGAAGATCATTCCTTGGGACAAATCTGTTGTCCTTTCAATGAGATACAAAGACCCAAAGTCGAGAGCAAGCCGTTTCCTTGAGCTCTCAAATGAAGCAGAAATGATGACTATGTTCAATGGCCACATGGATGGAAGTGATGTGGAACTCATTGTTGGGTTCATCGACATCGGTTCTCTCTCGTCTTTTGAAGCTGAGAAGGCAGAGAAAGCGAAGAAGAGCAAATTTAGACTTCCAAGGACAAGGACAAGCATCCAATGCAGCAGCAGAAAAGGTTGGTTTGTCTGATCTCTCCGACGATTTCTTCGATGCTCTCTGGGGAGGAGGTTATATGGATGGGTCAGGGTGTGATAGGGGGGAGAAGGAGGTGATTTTGGGGGGGGAAGGCGACTTGTCACATGAAGACGTTAATGCAGGTTTTGGGGGGGGAAAGCACTGGGGTGCATACTATGGGAAGATCTGGGGCAGGAAGAAGTTGCAGGTGGAAGACATGTCGATGCAGAAACACCAAAGACACCTAGAATGCTTCGCAAAGCAGTGGTCTCAAGGACGCCAAGGTCTGGAAGACGTAAGGCACAAAGAGAACAAACACCAAAAAAAAATGTTGCACAATGGGTATTGGGAAGTTAGCACACGATAGAGATAACACGCCATGGTCTGGAAGATGTAAGGCACAAAGAGAAGAAACACCAAAAAAAATTTTGCACAATCGGGTATTGGGAAGTCAGCACACGATAGAGATAACACACCAAGGTTTGGAAGACAGCAGGCCCCTCAAGCTGCTGCACATCAGAGAAGAAAATCCACTAGAGCAGGTACAAAGAAGAGAAGGCGGTGCTTGGAAGAAGAATTTCATGCAGACGCTGGATTGAAGATGTCTTCAGTGTTGACGATGATTCAGATGACGAATGGATCGCCAATTCAACCGAGGATACTTCTGAAAGTACATATGCGAGTTTTGATAGTGACGATGCCTTCGACTTAGAGATCGAAGACATACAGGACTATGAGGGTCCAAATATCGAAGTGGATAACCAAGACTTCAAAGTGGGCAGTGATTTCGAAGATCATGCGGCCTTTCGCTTTCAACTTGCTGCATACTGCCTTAAGAACGATTTCAAAGTGAAGTTTGTGAAGTCTGATCCTACAAGAATCACCGCAATATGCGCCAGTGATGGGTGCGTGTGGCGTAATCCATGCTTCTAGGCTTGCTGGAGGAGCCACATTCCGCATCAAGATCTTGTCGGGAATTCATACTTGCAACAGTATAAACAGAGTAGATACGGGCATGGCGAAGCAAAGATGGATTGCCAAATTTTGTGAGAAGTGGTTGAGGGAAAATCCCACGTTGTCAGTGAAGGATATTTCAGATAGATTGTGGGAGGAATTCACTGTGAGAATTCCCTATCTTAGAGTGTACAGGGGAAGGAACATTGCTCTCGACTCGATCTTTGGAAAGGTTCAGCTTACCTACCCTAAGGTGCCTAGTTTGGTATACGAATAAAAATCGAGGAACCCAGGACTGTGATTGATTATGTCACAGAGAAGGATGACGCATTTCTACGAATCTTCATTTGCTTCAAGGCATCCATTGATGGGTTTAAAAATGGTTGTAGGCCTTTCCTTGGCTTTGATGGTTGTCATTTGAAAGGGAAATACCTTGGGACCTTGTTGGCAGCCACTGCTCTTGATGGAACGAATGGACTCTTTCCCGTTGCCTTCTGCATATGCGAGGATGAGTCCATTGATTCATGGACGTATTTCATGGACAAGTTGCATACAACGCTCGGGTTTGAATGTGGCAGAGGTTTGGCAATAATTTCTGATGCACAAAAGGGCCTCTAAGGGGCAATGATGAAAAATTTCCCGAAGCAGAGCATAGGGCATGCATGAGGCATGTCTACAAGAACTTCAAAAAGGTTTTTCCAGGAAAAGATTTGTAGAGACTTGTTTGGTCGGCTGCACGTGCTTATGAAAGGAGGCATTATCTTCATAACATGAATGAGATTCAAAAGTTATCAACAAAAGCATTTGATTATTTAGCAAGTCTATCACAGACATGGAGCCGACACCAATTCCGTGAAGCCGCACAGTGTGCTTATGTAACCAACAACTTGCCTGACTTCGACCTGGGATCTCACATGACCCCTACCAAACTAAATGCTAGGGGTCTTTTGCTTGCGCCTTCTTTTCCCCAGGGACGATAGTCCTCAATATTGCCGACAATCCAGGGGCCGTCTCGTTTTCAGCAAGAGATCGGGGGACGACCCCGGGCCTCTGGGGGTGGACTCACGAAGGGGGATGAGAGAACTTTCCTTGCCTCGGAGCCTCTTGTGAAAGAGGAAAAAGAGGAGAAATGCGCCTGTGCTTCCATAGGACTCGGATGCATGCGGGAACTTGAAAGAGTCTTCCCCCCCCTAACGAGTGGAATGAAATGCAACGAGAACCAGACGGGAGAGGGGTGTCGAGTTTTCATTCCAATTTCCCACCCAAAGCACGGCGCACTAGAGAGAGGAGGGTTGTCCAACTGCTTTTCTGAAGCCCGGGCTGAACTGTTGATAAGGAGGTGAGGGGGGGGATGAAAGCGGGCGGCGAGAGGGGACTATGCTTCCCTGCTATCGTCCAGGTGTTCTCGCAGTCGGATGAAAAGGAACTACTAAATAAGGAGTAGGTAAATGGGCAGAAATGGTAAAAGCATCCTAGGCGTCAATCACAATTAGGGCGGAGAAGGGAGCGAGACCTTCTTTAATATATAATTGGCTTGAGTGAAAGCTTTAATGCTTGGATCTCCAAGGCTAGACATCTTCCACTTTGTGAGCTTGTGGACTGGTTTCGTCAGAAAATTATGACAATGATGGACGCGCGAAGATGTAGAGAAGCACATCTAAAGGGTGATTTGGTCCCTCTAGCATCAGAATACGTAATGGGGATTTCAAGAGATTTGCAGGGCTTTATTGTGAGACGATCGAGTGACCAAAATTCAGAAGTGGAGACGCCTTATGGGCGTTATGTGGTTGACATAGTGGCACAAAAATGTACATGCAATCGATGGCAGATATCTGGCCTCCCTTGTAGGCATGCAACTGCTGTTCTCAGCAGCATTCGAGGTGTTAGGTGGGAGGATTACATCTCCCATCATTATACCTTGCAAACATACAGGAAGTGCTATGAGTTTGGCATAGCACCATTGCCCGACAAGGATTTTTGGGCTATAGTTAAGCTTCCATATGTTGTGGGTGCACCTCGTACGAAAAGGCCTCCAGGGAGACCCAAAAAGAATAGAATTCGATCCAAGGATGAGGTGGTTAAGAAACCCACAACTCGTCATAATTGTGCACGTTGTGGAGGCTATGGGCATCACAAGAACACCTGCAAGGAGCCAATTAATCATCCACCGACAGTGCAGCCATCCGAGAAGCAACAAGATATACAAACCTCCAACGATGCAATTGCCATGGCAAGCAGAAGGTTAGCATTCGGACATGTTTTTTTCCTATATAAACTGTCATTACAAACAAATTCCAACACTTCTAACATCCTTTACTTGGTACTTTGTAGTGGAACTGCATCAACAAAGCGACCGGTGGCTCGACCAAAAAAACATCGCTAAGAAGATCGCATGCCAAGGCGTCGTGCGCGTCCAAGCCAATCGCTTGATCCTGCATCAGATGGTCCACATTGCACACTCGATTAAGGTATTCATGATATTTAAATGCCAATTTCATCTCAATTTCATCTTATGTTATTGCTGTGAATGACTTCTCCGGTTTTTTGTGTTAATTTATAGGACCCTTGGAAGTCTTGGAGTTTTTTGATGTGAAGCACGGGCATATTGCTGCGTAATCTATGGATGTGTTCACAGATCTTTGGATAGTGATACAATGATACTTTTTGGAGAGCTCTATACTTATGATCCAGTGATACCGTGAAATGTTTCATTTCTGTAGTATTTACTAAACTGTTTGATGTCTGTAGTATAGTGACTTTCATATCTCGTTTGTAATTAAGAACAACTTTAGAGCTATGTTTTTTAATATTATGTCTTTGGAGCTATGTTTTGCTATGTTCTACTATTTCGTGTGTAACAAACACAACACAAGGCTATATTTTGCAGCAGAACACATACACAACCAATAGAGGTATGCAACCAAACTCATCTATCTTTATTCATATAAAGAAATGTAGCTGCAACAAGACACAAAAACATCAGTATCAGCTTCAACATAAAAATTATCTTCCTTAAATGCTTATCTACTGCCACAATTCTACTAGATATTAATGCTAACATCTGATCTGTTCTTGGTGACTGATCCATGTGTGCAGCTTCCATCCACTGAAAAAGTTGCAGATCTTGTGCTGGCATGTGTAGAACTTCAACCCTCTACTCCAAGGTTTTCCTGATGTTTTTACCATTGCTGGATTGTCTCAATGACATCTTACTTGGGCTCCAGAATCACCACGATATGATGTCAAACTTCACGAAGCGGACGCCATCGAATTGCAATGCATATGTTACCTGTTGGAGGGAGCTTCAACTGTGAATAGAATCATGAATTGTAACAACTATGTAAACAAATACCTGACAGAATTTATGTAAACTTCATTCTCGGTTAATTTCATGAAAGCAAGCTTTCTGATTTCTCCTTCTTCTTTCCTTCAATGTGAGGAACTGCCAAGGCTTTTGGTGCTCTTAAATAGACCATTCTCTTTCAACGGTCAAGGGACTTGATTTGCATTTATTTAATACCCACCAACTGCCCAACAAACCCTATTAATATATATATATATACAACGGTCTCCTGCTATCTTGTTGTCAGTGGGCCAATGTCACATCAAACTGCAATAAATGTCCGTTTGGGAGAGATACAAACGGCAACTAACCTCAGGGGCACAATTGATATTACTCCAAGTTTAGAGGGGCACAACTGATATTACCAAAAAGATAGGGGTATAACTGATATTACAACATCTCAGAGGGGTACAGGTGATAAAATCCCTTCTCTCTTTTCTTTTTCTTGCGAGGGCCCGCGAGCGAAGGAGGCAATCCTAGAAGAGCCGAAGCATCCAAGTGATGCGGAGGCAGCTTGATTCTTCACCGAGCCGCAGGATAGCATGAGAGGAGAAGAAGAAGAATTAAAGGAGACAAAAAAGACTTTTATTTATTTATTTTCAAGCATTTAAACCCTTGTAGACGTACATTCATTTGTTACGGGGTATGTTTCGCCAAGTGCCGATGCACTTGAAGGACCTCACCGTTTTTGTTTTCACCACCTTCTTTTTTGTTTCCCGTGGATTTCGTGAGCTACCTATTGATTGCTTTAACTAATTTATTGAGACAGGTAATTAACTAGGTCCAAACACCCTAAACAAGAATTTATACCTGTAGAATACAACGTAATTAGACTTAGTCAAATTAACCTATTCTTGCATGTTAATAGAAGCTATTGATTAGGATGGTTCACTTGCAATTGCATATAGGTTAGTTTATTTACTTGTATTTCAATTCTGCGTGGATCACTTGCATGAAGAGTGCTGGAGACAAGGTACGCGTCTCTAACCCTTGCATGCATCAATGTGTTTAATCGCACATTGGCATTTCCGATGTTCTTCCTTGTTTTCACTCACATAAGTTAAAATGGAAATTGGACACTCAGTAAGCGATTCATTGAAAATATTCAAACCAAGTGATAACTTCCTAAAAATCGTTATTGCTAAAGAAAACTCGACCCTAAAATAAACGCATGGAAAAATTATTGTTAGGGAGAGTAACCCCCTCATTGGTTTGTTTGCTTGAGTGAGAGAGTGACCCGCACACTAGGCTAGAGCCACACCTGAACTTCCATTATACTACTGGTTTTGGGTTAGTCGTTCTCTAGTGAGGATCTATCCAGTAGCTGGTAAAGCGGCCCGCGACATCCTTAGCAGATTGAATTGATTGGGTAGTCGGTAAACAGTCCGCAATTCATACTGGTTGGGAAAGATCTAACTTTGGGATTGGGCCAGTCTCCTGGGAGCATTGGGTTCCTAACAGCTCTCTTAAACCGCTCTGATAAAATATTCTCACCAAACTCTAAAAATTGACAAGATAATTGGCCGAACCTTCACAGTCGTCACACTGTGTTGAGTTGGTAAACTGGGGGTTTGTATTGTGTTTGATTGCTAGGATAGAGATCCGTCTGCGTAATTTGCACCTTCATTCACTTTCACTCTTGCATTGACCTTCTTGCTCTCGCATCCTGCCTATTGATTTTGAATATATCGGACCGGAGTATTTCTCGTTTGGACTTTGCAAACTCATTTTACACTCCGAGCCGTTCACCTTCTATTCGGGGAGACTCACTTCCCGAATATTCCTCTTTCTATACTTCACCCTTCACATCATCCATCAATCCACTATTTGAGATCGGCTTTAATCTCGAATTAATATCTGAGACTCCATTAATTCTAAACACTAATCAAGTGTCATGCACATTTTCAGAGTCAGATACAGGACACTTGATGCCACCAAAGGGAAAGGGAACCATGTCAGAGCAGAGTGAGATCAACAACACCCTGTTAGCCTCCATCCAATCAATTCAAGCCCAGATAACAGAGCAGGGTAATTTTCAGACCACATTGAGAGACACGGTCCTCGAGCTGAGATAGGAAAGAGAAGATAGGAGAGAGGAGGATAGAAACAACCCTGGAGGTGGGAATGGGGGAGAAGACCCTAACATGGAACCAGGGGCTAAGCCTACATTAATGGATGCTTATAATCCAGGAGCAGGACAAACAAATTCTTGGATACAAATCCTTGCAATTCATGGGCATTTCGAGCTTAAGCCTTATATTTTGCCTATTCTCCTAATATTCCTTGGAAATATCAATGAAGAACCTTATATACACCTCCAGCAGTTTGATCGCATTTGTGGAACAATATGCTACCTAAATGTCCCATTAGAGGTAGTGCAGATGATCGCCATCCCATCCAGTCTGGTTGATGGACAATGCTTTATATTGATTGAATCACTTGGGGAAGGTAGTTGCTACTTGGGAAGAGTTGAGGTCCACATTTTTGAACAAATACTACCTGCTTAGACGACTCAACCAAATACGATCTTTGATTGCTAATTTCTCTCAGATGACCCAGAAGCCTATTCACGAGGCGTGGGAAAGATTCAAAGAACTAATAGAGAATTGCCCCCGTCATGATATTTCAAAGACCAGCCTTGTGCAAAATTTCTTTGGGGGTTTAAGCATAGAGAATCAGAAGTTGGTAGATGCCGCTTCTGGGGGGAGACACTTTAACAAGGATGAGGATGTCCTTTATCAAATCTTTGAGGAGATGGCGGAGAGTTCAACATCTCTTTCTTCTTCACGTTCTTTTCAGAAGTACCCCGTCAGCTCCCCTGCATTACCCCACAAGGCTATCAATATGACGGTAGCACAAGAAGTGGATAAGGTGGATAGCACTGACCTGGCCATCATTGGAAACCACCTATCCAAAGTGTACATTATTAAGAAACGATCCAAGGAGCTTGATAAACTTCAAGTGATCGAGCAAAGGACGGAGAACTTGAAAAAGCTGGATGAGATAACAAAGCAATGTGAGTGCAGCAGCTGATACCTCCACTAGGGAATAGGCGTCTTCCACCCAGCAGACTAGTGGAGGACCATCTATAGTTCAGCATGTCTACTACACATAGACACCTGATCAGGTTCAGCAGCATTCACATCAGATAGTTCCTTACCAATAGGAAGTAACCTACATCCCCGAGCAGCAGTCTCCACCTCCAACTGTTATTCAGAAGGTGAACGACATATGGTTCGACCATGAGCGAAATCATCCCCGTCCGTCAGGGCAAGGCCAGTTGGGTTTACAGCAGGGTCAGAGACCTGCCCACCAGTTTCAGGAAGGCAGACAGCAGCAGTACCAGCATCAGCAGTTCCAACCTCACTATCGGTCTCCACCTCAGTTCCAAAACTGGAGACAAGGCCTGCAACAGTAGCAGTCTATGTATTTTCCTCATCCTAACCAGCAGCAAACTGCATATCATGGACAATATCCTCCTCCTCCTCATTATCAGAATCCGTATGGGTACTATCAACCTCCGTACTATCAGCCTCAGCGACAGCCAGTCAATGAGCAACCTGAAGCACCTTCAGTCAATCCAGCACTGTACCAACTTGCATTGCTCATGAAGAACATGAATGAACTAACTCAGCGGATCGACGACCTGACCACCACCAAGACACTAATTCCAGCACAGGTCGAAGCCAACCCCAACAACTTCAGACGTAAGGAGCAGGTCGCCAATAGCCCACCCACCCCCGAGACATGTATGTCCCTTGATTTTACATGTTTATATGATGCCATCATCTCAGGAGCAGTAGGAGATTGCATCCGCCTATGCAGCAGTTGGGGTTGAGAGATCAAACAACTAAGAGAGCATCATCTTCCACATCATCTCCTTCACCAGCAGTCGAGAGGCCCAGTGTAGCAGCACCCAAGTCTGGAGTTTCACTGCCTTCACCACCACCTTCACCTGGCAGATGTAGATCACCATCAGCAAGGGAGAATATACCAGTCGGAGATTCTTCCTCTTCACCAACAGCATCATCTTGTTCTGTTTTAGATTCTGTTTTTCCTTCACCTAGTTTGGACAACACTGTACAGACTGATTCTAGTTGTCCTTTTGTATATGAGGATTCTACTTTGAATAATTAACGTTTGCATGTTTATTATGATTTCGTGCCATTTCCTTCTGCTATCAAAGCTAAGAAAATTCAAAAATTAAAAACAAGCCTATCTGATCCTGGAGTGGTTGAGATTTTACAGAATATCTTTTTAAAGATGCCACTCCTTAAGGCCATGGAATACATGCCTACAGTAAAAAAGGGAATAAAAGAGGCATGTACACAAAAGCATCAAATGAGGCAGAATAGACGAAAGGAAATAGAGAAACACATCTTGACCATGGCCACAGTTCATGCCATCAGTAACCTCCCGCCTAAAAAGAAAGACAAGGGAGCACCTCACATCCGTTTCCATATCTTTGATCAAGAATTTGATCGTACTCTTCTTGATAGCAGTTCCTCCATTAATCTCATACCATCCTCTTTACTAACTGAATTTCAGTTAGGACCTCTCAAAACAAGAAGGATGTTATGATTTGGAAAATGGATGCAAAAATAGCTTGAAAAATTTATACATACTGTTTGAAAAATCTTCACAAAATGGTTTTCAAATTTTGTAAATGTTTGCTGAAATTGTTTGTCAAAGTATTTTTTAAAATAAAGTTTTCCAAATATTTAAGGAAATGTTTTTAAATTATTTTGAGAATCATGTACATATTCAAACAAACAAAAATTCTTTACAATGTATGTACATAAAACTGGTAAATACCTTGTCTTATAAATAACAATGCACTCCCGTGTAAATATATGCACATATTTTCCAAAATTCCTTTGTTTTTCAAAAATCACCAAAAACTCTATAAAAAATTGCAAAGGTTTCAAAGTTGCATAATGATTAGCAGAACCTTCTCTAAAATCCATAAAAAGATCAAAATAAGACAATTGCATCACAAAAAGATTTTTTGCATTATGCATAGCATTCAATTTTTTTGATTTATAATGACAATTGATCAAATCTAAATAAAATCTGAAGATTGAAGTTTGGTTAGACCTTGTTCCACTTAATCACATGAACCTTAAGGGAACTGGAATTGAGACACTTCAGGTCTACTAGACCTTATTGTTTGGGAACATGATACGTAGTTCTGCGTCGTCATGACTTCCTTAGTATAATATTTCGGAACACATGCATGACTCTTGTAGACAGTAACCTAACTTGCACACCTACACCTTACACCTTGCTCAACTCAGTTGAAGTGGTAGAGGGCTGGATTTCCCGACATGAGACACAAGCCAATGGAAACATCAGAAGTCACACATCTATGGCCATTGTACCCCAATCCAATCCAGTAATTATGAAGTCTAATGAAAGAATGTGGTGGGTTCTAATAATGATTCAAAAGAGAGATAGTCTACTGGATCAAGAGGAAAAAGTATTTATGTAAATGTTGTTATACATGGTATTCAAAAATTATATGCAAAAATAAAAAACTCCGAAAAAAGACGAGAAAAAACCAAGAAAAATCAATTCTCGTCGGAGAATGTATGTATTCAATAAGAAAACTTGAGCTTCAAAGTCTCATATGTTTGTGAGCGTATAGCCGGATGACTTGGCTACACTGGTCAAGCATCTTAGGATAGGTAGATACACTGTCTATTATCCATTCTCTTCTCCACCTCCTCTTCTTGATCCAGTTGTACTTGAACATAGAAGGGAATACCCTGCTTCTAGAGGAAAGAGTTATTAGATTGGGGAATTATGGTTACCATATTGGAGAAGACTAACTTTTACCGCTTCAGTTGAGAGGATCTATATAACACACACTATATAAGATAGATTCGTAGTCATAAGGGACTGTGTATGACAATGACTTGTTCTGACCTGAATCTTGAGGAGACTTGGGCAGAGCTTCATGGTTCTTGGAATTTGTTATGTTTCAAGTCTGGTTCCCAACTAAGGTTTCAACAACACCTAAAATCCAAAGGTTTGACTGAGCTCCAAACTTTGATTTTATAAAGACACGTTTGAAAGTTAAAATCAATCCAATTGTCTTTCTTTTTCTTTTCTTTATTTTCTTTTCTGCACTTATAGGCATAAAGGTTTTGCTAGGGACTAACAATGGCAAGTATAGGGGGTAATGAATCTCCATTTCATCACCTTTATTCTTCTATTTTTGCCATAAATCTCTAGATAAATGCATTTAGATAGCATTAATTTGTGAAAAAGAGCATTCAATGAATAATTCATGTATATTGTATATAATATTGTATTTAATGCCAAAATAAAAGAATAAAGGAAGAAAAAATGAAATAGCAAAGGTATTGAATGACCCTAAACCCCAAGACTAAGTTAAGAACTGACTTGGTCGATAAGGAATAAAGTAGGGGGGAGATAAGGGCCAAAAACAATAATAAAAACCCTAATTTATTTTGCCCAATTATTACTTTTTGGTACCCATTTTATTTATTTATTTTTACACTTCAAATAATAAAACCTTCAACATGAAAATTGTAGATAAAAATACAAAATTGAGTTCACAAGAAAATAATGCACAGTGTGCCCAGGACACACAAAATAAAATATTAAAATAAAATTTTCACAGACCTGTATCTTCTCTATACTGTATCAAAATGGACTAAAATCATCTTTAGTTGTATATAATTTTAATAAGCTATTTAAAGAAGGTGGTTTCATTCAATGTGTAGGTAAGATGCAAAATTTAGGTTTTGGACACTCATTGTGTATATACATGTATATTTTATTCAATATATTTATTCTTAGTATTTTCCACATTATTTTATTTTCATAAAATTTTATATAGTATTTGAAACATACGTACACAATTAAATTAAAATAAAATCATTACAATAAAATTAAAATAAATCATTTACCTTAATATACAAATGAAATATACATGTATACATATAAAGAATATATACATAACTAATTAAATGTACAAATAAACTCGGAAAAATACGATAAAAATATCCAAATGTGTATTTAAATAGGGCTAAATGGGGCTGCCTTCACCCCATTTTCGGGTGTTTTTTTATTTTTTTTCAAACATATCACAATGTATATTCATATATACATCCCCCTATATGTCATTGGAATTTCATCAGAAACAAAGACTCCTATGCCCTCCATCTAGAACATGTCGATTACAAAAATGTTTAATTTGTTAAAAATTTCATGTTCTAAGAGGAGGACATAGGAGTCTATGTTTTTGACGAAAATTGAATGACATATAGGAGGGATATATAGATGAATATACATGGTGATATTTTGCAAAGAAATAGAAAAACACCAAAAAATTTCAGCGAGGGCAGGGGCAGCACCATTTTTTCCATTATAAAAATATATAAAATAGATGTATATAATAATAAAATTTTAAATACAAAATAAAAATAAAACATACTATATATAGGTAAATATATTTGTATTTGTGTATATAAAAGAAACATATAATAAAATAACTCGAAAAAATAAATAAAAATCATAATAAATATTAAATAAATAAATAAACATTTTTATATTATAACTTGCATTTAATCAATTCATTTATTATTTTATTTATTATTTTCCAACCCGTTTTGTCTTTTAGTGGCCTAGCTGGACCAATGGGAGGCTGTCCATCATTGATCCCAGATCAACTCCTCTGATCCCAAGTCCCTCTCTTCTCCATGTTTCACGCCTCCACCATATCTCCATTAACCTAGAGCCCTACACCTCTCCTTAGCATGCACCTCTACGATCCTAATAGACCATATCTCCTTCATCATCCCAATCCTGATCAAATGCCATCGCTCATCAAAAACCCTCGTCCACCGCTCTATAAACTGCAACTCCACCACCTTTTTGGGGGTTGGTTACCTTTCTACCCTATCTTAGCCCCTCGGACCACCTCCATGGTGATTCCCCTCATGATAGGAGTTACTCACCATGGTTTGCAATGAGGATGACAGATGCAGGAGGAGGTTTCCAGCCATTGCTAAAGGCAACTCCAAGCGGTCCTATCTCCTTGGCCTCCAGCCAAGTTGAGGTTATTTTCCCGCATCTTTTTGGTAATTTCCCATTTCGTCTTTCCATTATGCATTTAGTAGATGTTTTTATTTCATGTTTTAGCGTAGATGTAGGCTGATGTTAGGTTGTAGGAGCTCTAGAGCTCTGGCCATCGTGTACCGCCTTTACACCCCAGTTGCAACCCATCCAGTCACCTCACCACCACACCCCTCCATTTCTCCATCTATCTACCCTCACCAACCATCCAGATCGATCCTAGATCTCGAGAGCGAAGTCCTATTCTACTACCCTCCGTCGGACATCGTCGCATGTCCATTTCACCGCCGATTTGTCACCAATAAATGCCAGCACACGTGCCCTCTCCTTGTCGTGTGTTTTATCTCACTTGTAGGTGCTGAAGAACCCATCTAAGGGTCAAAAGTGTGCAGAACTCCATCCCCAGGTGCCCTTCTCCTTCCTAGATTTCCAGGCACCCACCTTTGAGGCACATACTATTCTAAGGGGACCAGCAACTGTGGACTTCCTCCAAGAATGTGTTGTGCATCCTAGCAGCGTGGAAGAAGGTCAGAGGAGTGAGATTTCATCGATCAAGGAAGCAACTCGATGTTGTTCTTCTGAGTTCATCCAGCATCCTCTGTAGCCATCCGATAAGGAGCGAGTCTCTAGGAGCTTCAGTTGGTGTCCAATCTAAAGAGGCTGCAACTGCTGGATCTCATTTAAGATCTAATCCCAAGCATCGAAGGCGAAGCAGTATCGTGTCATCTAGATCGATCACGTGTCCAAGTGAATCCATTAGCATCGTCCAATCGCACACTTTTTGGGGGTAATTGCACAAATACCCATGCCCTTTATTTTAGTTTTTTAGTCTTGTAATTATTTAAACCCGTTATATTTTTTGTAAAAATTACAAGAAGACCCCAGAACTATTTGAATATTACTTTTAGGTCCTTGCTAGTTCAGCTCACGTAGTCCCCCACGTGAGTTGGGCATTTTGCATATAGACACTGTTGGTTTTTGTAATTGCACCTTAATATCAAAAATTTGAATTTCAGTTCAAAATTTTTGAGAAAATTTGCATGTGTGCCCGTGCCTTTTATTTTATTTTCAAAAATACCCCTACAAACTTAATTAAATTTTGTATTACATTTTTTATTTAAAATAGTCATGTACTCTAAAAAATATCAAAAAATAGATGTTTGTGCATGATTGGCTCCTTATTCATGCTATTATTTTTATTTGCCATTTTACATGCATTTATTATTTATTAAAAATAAAAAAGAGCAATTTTATTCCATGTTTGACTTAAAGAATACAAAAAATATAAAACCTTTTTGAAAAATTCCAAAAATTTACTTCATGTTTACTAACCTATTTTATTACTTTAGGCCAAAAATCACAAAATATTTTTAAAAGAAACCCTTGAAATTAGCAAACCCTGGCCATCCCTAAAAAATTATAAAATATTCCCAAAAGATCCAAAACTACTAGCTTATGTTCCATATATATCTACATATTAAAATCGATTTTGAGGAATTTGGAGCCCATTCCTTATTTTTAATTCTCAAATCAATTCTGTCTAATTAAAAAGTCCATCTTTTGCTTTACTTCTAATTTTAAAAATAAAAAAATTTACAAAAAATCCCACAAAAATCCAAAAAAATAGAAAAATATTTGAAAAATATAAAAAGATTTATTTGTTATTTTTGCATATTTTTTTCTCAATGTTTATAGTATACCTTATGTAGCCTATATATATTATTTATGAATATGTGATTCATCGCACTAAAAGTTGAAAATAAAGCTTTGTTCCTGAGTAATTAGTTGTATTTCGTCATTTATTCTGCATTTTTACCATTCATGCACTTAGAATTAATATCTGCATTTTAGCATGCATACTTGCATTCATAATCATCTCTACATTTTCACCTAACTTGATATATTTTTAGTTAAATTATGCTAACTCCAGTTGACATGAAACTAGCTTCTTTGTGTTCATATGACTAACCTTAATCCATGAAAAATCCTAAAAAAATGCTAACTTGTACACATGTAAAATAATCTCAAACCCTAATTTCAGAAAAGACGGACTAAAATGCTAATATCTTTCTCACACACTTTCCGATTTCAGTCTATTCATTTTAAAGTAATATACATTCAAAGACCATCAAAACATGACCAATTTCGTAAAAATCAGAGCTCATTTGTGAAAGTTGGGTTTTGAGCCTCTTTTGCACAATATACATTTTCGCCCATTTTGACCTATCATTTCATGTGCATTATTCATTCATTCTATTTATTTTCTCTTTCAATTATTTATTTTTTCATCATTTTAATAAATCATATAAAAATCAAAATAAAAAATCAGAAAAATGAAGAAAAAGACCAATTCTAACTTGAGCTTATTGACCTAATCCACTTGTACATAATTAACCTCCCAAATTTTTCTAACCTATTTAATCTATAAAATTCGAAAATAATGTCATTCGAGTCCATTACATTATTCCATATCATGTTTTATTTTTTGTGCATATATTTATCAACAGAAAATCAAACAAAAATTTCAAAACATAAAATTGGTATTCTATGTACATAAAATCTCACCAAAAATTGTATATATTGCATTTCGCATTCCCTTTCCAACTGAGTCCTTCATGAAAAAAATTTTAGCTTGCATTTATATCTACATTTTTTCTGTTGAGTACTTTTAATCTGAGTCCATTTTCTATTTTTCTTTTATTTTTCTATGCATTTTTTGGCATGGTCAACAGACCACAAGCCATGTGGCGTCCTTACAGTGGAGCCACTTGGCTCCAAGATACCCCTACCTACTTTTCTCTTTCCACGTGATAGGCACGTGAAGCCTGCCACCTTCACTACACTCCTGCCCTATCTGATAATCCCTCAACAACCTAACATCATCCCCTCCAACTATCCCTATCCCTAACGTCAACCAACTTCCAAACCCGCGTCGATCAACCAAACCTGTTGTCGTCCTCGTCTTATCCTATATTTTTCAACCGTAAACCAACCCAATCATTGAAAAAGAGAAAGAATTGGAGGAGGAGCTTGCGACAGGGGCTCTTCTCTCTGTCTACGACCTACCGACACAATCAAAAGGAGCTTCTCAAGGCCTTCGTCGGCCTTTGATAAAAGCGATAATCAGGAGCAGAGAAGTCCATCTCCTTTAGTCTAGGCAACCTTCTTCACCAACATTCTTCTCCTCCTTTCGATCTCCCCTTTCTGCTCTTCCTCCTCTCCATCTTTTGCAACACCATACACCACCTTTGATCGCCTATCATTGTTGCACTCTCCCTCCTCACTTATTGTTCTATCTTCCTCAAACCTCTCACTCCGACGGCTCCTCTCCTCCACCGTGCAAAGGAGTATCGTGAATCACCCTCCACCATCACTTATCTTGACTGCCTGAGACTCCCAATTCCGCTCCACATCAGTCACCACACCACATTCATCATCCCCGACGCATCTTCCAGCGAACATCCATCGACTCCAGGCACACTGCAGCTCCGAGTTTTTCTTCCAAGTGTACTTCATCGACAACCTTAGGTCAGGAAAACTCAACTTCACCTCTTGGAACCATAAATTTGCCTATCATTTCTCACAGGCTCCCCTGCATCAACATCGTCTTCATCAACCTGGGAGCATTTTCGCCTTCGCTCGACTTCATACCGCATTGCCCTCCACCTCGTGCTTCACCCACATCAGCCACAACCGCCTCTCTGCCTCGTGATTCTGCTCGGCCTCCTCCAGCTCGTCGAGCCTATGGCCTACGCCAATCCTCTGCTCCTAACTAGAGCCTTGCCCGCTGATGTCAACTCCAACAAAGCATCCTCCCCTCACATGAGTCACATGCGTGAGGGAGTGTCTTTGATCGCAATCCCTCCCTAGACTCCGTATTGAATAAGCATCCATCCTCCCTTGGGTGCACGTGTTTCACACGTGCCTTCCAGAAACAATTGCAATAGAGCCCCTTGAAGTTCATCAATTCGCTCATTCACCCCTGCTAATCCAAGGCACATGTGTTACTGGAAATTTTGCAGAAAAGCCCTCTTGGGCTTGGTAATTTCATTTCAGCCCATGCACTGCATTTTTGTTTTTATTTAATATTGAAATTTGCATTTTAACACCTCTGTTCCTTATTTATTTTGAACCTTAACTCTATATTAGTTTATTTATTAAAAAGTGGTCTTTCATTCCTCAACTAATTCTATACATGTTGGCAAGTGCTTCATTATTTTATATTCTTTCGTTAATTAATTATTAATTATTTAGTGCAAAATTGCATATTTTACTCGTTCTGTGCTTGTAAATTCACATAAAATTAACATAGACCCAAAAATCGCCAAAAAATCAGGGTTGCTAGATCTAGTTTATTTCTTTATGTCATGGAATTTTCATGCATTGTTTTCTCAGTAAAAATCATTTAGTGTTTTGAATTGATTAATTTTTAATAAGTATAAATTGCAATATTTTTAGGGTTAAAGATTTTTCAGAGGTAGTTCACATAGTGCTCGGTCTTGGATAATTTTATTTCCTTAAAATTAATTGATTTCATATTTATTAAACTTGATCTCCTCATTTCACATATTTTATATTCATTAGTTCATTAAAATTAATATTGCATTAGAAAATTCCAAAAAATATAGTAGCTTAATTTCATTATTTTTTATCTTTCGGTAGAGTTTGAGGATTTTTGGAGTTGACTTGATCAAAATTTGCATTTTAGTCCTTGAACTTTGCCAAAATTGCATTTCATTTATCAAGTGGATGACATAGCTCGAATCAATAAGAGAGCTGAGGTTTTGACAGAATGATTTGATAATGTCATCCAAATAATAAAGGACATGATAACCAACCAAGGGGAATTGAGAAAATCACAGAGTGAACCTGAAACACATCATATGCCTGACTCCCACACACAGACACCACACATAACTGACTAGTCCACTGACCACCCTACTAACTCTATTGAAAATTCAAAAAAAAATTAAAAACCAGAAAATCCAAAAAATTCGGACAACATCAATATGGAAGTGTTCTGTAAAAGTTTGATCTTAGAGCTTCCATTAATCAAGGACATAGAGTATGCATCGGTCTTCAGAGATTTGTGAAGAGTCGATTATATCTAAGAAAACATAAAAGAAAAAATCTTGAACTAAATATCATTTAATTACTATGTCCAGTTCAATGGCGTTGACCCAGACAAACAAGAATTGTAAAGTCAAATGGTTGACCAATGTGCCTTGTGAAATTGAGAATACCGAATTTACTAATGTTCGGATTGATGACGATTCTACCCTGAGTATCCTCCCGAAGTCCGTTTTTGACCAACTCGAACTTGAATGACTCGAGTGATCGTTCAATTTCCTGACCGATAAATAAAAAGACCGAGGGTAATTTTTTATGCTGTCATTACATTCCAAGGTATCGCGCATAAAGTTGACTTTATTATCCTGGACATTGAACACCAAAGAGATTTGTCTGAGTATCCCATATTTTTTGGGAAGCTGTTTCTGGGTTCCACTAGAGCGACTATTGACTACGAGACTCCAGACATCATATTCCTGAACCCAAACCAAACCAATCAGATTCTCGAGGACATACCAAACCTCGAGACAACCGAACAAGAAACCAACAGTCGTGACATAGAGAAACCCTCACCTTCCCAGACCTCTCCACTTATCCCATACACAAACGAAGGAGAGACACCTAAAGGGACGACTGTCGAGGATACAAAGGTGAATGAATTCAACCGAGACACATCCGATTCGTCACACCTCGATTTAGTTATTTCGGATTTCCTTGATCATTACTATGAGTCCACACATGCAAAGTCTACTGAGAGCACCAGCACCTACTCGGGACGTGGGTTGACCCTACAAGGATATTACAATCTATAAGGAGACTCATCTGATAAGGAACCTATGGTCGTCACCTCACACACACCATACCTTGGACCTTCAAAGGAGATAGCCATGACCAAATCGACCTTCCCCAAGAACACGATTGCTCCATCTTCTAGTCAGTTATCCAGTGAGAAGAAGTCAAGAGTTGATTCCTCAAGGTGTTCCCCTGAACCCCTCAAGGCGTGTCACTCTCCTCTCACTCTCTCTATACTTCAGTATCTAGAAAACCGAAGGTGGTCGTTACGAGTGAGATCAGTTCGGCAGATCTGGAGCCTAATTAAAGCAAGTTGTCACACAACGACTGATAATGGACTATCCCCACCCCTCACTATTATTTTCTAGGGATGACCACCCTAGTCCCATTCGATACACTGGATCAATTTGTTATGACCATATTGATACTTGTTCATCAAAGTATTCATCCAAGGATAAATCGGTTGACCTTAAGACTAAGCGAACTCTGAGAAAGTAGCTTAAGAATAGAAATAGTTGGAGTGACATGACCTTTGAGTATTATTCTTCTGATGACAACTCTGACGATGGATGGGAATCTTCTGATTCATCTTCTCTCTATCAATATTCCCTTCTACCACATGCTTCGAAAAAGATCGGTCGTAAACCTCTTTGATCATCGGCCACCCTCCCCCCCCATTGTTTCCCATGTCCATATTCTTCCTATACATACGCCAAGGCCTAAGTATAGGGGGGATTGATGACATATGTATTTGCTCATCATTCTATTACTCACTAATCCCATACTCACTCATACCCTATACTCAGGCTAACCAGAGCCTAATTATAGGGGGGACCAATTCCCATCCTGTATTTATTCATCCATCTCTCCTCTTGACCTCGATCGCCCTATTTTTTGCTCTTCTTCTATACTTAGGTTCTCCATAGCCTACGTATAGGGGGGCGGTCAACTTCTATACTCCATTTTGTTTTTCACTCTCCTATGCTTAGCACGAGCTATGTCTTTCCCTCGCTTCTTGTGCTCTGACGACATAGCACACGCTGAGATAGGGGGTGTATATACTACATATATACTTTACCCATAGCTCGTACTTTCGTGTATTTTCTCGTATTCTTGTATATATTACCTAATAATTATGGGATGGATAAAAAAGAAAAAAACTTGTATAATCCTTGTAAATTAATACTTTTGTAAACATTTGTTGTAAAATAGGAGGTATAAAAAAGGGCTTCTTATTTACTCTTGCATATCATCCTTGCATTCATACAAAAAATTAGAAGAAAATCATCTTGCACCTCATATGCATTTCAGACCATATGCATTTCATTTGCATATGCAACATGGAAAGTTGTTGGGTTCTGAACTGAGTTATGAATAGAAGTAGAGAGTGGTCTTAACATGGCCTTAATCTACCTAATGTTCAAAGGAACATCAGCGAGAAAGAGGATTTTTGACTTAATTCTTCGAATTCCGCATGACAATGTGTAGAGTTTGATTCTCAATGTCTAACATGGTCTCCTCATTCTGGTTATGACTTCTGAATAGGGAATTAATCTCTACTCTCGCACTTTGCACTTAGCTCAACTCAGATGGGGTGTTGGAAGACTATGTGAGTCTCTTTTATGGTAGTGATGAGCAGAAAATCGATAAGTCGAGATGGATAAAATAATATCAAATGTGTCGTTGTTCTCAACCGCGCAATTCGATCAACGGAAAAATATTTTAAACCACTCAAAATAAGATAAATCAATCAAAGCAATTGTAAGCGGTTTTCCCTATTCTTTTTACCTGGTATAGCGACCATGGTCGAACACAAGGAGCACGATTTAAAAAACTCTATAGTCAATTTTCAGAAGTGAGTTTTTAGTGATTTTTGAATTTATATTTTTTTTAATTTTTAAAACAAGCACAAATGAATAAAAGTGATAAAACACACAACCCACGCTATTTTTGTATTTTTCAAAAAGTTCAAAAATGTTCAGAAAATTTAAAAAGAAAGTATTTTTGTGTTTTATATATGTTAGAATATTTTTGGTAATTTTTTCAAACTTTTCATATGTTTTTGTAATTTTCTAAAAATGAAACAGTGCAAAACAAGACAAAAAGTGCACAACCAGGGGTATTTTACAACTTAAAAATATTTAAATGCTCAAAATCCTAGAGATTATTTTTTAGCATAAACTAGAAAGAAATATCTACAATTATAAACTGAAATCACAATTTTTGGTTTTTTAGAATTTTTCTATATTTTTTTAGGATTTATGGTTTTTTGCAATTTTTTGAAGTTTTATAAATGATCTAAGCACCAAAATTGGTCAGAAAGTGAAATACATCAAAAGACACGTATAGTACTTTTTTTGGAATTTTTAGACAATGTTTCTAGTTTTTATGAATTTTCAAATTTCTGACAAGGAAAAAGACACAGTTTTTGATTTTTTTAAATATATTAAATAAACACAAAATGCTATGAAAATTTTATACAATGTTAACGCACATAGCAGGAGTATACATGAAATTTCACAAAATTTTTCGACTCATAAAAACATTTATTTCATTAAGAAAACGATGCAAAGTTTATGTCTGAACAGCAGGGACTGAAACGTAAATTTGCAAAGTTTCTGTCTTAAAATATAATAAAAATAAGTATGCAGACAGAATGTATAAATTACCCAATGGTGGCATGCAAAGCATGTGTCTTACTTGTAGGCAGGTACTTCTTTGACAATTCAAGAACCTTCAAGGATGTATGTGCAATTTATCCAAAGTTTATATTTTTTATTTTAAAACCCCATGCTAGGGCTTCTGTTCTTTGTTCCCTTCCAACCCAAAAGGGAAGAGGGCTGGAGGCACCTGCCCCCGCCGCCAAAGGGGGACGTGATCATGGGCGGTGCGGGGGTGCGCACCAGGCGGTCAGAAGGCGAGGGGGCTGGAGATGACGATGGCAGGCGCAGGGGCCTGCGGTGGTGCGGCGGTGCGCAGGTGGCAGTGCCGCCTCGCGGCGGTGCAGGCGGAGCAGGGGCCGGCCCGCGCGGTAGCGGGGCCTGGAGATAGGCGCGCGGGGCAGCGCGGAGGGGCTGGCGACAGGGGGGGTCGGCGATCGGGAGAGAGGAGGGCGCGGGTGGTCGTGGGGGTGATGGCCTCGCATGGACGGTGAGGACAGAGATGGTGGCCTGGAGCGGGGGCCGCTGGGGCGGCTGTGCGATCTTTTTTTTAATTTTTTTATTTTGTAACCTGCAACAAATATTAGTAAAAAATGCATTTTTTTATATTTTTTATATTTTATTTTTATCTATAGAGATGATATTTTTTTTATTTTTTTTAAACAGCAAATGTAAACAAAGGAGAAAGGAAGATTTTTTTGTTGTTTTTTATGAGCCTGCAAAACAGAAGTGAGAAACAAAAATAAACTTTTTTATTTTTTTTATTTTACCTGTAAAACAAAGGTTAAAGAGAAAAGAAGAGCAAAATTTTTTAATTCCTCCTGCAAAAATAATTGTGAGATAAACAGGGAGAATAGTTTTATTTTTTAATTTATACACAATAATGGGAACGGTGAATGGACGGATCTCGGCGTGATGAAAGAACAGATCCATGGCTCCGACCACCGTGCGTGGTCGGAGGTGAGAGGTTATACGAGGTAGAAATGAAAATGTGAGGGTCGGAAAATGAGATGGCAAATCCGTGTCGGACGTGGATTAAAATGTGATGGAATTTTTGTGATCTAAATTCTAAAGATTAACTATGTCTAAGCAAAAATCTAAGCCTTTGATTTACCTAGGAGAAACGACAAGAAATAAAAGTGGATCTCACCTTGGGGTTCGGACACGCCATGATGGCCTCGACGAGGACCAAAACGCTGTCACCGGACGGCTCGGAGGCTAGGCACCCTCTTCAACAAGAAACCTCTCGGAAATCGGGCTCCTCTCCACCAAAGATCGATCCAAGAGTGAATGAGGAGGAGGAGCCCATTAAAAAGAGAAAGAAAATGAAAATGGAAAGTATGTAAAAATCAGGAAAGTAATTAATGGTATTTTTAAGTAAATATAATAATTAAATAAATAAATTTAATAAATAAAAATGAAATTCGGATTTAATTAAAATAAATAAATTAAATAATTATCAAAAATGAATTTGCCACCTTAATGATGGCCATTAAAGGAATAAAATCAAATCTTATATACATGGTATGTTATAAAATCAATTAATTCACATAAATCCACTAAATCAAATAATTAAAAATAAATTTCGTAATTAAATAAAATAAATTAATTAATGTGAGATAATTAATTTTTTTGGTGATTTTTATATAAGGAATTTAATTGTATACATATATTATACACAAATAAAACAATGTACATAGGTACAAATAAGGAAATAATTTTTATAAAAGATTTTTTTAATTTTTAATTATTTTATTTTATTTTTAATGAAAACAATATTTACAATTATATACATTATATAAAAATAAATATAAATAAATATATACAATAAATATATGGGAAAATTGCACAAAACAGCCCCAGAAAACCGACTTTTTAACCGTAACTCCAAAAAATACAAAACTACACCCATTTGAAAGATAATTTAATTTAGAGTATAATGGAAGTGAGTTTGGTTCGATTTGAGCTTGTATGGAGCCGGAATTGATGTTTCAATTATTGCTTTGCGGCTTTTTCTGGTTGTAATTATTTGCAATATATACAATATTTTAATTTACAAAGATTTCTATTATTTACAACCTATTTTTATTTACAACTTTTGTTTACAAAAATAATTGGTTTGAGATCAAGTTATGTACAAATAAAATAATGTAAGTTTTGTACAAATATACATGAAAAATATGTACAAAATATTTTTGGCTTTTTCTGACAGAAGACCCGATCTCCCCCTACTTTATTCCTGGTCGATCAGGTCAAGTATTGACCTTCTCTTGAGGCTCGGGTCAGTCTGTATTTATTGCATAAACACATCCTTTTCTTTTTCTTTTCTTCTTTACTCTTTTATTTATTTACAAAAAGTGTTAAAAATGCAATTTTCACGAATGCATGCAAAATGGTAATTTTATGGAATTAATGGGTATTTACAGGTATTTGACTAAGGAAAAGAGGCTAAAATAAAAGAATAAAGGCGATGAATCATGGATTCATCATTCCCCTATAGTTTACCTTTGATAGTCCCTTAACAAACACTTATTTGGAAAATAAGTAAAAACAAAAATAAAGAAAAGAAAAAGTAAAGAAGTAAGAACAATGTTGACTTCTAAACTTATCTTCATAAAAATGTAGTCTGGAGCTCTGTCAGATCTTTGGATTATTAGTTTGTCAGAACCTTAATGGGAAATGGATTTAAAACCTAACAACCTCTAAGTTCCATAAGACTCTTATTCAGGTCTCCTCAACAGTCAGATCAGAACAAGTCTACATACACAAAATCTTATGACTATGAATCTTTTCTTGTACGTGTAAGTGAAATATAGCTCCTTATCTCAGAAGTAACAAAGAAACAACCTCTCTCAACAAGGTAACTCTAATCCCCCGATCTGGCAACTCTTTCCTCGAGGAGCAGGGATATTCCCTTCTAAGTTCAAGTACAACCAGCTCAAGAAGAGGGGATGGAGAAGAGAATGGACAGTAACCAGCGTAGTTATCTATCCTTGGATGCATGACTAGTGTAGCCATGTCACCCGCTGCAAGCTCACAAATATATGACTTTGAAGCTCTTATTCTTTTTTTTCACTCGTATATACACTCTGGCAGGCATTTTATTTTTCTATCAAGGCTGTCCACTTTTGGAGATTTGCATTTTTTTTCTTTTTTTTGAAAATATATACAAGGTGCAGCATGTACATAAGGAGTTTTTCCTCTTGAGCCAGTAGACTATCCCTCTTTTGAAGCATTATTGCAACCCCACAGCATCATGTCTTTAGACCCCAACATCACCAAACCAGGTTGAGACGCACTTCCCTCCCTAGAGGAGGACCAGAGGTTCCGCCTAGATGTACTACCCTCGTATGCTACCACAAGCCAAATGATTCTGCTCCCTCACTACCTCATCCATGAAGAGCTACGTGTAAAGTGCATTGTCCAAGGTAAGCCACGGTCTGAAAGAATCATGCATGTGTTGTTAAATATTCTACTTAGACTTATCAAGATGACATGTGAACATAGTCTTATGGACTCAAATAATTAAGTCACTAGGACCTGAAAAGTCTTAACTCCAAGTCTTATAAGGTTCCTTTGAAATTAAGTGCATTAAGGTCCAACTAAGCTCCACTCTTCAAATTTATTCCAGACTTAGTCTAAATGTCAAAATCATCCTGAAAAATGCTCATGCAAATGCAAATGCAAGAAAGTATGTACATGCAAAGAAAAGAAAACAAAATTGTTTTGTGAAACAATTTTTAAAATTTTGAAATTTTTATGGATTTTTGAAAAATTATGCACATGCAAAAAGTTTTTTTTGCAAATAGTTAGTAATATATACAAGCATATACAATTTTTTTAATAAGGAAAAAGATACATATTTACACAAGAGTGAGTTGATTATTTTACAAGAATAAGATGCAAGGATTTACAACTTGAGTAATTTACACAGGTATATACACAGTTGGATTTTTTAAAATATTATTTTATTCATTTTTTATTTTTGTGATGCACATATTCCTCAAATTTATTTGAAAATAATTTTACAAAGAATTTTGAAAACTATAGTCCAAAATAATTTTTCGCACAATTTTACAAACATTTACACACATTTGAAAACTATTTTGCAAACATTTTTCAAACAGTGTATATAGATTTTCAAAATAATTTTTCAACCAATTTTCCAAAACATTTGCAAATAGTTTTTACAAAATAATTTTATTTCACACAAAAAGAAAAATTTTTTACAAACCACAATATTTTTACAAAGGTTGAAAATATTTTTCAAATATTTTTCAAATAGTTTTCAAAAGATTTTTCAAATAGATTTTCAAACTACTTTCAAAATACTTTTCAAAGTATTTTAACATGATTTATTAATCAGTATATACAAAAAGAATTTTGAGGAAATATTCTGCATCTTTTTTATTAGTTAGTTAGTTTTTTTAGTATGAGTATTTATACAGTATTTTAGCCATATTAAAGAAAATAATGAAAGTACGAGCTATGGCTAAAGTATATATACAATATATACGACACCCCATATACTTAGCTCGAACTATGTCCTCATAGTGATCAAAGAGCTGGAAAGAAAGACATAACTCATGCTAAGTATAGAAAAGTGAAAAGAATAGTATGCTACAATGACGAATAAAAGAATATAATCAATAGAAGTTGGTGATCCCCCTATACTTAGGATCAAGTAATCCTAAGTATAGAAGACTGTACCCAAGGGGATAACCAAGGAGTAGAATGTACAGAGTCTACCTCCCCTATACTTAGGGTAAAATATCCCTAAGTATAGGCAGCAAAACAGAGGTAAAAAGAATCACGAATAATCACAAGTCTGACATCCCCCCTATACTTAGGGTAAAGTGCACCCTAAGTAAGCATAATCATAAAATGGAGATGGGGTGAGACAAAAAGAATGGATGATATGGACAAATGGATCTAGATAATGGAAAAATGTTGAGGTGCCTCTCAACAAGCGCTAGAGTTTACGCCCCTAGCTGGGCGCAAATGTTAGAACAACGCTGTATCAAGGTTCAAGACGGCATCTGTAAGGCGAATATCGTATTGCTGTTGTCGTCTCAGTGGGAGAACAACAACAAACTCAATAGAGGAAATGATGACACCCAGATAATCAATTAGGTGGATGTCTACTACCGGGTAAATATGTGGGCAGATGAAATCGGGCTTCGGTAGCACAAAAGAAATCATCGGCTCAAGATCTGTATGGAGTGAAAGGGCAGAGCCGAAGAAGTCGAACGTGAAGAAGGAAGGATCTGTCAGTGAATCCTCCACGTTAATCACCGTCTCGAATAGATAAGGAAGATCAAGATCAGGAGACTCACTAGAAAGGTTGATATCCAATGCATATAATGTAGACAAATCAGTGAAATCATCGAATACCTCAAAGATTGGGTCATCCTCGCGAGGGTCGTCGAGGAGAGAATCCTCAAACTCATTATAACAAATATCAGAAGACTTGGTCTCTTGATCCGACAGATCGGATGCACTCCCAGAAAGTGAAACCGAGTATACAGGGTCCGTGGCATCCTCCCGCAGATAACCCTCGGGGAGTAATGTCGAATAATCAAGAAACTGGGGATCTATGCTGTCGAAAATCAGGTCCTCCAAAAATATATCGACCTCATCAAATGGGAGGACACAAGGCTCAAATACGGGACTATCAAGGTCTGTAAAATCCAAAATCTGTCCCTCATTAAATTCACTCTATAGAGATGAATCCAAATATATCTCTGAATCTGAGAAAATCTTCTGAAGAATAGACACTGAATCAGCTATGTATGGATACTAAAAAGATTCAGAGGATGGCAGAGATGTGGGTTCCTCTATCTCTTGGGATCCTAGCAGATCTAGAATCGAAGAATCTTCTACGTGAAAGAGTAGGACTGGCTTAAAATCTGACTGTAAATCCATTTGGTCCTCAACTAATGTCCGGCTCTGGGAACTCACAACAATAGGCAACACATCCATCACATGAGAAGTAGTAGCATCCATATCATGTGATTTGTATGTGATGTCAAGATCGGCATTATGTGTCACACACTCAACTGTTGCCATCTCTCCCTCATGTGTTGTCCCGAATAAATCATCTCGTGAATATGAAGTGTCTGAAAGTGAATCCAAGATTGTCTCAACTAAATCTAGGTCGGGACAGTGGTGTGAACCACCACATGAGGTAATGACATATGCAATCTGTTCTGTGGTCCTCCCCCTCATGACGATATGGATAAGGTCAGTTATCGAAAATCCATGATCAGGAAATCGCCTCAAAAGTTCTCGTAGCCTCAATCATGAATCTATCAATGATTTCTAGGGGTTAACTGAAAAATCATGAATACACGACCGCATCATCTGTGCTCTACGCTGGGGATAAAATTTCTGCAAAAATAATGATCGTAAATCTCCCCACGTAGAAATCTTCCTTCCATATCGTTTGTGCCAACTCTTGGCTCTACTCTGAAGTGTAAATGGGAAGGTAATCAGCATCATGTCCTCAGAAGTGATATCCGAATATGATTGTGATCTACAAATATCCTCAAACTCTTCGATATGTAAATACGGTTCCTCGTGCACTTCCCCTAAAAACTTGGGCAATAGATCAATTAACTCTATATCAAGAACGAATGGTCCCAAAGTAGAAGCAGACTGGGCTTCCTGATCTATGTATTCATCCATCATCCTAGGATAAAAGTCATCTAAAGCTTGCCACTGCCCCATTTGATCGCATATGGGATGCACTCTCATCTCAGCAAAGTGAGCACCCGTGTCTCGTATATTGTCAATTTGAACTCTTCGGGTGTCACTCACAGCATGTCCCGAATGGGAGGGTGGTTAGGGAGAAGATGGGAAATCGGACGGGGTCCTGACCTCCCAAGAGAGTGGGCGGGAATGATGGGCATGAAGATAAGAAGCCGCATAATCTGGCTGGAATGGAAAGCAACCCATCATGAAGAGAGGGAAATAAAGGACGGGAGGGTGGGAGAGAGAGAAAGATAGAATAGAGGGAGGAAAGGTGAAAAGAAAGACAGAAGGTGACTGCTAATGATAGAAGAATGATCGTAACCGACTCACACCAAAGACATACAAAACACAAAGCAAACCCCCAGTTCATTAACTCAACACAAATCTGACCGTGAGATTCGGTCTTTATTTTTTTAATTTTAATAGTTAGGTGATAATACAAAGTTGTACAAACACTTAGAAGGCTTGGATAGGATTTGGGCACTACTCCTTAGTGTGTACACGAGCGAGTAAAAGCGCAAACAATGAGGGGATTACTCTCCCAATACAATGAAGTGGTCAATTACGTTTAATTTTACAGTCAAGTTCAATTAGCAGTCCCATTTTTTATTTTTTATTTTCTATTTTTTTTGGATTTTTTCAAAAATAAATGCCTCACGAGCTTTTTGACTTCGTCTTTGATTAATTTGAGTCCAAAACAGGGGGAGGAAGTCGAAAAAGCCAACGCACGGTCAAAAACGATGATGCATGCAGAGATAGAAAATGCGTACCTTACTCCAGCACTCTACATGCAATATGATCCACGCATAATTTAAATATAGAAATTTAAACTAACTATATGATGTACGAAGAAAACGGCCTTAGGTGAAAGATTTATACACGTGAAGCACAATAGCTAATAAGTAAACAAGAGAGGTCGGAGTCCGGTCTCTGATGTCGATCGGTGTCCGCCACAACAGATCCTACCAGCGTTGTATACGGCCTCTAGCAGCACATGACCTCTCAGGTAACTTAAATTAGCTTTTTCTTTGTGATTTAATTAATTAAGTCCAGTTATCGATCTATAGGTGCATGCAAATAATTAGGCTGGTACCTTAATCAATTACGTCACAATCAAGATAAAAATCCTAAGTCTAGGGGCCAAATTCTGCGTAAATCAAAAATAAAATAAAAATACGAGAAAACAAAATCGGCGAAAAACAGCGGTGAGGTCCCCCGAGCACACCGGTGCTCAGCGAAACAGACCCCGAATAAAATGTCCAAGTCCAAAGTTTAAGAGTCTAAATTATTACAAAAATTTTTGTTCTCTCTCAAAAAAATAAAATTCTTCTTCAATTCCCTGCTCTTCCTCCTGTGCAGATCCTCAAAAAGTAAACTCCAAATCTTCAAAGCAGTACCTCGCACAAAAGTCAAAGAGAGAAGGTCAGAAAACGATTATAATATAGAAAGAGATGAAAATAGAAAAATGACTACAAAGCCGTGCTCCCCGGCAACGGCGCCATTCTGATGAGCCGAAAATCGATAAGTCAAGATGGATAAAATAATATCAAATGTGTCATTGTTCTCAACCGCGCAATTCGGTCAACAGAAAAATATTTTAAACCACTCAAAATAAGATAAATTAATCAAAGCAAATGTAAGCGGTTTTCGCTATTTTTTTACCTGGTATAGAGACCAGGGTCGAACACAAGGAGAACGATTTAAAAAACTCTATAGTCAATTTTCAGAAGAGAATTTTTAGTGATTTTTGAATTTATAATTTTTTTAATTTTTAAAACAAGCACAAATGAATAAAAGTGATAAAACACACAACCCACAATATTTTTATATTTTTCAAAAAGGTCAAAAATGTTCAGAAAATTTAAATAGAAAGTTTTTTGTGTTTTATATATGTTAGAATATTTTTGGTAATTTTTTCAAACTTTTCTGATGTTTTTGTAATTTTCTAAAAATGAAACAGTGCAAAACAAGACAAAAAGTGCACAACCAGGGGTATTTTACAACTTAAAAATATTTAAATGCTCAAAATCCTAGAGATTATTTTTTAGCATAAACTAGAAAGAAATATCTACAATTATAAACTGAAATCACAATTTTTGGATTTTTTAGAATTTTCTATATTTTTTTAGGATTTTTGGTTTTTTGCAAAATTGCTCAGAATGTAAAATACATCAAAAGACACGTACAGTAATTTTTTTGGAATTTTTAGACAATGTTTCTAATTTTAATGAATTTTCAAATTTCTGACAAGGAAAAAGACACAGTTTTTGATTTTTAAAATATATTAAATAAACACAAAATGCTATGAAAATTTTATACAATGTTAAGGCAAATAGCATGAGAACATAAGAATTTTCACAAAATATTTCGACTCATAAAAACATTTATTTCATTAAGAAAACGATGCAAAGTTTATGTCTGAACAGCAGGGACTGAAACGTAAATTCGCAAAGTTTCTGTCTTAAATTATAATAAAAATAAGTATGCAGACAGATTATATAAATTACCCGAGGGTGGCATGCAAAGCATGTGTCTTGCTTGTAGGCATGTACTTCTTTGACAATTCAAGAACCTTCAAGGACGTATATGCAATTTGTCCAAAGATTATATTTTTTATTTTAAAACCCCCTGCTAGGGCTTCTGTTCTTCGTTCCCTTCCAACCCAAAAGGGAAGAGGGCTGGAGGCACCCGCCCCCGCCGCCAAAGGAGGACGCGGTCACGGGCGGCACGAGGGTGCGCACCAGGCGGTCAGACGGCGAGGGGGCTGGAGATGACGATGGCAGGCGCGGGGGCCTGCGGCGGTGGGGCGGTGCGCAGGTGGCAGTGCCGCCTCGCGGCGGTGCAGGCAGAGTGGGGGCCGGCCCACGCGGCAGCGGGGCCTGGAGATAGGCGCGCGAGGCGGCTCGGAGGGGCTGGCGACAGGGGGGCGGCGATCGGGAGAGAGGGGGCGCGGGTGGCCGCGGGGGTGACGACCTCGAACGACCGGTGAGGACAGAGATGGCGGCCTGGAGCGGGGGCCGCTGGGGCGGGTGTGCGATCTTTTTTTTTAATTTTTTTATTTTGTAACCTGCAACAAATGTTAGTAAAAAATGTACTTTTTTATATTTTTTATATTTTATTTTTATCTACAGAGATGATAATTTTTTTATTTTTTTTTAAACAACAAATGTAAACAGAGGAGAAAGGAAGATTTTTTTTGTTGTTTTTTATGATCCTACAAAACAGAAGTGAGAAACAAAAATAAAATTTTTTTATTTTTTTTTATTTTACCTGCAAAACAAAGGTTAGAGAGAAAAGAAGAGCGAAATTTTTTAATTCCTCCTGCAAAAATAATTGTGAGATAGATAGGGAGAATAGTTTTATTTTTTTTATTTCTATACAAAAATGGGAACGGTGAATGGGCAGATCTCGGTGAGATGAAAGAACGGATCCGTGGCTCCGACCACCGTGCGTGGTCGGAGGTGAGAGGTTATGCGAGGTAGAAATGAAAATGTGAGGGTCGGAAAATGAGATGGCAAATCCTTGTCGGACGTGGATTAAAATGTGATGGAATTTTTGTGATCTAAATTCTAAAGATTAACTATGTCTAAGCAAAAATCTAAGCCTACGATTTACCTAGGAGAAACGACAAGAAATAAAAGTGGATCTCACCTTGGGGTTCGGACACGCCATGATGGCCTCGACGAGGACCGAAACGCTGTCACCGGACGGCTCGGAGGCTAGGCACCCTCTTCAACAAGAAACCTCTCGGAAATCGGGCTCCTCTCCACCAAAGATCAATCCAAGAGTGAATGAGGAGGAGGAGCCCATTAAAAAGAGAAAGAAAATGAAAATGGAAAGTATGTACAAATCAGGAAAGTAATTAGTGGTATTTTTAAATAAATAAAATAATAAATAAATAAATTTAATAAATAAAAACGAAATTCGGATTTAATTAAAATAAATAAATTAAAGAATTACCAAAAATGAATTAGCCACCTTAATGGTGGCCATTAAAGGAATAAAATCAAATCTTATATACATGGTATGTTATAAAATCAATTAATTAACATAAATCCACTAAATCAAATAATTAAAAATAAATTTCATAATTAAATAAAATAAATTAATTAATGTGAGATAATTAATTTTTTGGTGATTTTTATTTAAGGAAGTTTATTGTATACATATATTATACACAAATAATACAATGTACATAGGTACAAATAAGGAAATAATTTTTATAAAAGATTTTTAATTTTTTAATTTTTTTATTTTATTTTTAATGAAAACAATATTTACAATTATATACTTTATATAAAAATAAATATAAATAAATATATACAATAAATATATGGGAAAACTGCACAAAACAGCCCCAGAAAACCGACTTTTTAACCGTAACTCCAAAAAATACGAAACTACAACCATTTGAAAGATACTTTAATTTAGAGTATAATGGAAGTGAGTTTGGTTCGATTTGAGCTCGTATGGAGCCGGAATTGATGTTTCAATTATCGCTTTGCGGCTTTTTCTGGGTGTAATTATTTGCAATATATACAATGTTTTAATTTACAAAGATTTCTATTACTTACAACATATTTTTATTTACAACTTTTGTTTATAAAAATAATTGGTTTGAGATCAAATTATGTACAAATAAAATAATGTAAGTTTTGTACAAATAGACATGCAAAATATGTACAAAATATTTTTGGCTTTTTCTGATAGAAGACCCTATCTCCCCCTACTTTATTCCTGGTCGATCAGGTCAAGTATTGACCTTCTCTCAGGGCTCGGGTCAGTCTGTATTTATTGCATAAACACATCCTTTTCTTTTTCTTTTCTTCTTTATTCTGTTATTTATTTACAAAAAGTGTTAAAAATGCAATTTTAACAAATGCATGCAAAATGGTAATTTTATGTAATTAATGGGTATTTACAGGTATTTGACTAAGGAAAAGAGGCTAAAATAAAATAATAAAGGCGAAGAATCATGTATTCATCAGGTAGCGTGGATATCTAAAGACTCGAGTATGGGTTGAAATAAAGCTTAGGATGAGGGATGGGCAGCTGTGCACATTTTTTCTAAGACCCCAAAACACGTACGGAAAAAAAGATTCCATATCCGTAGGGGCACAACAAGATCTACGCAAAGCTACCAAATATTCAAACAAAAGAAGGCAACTACCAAATAAATATTTGACCAAAAAGATCCAAGCTTCAAAACATGCATATCTTGGTGGAGACTCGGATAAAATGGCCGACTTCACAAGGAGAGGTGACTACATTGGTCACCCTCCAGTTCTTTTCCCCTTCTTCTAATTTCTCTCCCTTTTTTGATTGTGAACACGGTGCGACAGACCTTAGAAGGAAATACATGACTCCTCGAGGATGAGTTATTGTAGGAGAGAGGATAGTCCGGCATTCTTTATGGGAAGAGCTAAAACCTTTCACACACATGAGATAGTTGTTCAATGTTCATGGGATATGCTTTGGGAGAAGGATGGATCTAAGATGACTTCAGAGTCGGGACAGATACAATGATATGTAGAACTCAAGGGTTGTTGATTTTAAAACCCTGATTCTCACAAGAGTTCCATCACACTATTATTCCAAAGGTCGGGTCTAGCTCCATTTTCACCTTTTGTTAATGTCATTGGTATGGAACCCAAAATCATTTCACTTTGCATTTCAATTTCGTTGTTCGAGGATGGGCAAGGTTTAAGCATATGAAGTTGATGAATCCGTGATTCATCACACTAAAAGTTGAAAATAGAGCTTTGTTCTCGAGTAATTAGCTGCATTTCATCATTTATTCTGCATTTTTACCATTCATGCACTAAGAATTAATATCTATATTTTAGCATGCATACTTGCATTCATAATCATCTCCACATTTTCACATAACTTCATACATTTTTAATTCAATCACGCTAACTCCAATGATATGAAACCAGCTCCATTGTGTTCATATGACTAACCTTAATCCATGAAAAATCCTAAAAAATGTTAACTTGTACACGTGTAAAATAATCTCAAACCCTAATTTCAGAAAAGACAGACTAAAACACTGACATCTTTCTTACACAATGTCCGAAGTCTACTCACTTTTAAAGGAATATACATTCAAAGACCTTCAAAACAAGACCAATTTCATAAAAATAAGCTCATTTGTGAAAGTTTGGTTTTGGGCCTCTTTTGTGTATTGTACATTTTCGTCGATTTTGACCTAACATTTCATGTGCATATTTCATTCATTCTAATTATTTTCTCTTTCATTTCTTTTATTTATTCATTGTTTTAATAAATAAATAAATAGAAAAATAAAGAAAAAGACCAATTTTGACTTGAGCTTATTGACCTAATATACTTGTACATAATTAATCTCCCTAATTTTAATGACCAATTTAAAAACCTATAAAATTCCAAAAAAAATGTCATTCGAGTCCATTAGCATGTTTGATTTTTGCATGCATTTATTTATCATCCGAAAATCAAATAAAAATTTAAAAACATAAAATTGGTATTCTATGTACATAAAATATCACAAAAAAATGTATATATTGCATTCTGCATTCTGTTTGCAACGGAGTCCTTCATGAACATTGTAGCTTGCATTTAGACTACATTTTTTTGTTGAGAACTTTTGCATCTGAGTCCATTTTCTATTTTTATTGTATTTATCTACACATTTTCTTGGCATGGTCAATAATCCACAAGCCACGTGGCGTCCTTATAGTGGAGCCACTTGGCTCCAAGCTGCCCCCACCTACTTTTCTCTTTCCACGTGCTAGGCATGTGAAGCTCACCACCTTTGCTACACTCCTCCCCTATCCAATAATCCCTCAACAACCTAACCTCATCCCCTTCGGCTATCCATATCCCTAATGTCAACCAACTTCCCAACCCGCGTCGATCACCCAAACCGATGACCCCCTCCTCATCTTATCTTATCTTCTCCAATCGTCAACCAACCCAATCAGCATCTTCTCCGTCGGTCATTCCTATCTCCATCTATACACCTCTCTATATAACCCTTGGCCTAGACTCCGATCAAGGCATCTGCCATCTTCGACCTACATCGAGAGAGAGAGAGAGAGAGTTGGAGGGCGAGCTTGTGACAAGGGCTCCCCTCTCTGGCTACGACCCAATGGTGCGATCAAAAGGAGCTTCTTGAGGCCTTCGCCGGCCTTCAATCGAAGCGATAGCCAGGAGTAGAGAAGTCCATATCCTCCAGTCCAGGCAACCTTCTTCACCAAATTTCTTCTTCTCCTTCCAATCTTTCCTTTCTGCTCGTCTCCCTCACCATCTTTTGCCATGCCATACACCGCCTTCGATCGCCTATCACCATCACACTCTCTCTCCTCACTTCTTGTTTTATCTTCCAGAACCTCTTACACCGATTGTTCCTCTCTTCCACCATGCAAAGGAGCATCGTGAATCACCCTCCATCATCACAGACCTTGACTGCATGAGACTCCCCCTTCTGCTCCACGTCAGTCGCCACACCACATTCATCATCCCCGATCATCTTCCAGCAAACATCCATCGACTCCAGGCACACTGCAACTCCAAGTTTTTCTTCCAGGTGTACTTCATCGACAACCTCAGGTCCGACGAACTCAACTTCACCTCCTGGAGCCATAACTTCGCCTATCATTTTTTACCGGCTCCCCTGCGTCAACATCATCTTCATCGACCTGGGAGCACTTTCTCCTTCGCTCAACTTCAGCCCGCAGCGCCCTCCACCTCACACTTCACCAACATCTGCCACAACTGCCTCTCTGCCTCGTGATTTTGCTCGACCTCCTCCTGGCCGTCGAGCCCAGGGCCTCTGCTAGTCCTCCGCTCCTCGACAGAGCCCTGTACACCACCGTCAACTCCAATAAAGCCTCCTCTCCTCACATGAGTCGCACGCGTGAGCGATGGACTTTTGCTCATAACCCATCCGCAAGACTCCATATTGCAGAAGAATCCATCTGCCTCTAGGTGCGCGTGTTTCGCACGTGCCTTCCAGGAATAAATGCAGAAGAGCCCCTCAGAGTTCATCAATTCGCTCATCCACCCTCGCCAATCCAGTGCACGTGCACATCACATGTTACTAGAAATTTTGCAGTAAAGCCCTCTTGGGCTCGACAATTTTCATTTCAGCCCCTGCTCTGCATTTTTAGTTTTTATTTAATTACTGAAATTTGTATTTCGACCCCTTTGTTCCATATTTATTTTGAGCCTCAACTCTATATTCATTTATTTATTAAAAAGTGGTACTTTATTCCTCAACTATTTCTCTACATTTGACACGTGCTTCATTATTTTCTAATCAGTGGTTAATTAATTATTAATTGTTTAATGCAAAATTGCATGTTTTACCATTTTTGTGCTTCTAAATTCATATAAATTTAGCCATAGACCCAAAAATCACCAAAAACTCTAGGTTACTTGAATTAGTTGATTTCTTCATTATAACCAATTTTTATAGAATATGCGTGCATAATTTTCTCTGTAAAAATCATTAATTGTTTTGCATTGATTAGATTTTAATAAGTATAAATCGCATGTTTTTAGGGTTTAAGATTTTTTTGAGATAGTTCCCATAGTGCTCAGTCTTTGATAATTTTATTTCCTTAAAATTATTGATTTGATATTTATTAAAATTGATCTCCTCATTTCACGTAGTTTGCATTCATTAATTCATTAAATATTCCTATTCCATCAAAAAATTCCAAAAAAAATATAATGGTGTAATTTCATCATTTTTTATCTTCCGATAGAGTTTGAGCCTTTTTGGAGTTGATTTGAATGAAATTTGTATTTTAACCCTTAAACTTTTCCAAAATTGCATTTCTTTTATTAATTGTACTTAAAAATAAAAAAAGCTCCACTAAAAACCTAAGTTCTGGATCATTTAGAAATTAACCTAAGGAGACATTTACCTCCCTGAGTTCAACCTTGAAGTTCCCAAGTAAAAAATTTGGCAGCTCGCTTTAATTAGATAATTAATTTAAGAGGTTTTTGATTATTTTGAAATTTCCCGACTGTAACTAAATTTAAACGTTAATTCCTCTACATTAACTAGGACTTTAGGTTTCTTCAATTATATATAGATTATCTTATTATTAATTATTATAAATATTAAATACATTTTTTAAAAACCTTAAAAAATAAAAAGCACTGCTCTTTTTGGTTATTTTCTTTTTTTTTGCATATTTATGTATATATATTAGATTATATATCTCTTCTATTATATATATACTTATACACCTTTATATAGACATATTGTTTATATACTATTTAATTAAAAGGAAATTAAAAATCATAGAATTAAAAAAATTAAAAATATATAATTAATTAAAAAGAATTGCTTTATTTAATTAAAAATCCACAAACACTTTGATTGATTTTGTGCACACTTGTATATGGATATTTGATTTATTTATTTGTTTAAATAATCATTGTTACTTCATGTGCTTCTTGTGTTCGACCCCTACCTGCTTGTCCACTATACACATTCATCGTAGGGTATAATAAATTTTAATCCATATTTTTTCTTTGCATTGCTTGATTTTGATATTGTGGTTGATTGTTGAATTTAGCGGAGATTTTCGTTAGGTGTCGTCACATTGACTTAGTGGTCCCACCATGTGTGGACCACAAGACAGTACCTGAGGATTATTTTTGGCTATATCAGCACTAATCATGATTAATTAGTGTCGATCGTATTTATTATTCTTAACTACGATTAATATCTACTAACCAATGATTAGAATTTCTTAATCATGGTCAGTAAGCTTAATGATCATTAGGACATTTAATCAAGATTTGTTAGTAGTAATGATGGTGATTAAGAGCTAATGATGTCTTAACTGACATCAACCTCTTTTGCTTCCAAAATTCACAACCTTTACTAGACTGATGCATGTGGCGGTTAGAAAGAAGATTGAAAGGTTTATGAGAAGATTTTTTTGCTTAGATGGGAAGCAACAACAAACGGGCCTGCATTTGGTTAGATGAAGGGAGATCACAAAGCCTCGAGATCAGGGAGGTTTAGGGGTCTGAGACATGGACTGCACTAACAAAGCCTTGTTGGCCAAGTGGGTAATTCGTATATGGGGTCTATCTGAGGACCTAGTCACCAGATTGCTTCGGGAAATTTATGGGGTAAAAGGAGGACTGGAGGCAGGGGCTTGTCGGTTTGAATTACCTTTATGGAAAGGGGTGTGTCAGGTGTTACCGCTTATAAATCACAAGTTGAAGCCTAAGGTGGGAGATGGTAGTAGCTTCATATTTTGGAGGGATAACTGGACCGGAGATCGATCCTTTGAGATGAGATTTCCAAGACTTTATGCATTGGCGACTTCAAAGGAAAGCATCTTGAGGTCGGTAGCTGATGAATCCATGATTCATAGCCTTTATTCTTTTGTTTTAGCTTTATTTCCTTAGTCAAATACCTGTAAATACCCACTAATTGCATGAAATTACCATTCAACATGCATTTGTTAAATATGCATTTTTAACACTCTTTATATTCAAAATAAAAGAATAAAGAAGAAAAGAAAAAGAAAAGAAAATAAAGGATGTATTTATGAAATAAATGCATACAGACCCAAACCCCGAGAGAAGGTCAAGAATTGAATTGATCGACCAGGAATAAAGTAGGGGGAGACATGGTCTTTAATTCAAAAATCAAAAAATAATTTGTAAATGTTTCCATGTATATTTGTACAAAGCTTACACTATTTTATTTGTATATAAATTGACTCAAATTAAATATTTTTTCTAAACAGAAATTGTAAATAAAAATGTTTTGTAATTAATAAAAATAATTGCAAAGTAAAACCATGTATAGAATAAAAGTATCCACACTAAGAAAAAACCATAAAGTGACAATTGAAAGACCAATTCCGGCTCCATACAGACTCAAATTGATTCAAACTCACTTCCATTGTACTCTTAATTAAATTATCTTTAAAATGGTTGTGGTTCATAATTTTTGGAGTTATGCTTGAAAAGTCGGTTTTCTGTGGTGTTTTTTGCAATTTCACCCCTTAATTGTTGTATATATTTATTTTTTATACATAATGTAAATAATTGTAAATATTTTGCTTCATTATTAAAAATAAAAGTAAAAATAATTTTTTATAAAAAATATTTTAAATAATTTCCTTATTTGTACATGTATATATTGTAGTATATGTATATAATACTTGTATATACATAATTTCCTTATATAAAAGATCACCAAAAAATTAATATATAACATTAATTAATTAAATTAATATAATTAAGAAAATTGGATTTAATTAATTAATTAATTAATTAGATTTAGAAACCTACCATGAATATAAGATTTGATTTTCTACCTTAAATAACCACCATTAAGGTGGCTTATTAACTTTTGTAAATTAATTATTTTAATATTTTTTATTTTGAATTCCATTTTTTATTAATTAATTTATTTATTTATTAATTTTATTTAAATAACCACTAATTACCTACCTTTTTTTGTAGATAGTTTCCTTTTGGGGAGTTATTCTTCTTTTTAATGGGTCTCCTTTCCTTCATTATTCTTTGATCAATCTTTGGTGGAGAAGGAGCCTCATTCCTGAAATCTCGTCAGTCGAAGAGGAGCTCAGCCCCCAGCTGTTTGGTTATAGTGGATCGGTTATCGTCGAGGCCATCACGACGCCCGCCTCTATCAAGTTAGATCCAATTTTATGCATATTTCATCTAGAGTAATCATAGTGTAGTTTTTATTTTCAAAATCACTGTAGACTTAGATCTGTAATTTTAATCATTCATCATCACCGAGCAATTCGTTCCGCCACTGAATCAGATTTTTCATCTCATTTTTCGATCTCTCTAGGTTCACATTCTACCTCGCACAACTACGCGCCTCTAGTCACACACGATGATCGGATCCTCAGATCTATCTCCCATTTTGCGGATCCGCATTCACTCATGTTTTTCATGTTCGGATTTTATTGGACCGAGACGTCGTGCTCGTATCCTCATTTTTGTATAAAGAAATAATAATAAATAAATAAATTTTTAAAAATAAAAAATATTTCTTTTTCTCTAACATATGTTTTGCAGGAAATTAAAATTAAAATTAAAAAAATTATGTACAGTTAATGTATATAATTTATTTTTGTTTCTGTTCACAAAAAAAAATTAAAAAAACAAAAAAACAACCGGCCCGCACAGCCACGAGGCCCGCCGCCAGGCCCTCCGTCGCGCGTGCTCGCGCGCGTCCACCACCTGGAAACCCCCCTCGGTCGTCGCGCACACGACGGTGTGCCCACCGCCATCCCACCTGCGAGCACTACCCGCACACTGCACCGACAACTGCGGCCCTCCACCCAACGTGAGCAGCGGCACCGCCCAATGCAATTCCAGTTCTACTCCTCCGCACGAGCGTGCGCCACCTCCAACAACCACCGAATATCAGCCCTGTTGTAGCAGCTCCTGCACGGGTTGCTCCCTCCAGCTGCATCCTCGACGCACGTAGGCGGCATCCGCTCACCTACCACATCGTTCTTCTGCGTGGAGCGGATCCGCCATCACCACTGCCAGCATCCCAACGCCGATGTCGTTCTTGAGGAATAGGAGGGAAGGGGCGGCGACCATCTTGGGTCTTGAGAATGAAGAGAAAATCAACAACGAACCCTAGAGGAGGGTTTTTATAATAAAAAACATTTGAAAATTACAGTCATACCCCTACAAGTTCCTGATTTCGCAATAAAGCCCATGGTCAAAATTGTCGCGTATGCAGCACGCAATTGCTAGAAAAAATGCAACTTCTCTTCGTCTACATTTCACAACTACACAAAGGTCCCTTCCAGCTTTAAGTCACGCACGTTGCACGTGGTCACCTAGGTAATTTGCCATTTCACCCTCATACTTTGTATGTATTATTTTCTGATGCCAAAATATTAAAAATTTTCAAATGAGTCCCTATTGTCTAGACAACTATTTTGCATGATCTTCTTATTGAAATAAATGATTTTTTTGCTCAATAAATTTTGGAAAATTCATGTTATGCAACTGATGTTTATCTCTATTTAGCATGAAATTTTCATTGCATTTTAAATTCATTTGATATTATTATAAAATCAAAAACATGTCATTTAAACCACTATTTGATTTTTAGAAAAATAAAAAATATCTGAAAATTCTATAAAAAATTATCAAAAACATTTTAAAACATATAAAACACAAAAACATTTTATCTGAATTTTTGGAACATTTTTTGATATAATTGAAAAATATAAAAAGAGTGTGTGTGTGCATATTGTGACTTGTGTGTTTATTTAAAATAAAAAAACAAAAATCAAAAACCACAAAAAAATCCTTTATTTTTGAAATTTAACTACTGAGTTCTTTAATCGTGCTCCTGTATTCGACTCTGGTCGCTATACCAGGTTTTTTTTTAAAATAGCAAAGACCGCTTACATTTCATTGATTGATTTTTTCTCTTAAGTGGTTTATATATTTTTCTCGTTTAGTTAGCCAACTAATTGGGGTTGCAATGACCATTGATATATTTTGATGCTTAACCCTAATTGATCGGTTGCTCATCAGTAGCTCAATCAGGGCATGGGTGCCAGAGTTTGTTGGAGTCCTCTCGGCTAAAAGGAGAGGTGACCTTAGTACTCTACAGTTGGAATTACCATCCACGGATATTTTTGCTTTGTACAGGGATCATTATGAATGGATGGGCATGAAATTTTCGGTCAAACAGATGTACGGGGATCTCAAAAACGGTTCAGAAGATGAAGACCAGGAACTTTGCCAGGATGTCAAAATTATATGGGCAAGCAAGATTCCGACTAGGATAAAGATCTTCCTATGTTGCCAACGGAAAGACAGAGTATGTGACAAAGTTAGAAGAGTGAGGATCTTTGGGCTGCAGGACATGACATGTGATAACTTTGGGGAACAGACGGATAATTCCAAGCATCTTTTCTTCACCTACCCAGGTCTGGAGGGAGTTAGCGATTCCATGGGTGAAGGTTGATGATCAACAACATTCTGGGAATCGATAAGGAAGGTGGGAAGAAACTCCTTGGATGATGTCGCTAAGACATATGCGGCACTCTGGGCAATTTGGTTAGCAAGAAATGATCAAATTTTAAAAATCAAAGGTTTTATTCTAAAAATGTGATGTCTCGATATAAGGCTTTAACGAGCTTTTGGGAGTCCAGGTAATGTACTTTGTAATTTCCTTCTTTATGAATTAATATAATTCTCTAGCAGTGGCTCCCATCTCGGGAGCTCACCCTCTTTGTCATAAAAAATAAACAATTTGAAATGACCTCTGATTAAGATGAAATAAGTTCCATTGGATTCGTCTCATCAGATCAAGTCTAAGGTCCATATTTACGATAGGAGCTGAGGAAGTTGATTTTTAAGGCTTTACAACATATGAGAATAATTTAATCTACAATGATACGGTTAAGTCATGGAACGACAAGCATATTGATGAATATCCATTTCATCACCTTTATTCTATCATTTCGGCCTTAAAAACCCTAGTAAATGTGTGTAAATATCTCTAATTCATGCATTAACATTCATGCATGTTTGTACAAAATGTGTATAAAACATTGTTTTTATTGCTAAAATTATAGAATGAAGAAAAGAAAAGAAAAAGAATAAAATATCGAAGATATTTTATGACCCTAAACCCCGAGACCTAAGCATCTCGTTGACTAGGTCGACAAGGAATAAAGTAGGGGGAGATAAGTGTAAAAATAACAATAAAAATTTCCTTTTGTTTATTCATTTTTTATTCATTTTTGGGACCTACTTTATTTTCCACTTTTTGTACCTCAAATAAAGAAACTTTGTACATGATAGTTGTAGATAATAAAATATAGAAAAATACAAAATTGATTTCATACAAAAATAATCTACAGAGCAAAACAAATACTCAAAATAAAATTCCAAAATCCCAACTTCCCAAACCTGTATCTCTCAAATAAAAACTCAAAATATATCAAAATCACTTTAATGTTTTTAATAAATCTTTTAATAAGCTATTTAATGAATGTGGTTTCATTTTTTTTGGAATTAAGACGTAAAAGTTAGGTTTTGGACCCCTATTGTATAGTTTACCCGATTAAAATAATCATTTTATTTATTATTTTTTACTTTTATAATTTTATATTTTTATAATTTTATAAATACTATTTATAATATATGTAAATATTAAAATCAAAATAAAACCATAAATAAAATATCAAAATAAAATACTCATAGAAATACATAGGTAAAATACCTATAACTATACATGTATCAAAGATACTTCTATTTATTTATCTGTATATATTATATCAGAAAAATATAATAAAAATATATTTATGTATATAAAATCAATTTATAATTTTATAAAATAATAAATTAAAATAATAAAATAAAAAATATAAAATAAAAACAAATACTTTAAAAGTTAGATAAATATATGTATATTATAACCCTAGAAAGTAACTTGTAATTAACAACCCATAAAAATAAATAAAATTCATAATAAATTAATATAAAAAATAATAAACATTTTTTATTTTAAAGCTTAAAATAAATAAAATCATCTCCAAATTATTACTTATTTTACAATAATTTCAAGGTAGATTTTTCCTGGTTTGTCCACGTAGACCAACCATGTCGCTTGGAGAGTTGACCCTAGTCAACTCTCTGACTCGCACTTGATGCTCTGGCATCCTTTGCTTTGACCATCTTTCTCGATTTTCCCCAAGGATACATGCATCCTTGGGGGTTGATTCCTTTTGTTCTTTTCGTCCTCGATACTCCCTCTTACACATATGAATTTCTTCTCGGGCTGTGGATAAATGCATCGATCAGAATCCCTCGTTCTTTCCACCTGCTCGACCTTGTTGTACAAAAGCCCATCCGACTTTCCTTCCCATTTTCGAAAACCTTTTGACCTAGCCTTGGTTGTCCTCTCGCCGTGCTCAGGGACGAGGAGGTTATAGCTCCCCTTCAGCAGCTTGAGGTGGGCTCTGGCGAGCCTCTAGGTGCTTCCACCACCACCTCCGGCGAGTGGTCGCTGTCGAGGTCCCATCTCTAGCCTTCCTAGCCATCGAGGTCATTTCCTCCATTTTTCTTGCATTTTTCGCTTAGCCATATCTTTAGGAATAGTTTCTTGCTTTTAAATCCGCCAATAGTCACTTAGTCACCTTTGTTTGTAGTTCGTCGGAGCTTAGCTCCAGCGAACCTCCATCTCGCATCTCCCGCTCCCATCCACCCCGTTACAGAGTCGAGGAAATTTTACCTCGACCCTATAACCATTTTGTGCAGGTAGCCGGAGTGCCACGCACGCTTAGAGCATTTTAACCCCGTCACCGGAGGTACCTGGAGCCCCTCTGCTCCACCGCCCCCGTGGGTGTGCTACGGTGACTCTCTGGCCGTTTTGAAGATTCCGGCATTTAGAGAAATCATGTAGGAGGAGTCCAGGCTATTTTGTCACATCAGAGCACCTCGAAGGAGATAGAGTGAGGTCGGGGAAGCTCGCCTCACCGGAGATGCTTCCCGTTCTTCGCAATCTTCTTTCCACCATTGAATTGAAGGCTCGCACCAAATAGCACGCCAGATGTTGGATCCGCTGTCGAGTCACCGCCCGATCGTACAGTGCCATCTAATCCTAGCCATGCATCCGTGAAGGGGCGTCGGGCTCCATGTGCTTCCACGTGGATAAGTGGAAGGAGGTCCCACCGTTCGATTAGCCTATTGTGGGGTATTTTGCATATTTCGCCGTACAGGTTTTTGTATTTAATATTTGAACTCTAAACTTTCCTTTGCAGTTTTATAATTTTGTAATATTTGCATAAACACCCCCAGACTTTAATATAATAGCAAGTAGGTCCACGCCACATCACCTCACATGATGCCCCACGTGAGGGGACATTTTGCAAGCGTGTGCCTGAACTTTGTTGTATTTCTTTTTAGTTCAAAAACATTTTTTTGCATGTTTATAATTTTTGGAAAAATTGCAGTGAGGCCCCTAGACTTTATTTTTTTACAAAATGCTCCTGCCAGTAATGTAGTTTCTATTCGCTTCTTATACTTATTTAATATAGCTACATTACTCTAACAAATTCACAAAAATAGATGTAGATTCATGATTGCACATACTTTGACGCATTATAATTATTTCATAACTTTAGGATTTTTTAATATTTTTTAAAAATAAAAATACCCCTTTTTATCCTTTCTCTATACTAGAAATTACATAAAAATATAAAAACATTTTCAAAATCCACCAAAAAAGATATTTTTTATTTATGTATGTTTAACCTTAGACCAAAAATCCCTAAAAATTACAAAAGAAAACTTAAAAAAATAGAAAAATCCTAAAAAACTTTATAAAAATATAAAAAATTCCTTAAAATTCCAAAAATTGTATTCTCTGTTTTATATTTCCTCTATATTATTATTATATTAAAATTAATTTAGAGATTTTTGATATTGTTTGCTATTTTATATCTCCATTCTAGTTCTGGATATTTAATTAATCCCTAATTTAGGCTATTTTTTGACTTTAAAGTAATATAAAAATTAGAAAAAATTCCTAAAAATCATAAAAACAGTAAAAAATTAATTAAAACCCAAAAATATTTTATTTCTTTTTTCGATTATTTTTATTAGTATTTATATTCATAGTAGTCTAGGTTGTATATATTATTTATATAGCTTTAATATATATTTTAAGAGAAAATATAAAAAATAAAAATTAAAAAAAATATAAAAATATAAAAAAAATAAAATTAAAAATTAAAAACGCGCATAAAAGACACATAAACACATATTTCACAATCACTTTTGCCCATTTATTTGCCTGATCTATCCATTTGCTCTCTGTGTTGACACTCTACACATACTTACACTAAACACATCCATTGTAGAGTTATAATAAATTTTAACTATGCATTTATTTTCATTGCTTGATTAATTATTGTCTGAAGCAGGGTTTCGTGAGTGGTCAATACATTGACTGGATTTCTCGCCTTGTGAGATTTCTGGACCCTCGCAAAATCCCCTTCAAGAAATGGCATCATTGTCGGGGAGTAACTACGCTTAGATTGGCTTTTGATTGATTGTGTAGTTTTTGTCTATATTTTTTCCTCTATTTATTTTCCTATTTATTTGACATTAATTGTTTGAGCTGTCTAAACCCTCTCTTTGTGGAATTCGTACGAGGTACCGTGGATCGAGGGAGGAATTTTACTCAAAGGGCTTGCGCACCCACATGAAGTCAGCTTTGGCTTGCCTACCTAGCTCCAAGGAGGACTTGGAAGACATTTTGAAGGCAGTCGCATTTATTTTTGCGTATTTCATTTATTATTGTAATTTTAAGTGAGAGAGAGACCATTTATAATTGTAAAATTTAGGACACTCTCCAGGACTCCGCTGCATCTCATGAGGTCCAGTTCTTGAGGGATTGTTCCCTTGTGGGCCTCGTCGGTTTTGCCGCATTTTCGTCGCATTTTTCCTTTGTTTTCCGATTTTGTTTTCTTTCTTTTGTGTGATTGAGCCCTAGTCATAGGAATTGCATGTCGATAGCATTAGGTCCAAAGACCTTATAATTATTGCATGCTCTTATAGTGTACGTTTGGATTGAGTCAAATTATAAATTGCTTCTTATTTGGATTTGGGATCGAGCGCCGAGAGAAGTGCTATACATCGCTTGTAGGATCCGCTGTGGCGGACACCGATGCACTTTAGAGACCAGATTTTTGGATCTCTCTTCTAGATATTTATCATCTTATTCTTCACGATAATAATAGTTACTCATCTAGGGTGATTGCATCAGTTGCATTGCACATAGATAGGTTTCAATTCTATTTAGCATCCTTGCATGTAGAGTGCTCGAGGCAAGGTGAGCATTTATACTTTAGCATCCATCATCGATTTGCCGCTTGCATTGCTTTTCTGACTCTACCTATGATTTTGACCACCTAGGTGCTAAGTAAAATTGACTCCCGACAGGCTCGTGCATTTCCTATTAAAATTCCAAAAAAATGATAAAAATAAAATTGGAACTGCTAATATTACTTGACCCTAAAAAAGACCAAAAAGAAAAATATTTGTCTTGGGGTGAGTAATCCCCTCATTCTCTTCATTTTAACTTGCTCACGTACACACTAAGGATTAGTGCCCAAATCCTATTCAGCCTTCCTAATTGATGGTACAATTTTGACTTCTTACCTAACTATAAAACAGACAAGATAAAAAGACCAAACTTTCACAGTCTTCACCGAGTTGTGTAGGTGAATTGAGGGGTGTGTATTGTCTTGTGTGAGTTTTCTTGTGATTGTTTGTGTGCATTCTAGATCGTCTCTGCACATTTGCGCCTTTTTCTTCACTTCTCTTGATTTGACCATCGTGCTCTCCCAATCATTTTCTTTTGCTTCAAAATGGCTGACTGGAGTGTTTTGATATAGACTTTACGGATTCCTCGTACCTCCAGCCGGTCCACCTCCCTTTTTCCAAGAGGACTTTGCTCCTGATTTTTGTACATATCTGACCAACCCACTATTTCAGGACTCAGACTTTGATTTTCACCAATCATTTCCACCACCATCACCTTCACATTTCGATAACCCACTCTTCCTATAATATCACGAACTGGAATGTGATTTTTGTCCACACCCACCACCCTCGTCCCATTCACCCAATCCTGAGATTTTGGAGTCACCTTTCATGGAATCCACGCTTGAGACCTTGGCTCAAATGATGGAGCATACAAACTCGAGGATGAATGATCAATTTAGCATAAATAAGAGCAGAATGATGCTATATTCTTTCAGTATTCGCTGGAGGATTTCCATGAGAGCTTGCAATCGCCAAAAATACAAAAAAAAATGAGAAAAAAGTAAAAACACAAAAAAATCGGGAGACACATGATCGAGTTAGACTCTAAGGAGAATGCCCATTTACCAGATCTTTTGACCACACAACCATTCACATCTTGTCCCATCCGTGACCCCGAGGACGATACTGTACAGACTGCTCTTCATCGTCCTTGTGTACACGCTGATTCTGATCTCCTCCCATGTATGGAGGAGGCCGATGAATACCCATTCATCACTCTTTATTCTTTTATTTTAGCTACAAAACCCATGCAGAACACATGTATATTCCAGTAAATATCAATAATTGTCAAATAGCATGCATTGTGTAAATATGCAAAATTAGCATGTTTTTGTGCATAAATAAAAGAATAAAGAAATAAAAGAAAAATAAGGAGATATTTAGAATAAATATTGAGCGACCTAATCCTAAGGGAGGGCTCAGCATGGGCCTGACCGCATAAAAACCCAAGTAGAGAGAGATAAGGAAGCTCATATGTGTACATAGAATCACTTGTATATTTATTTCCCCTATAAATAAATATCCTATTAAAATATGTACATATTCCACGTTCCATAATGTAAATAAATAAAATAAAAAACACAAAAATAAAATAAAAATAAAAATAAAAAAATAAAATTAAAACCTACATTGTATATATACCATGTATATAAATGTATTTAAATATTTATTTAACCCTTGTAAATAAATAAATAAAATAAAATAAAAATACCAAATTATTTCAAATTTTATTCTATAAATAAATAAAATATAAAATTGGAATAAATTGTACAAAATCAAATAATTAAAAATAAAAAATTAAAAATGTATATTGTATATACCTATATATAATAATACTATTTTGTAAATACCTTATTTATTTTTCAAAAAAAATAAAAATCACTAAAAAATAATTTAAAAATCATTTTTCATGTTTTAACTTTTTCAAAATTCGGCCATTTACTATTTTATATTTAATTTCCAAATCTTTAATATGTGGCCGCACCTGATTGGTCCACGGGGGATGCTGACCCCGGTCAATCCCCCCCCCCCCGGACCACCAACCTGCGGATCCTGCACTGTGACCCGATTTCTCCCTATTTTCACTGCTTGATCCGACCACTAAAATCTTAAACCCCGGGTCCTAATCCTTCCCTGCAGATTCGAGATCCATGCCCGGAGGTTTGCATCGGGGTCCGTGCTCCGAATTCCTCGCCCGACCCTCATCTAGCTGGACCCCTAGCCATATTTAACCCCAGCTCCGCCGTACCATTCCAATCATCTTTGGCGATGCCCCTTATTCCCGTGACCTCCACCTGATCGTTAGAGTGATAGCTTCCGATTGGCAGTGTCGAAGAGAGGAGAGGACCACCCACGTCACTGATCCGGTAGCGTTTCGCAGCCGTGCGTCGCCCAGGGCTGCGCCCGAGCCTCGGGCCCTCGACGACCCTCGAGGCGAAGACCAGAGCTCCAGGAGCTCGTTCCCAGTCGTCCACGTCCATCAGGTACCCTTAATTCTTTCCTTATTTCTCTAATTTTGGATTTCGTCCAAATCCATCTTCCGCCGTCTCCGATCAATTCACGTCACCCTATGTTTCGACTCGATCATCGGACGACACCCACACCTTCGTGAGACTCCTATTCATGTTCTACACCCACTCACACCCCCTGTCTCGCCCCGGAGTAGGTGTCCCGACCTCCCTCGCCGACGCTTCGTCGAAGGTCTCCGCCCCACTTCACTAACGCACCCATTCTACGTTCATCAGGGTCGAGGCACTTTGCCCTCGACCCAACGTGCTTTCTGTGTCGCTTTTCAGGTCAAAGAGACCTCATCTGGAGGTCCACATCTCGAGCACAGGATCCCAAGCTCTGCCGTCATCGCCGGAGCTCCTCGGAGCATCCCAGCCTCATCGGAGAGGCGCATCAGCTGCGGAACGTCAAGGCGGATCTTTTCCGCACCTCAGTAGCAGCCGAGGAGGAGCCCAGCGCGAGTATTGGGCCGGCGAACTTCGTCGGCCACATGTTCTTGGAGCATCCTCCAGAGTCGTCCGATTCAGCCTCGCAGCTCCAGTTTTAATCAGACCCGTTCATTTGAGGAGCAGCCCTCACCATCAGATCCGTTGGAGGCTCGATCTGGACCGTCCGAGCCAACGAGGGTTAGCCGCTGCGCATCTCCACCGTCCGATCATATATGTGGCAAGCCTCCATCCGTTGGATCAGAGCCAGGGTTCATCGAAAGGGTGCCATTGTCTCTACACCATCAGATCAGCCATGTGGCCTCCCCTCAGCCCTCGGATAATAAAGGGGTAATTTACTCTTAGGCCCCTCTTGCTTTGTCATTTACGTTTAAGTCCTGTAAATATTTCTTTCAGTTGTTTTTACTCTGGAAAATTTGCACTTAGGACCTTGTGCTTAGTTTATTTGCATTTATACCCCTGTCTACGTGGAACGCGTGCATCGTCACGTGATTTTCTTGGTGAATTTGCAATGTATGAGCTGATGTTTTTAAGGTGTTATGGAATGAAATTTAGTTTTTAATATTTGCATCCATACCCCTGTGCGAGGTTTTATTGGACATGTGCTGAATTTCTTGGATATTTTGCAATTTCTTCCTTAGACTTTTAGCACCTATTGCTAATAAGTCCCTAGAAGTAATTTTTATTGTATATAGGTCCCTCCGTGCCCAGTACGCGTGCTTTGCACGTGAGAACTTGGAAATTTTACACGAGGGACCTCCAGGTTCTTAAATTTGTTACATTTCAGCCCCTTGAACTTATTTTCATTACATAAAGGTCCCTATGAACTGTGTCTTCTTGTTTAATTTTAATAAGATATCAAATTCAACCCAAATTTTGAGAAAATTGGACATGTGGCTCCTGCTAATGTGTAAAATTTTCCTAATTTTTGGGTACATTTTTGAGTCATTTTATTATTTTTAAAAATTCAAAAACACCCCTTTTTGCCTCTGTTCAGATTGAAAATTCAAAAATAATATTAAAACCTTTTTAAAAATTACAAAAAAAATAAGTTTTGTGTGTATTTGCCTGTTTGATTTTCTGACCATTTTTGGTTATTTTTACATTTATAAAAAGCATAAAAATTAAAAAACACTGAAAAACTCATAAAAATTCTAGAAAATTAAAGAAAATCCAAAAATTAATAAATCTTTTTCTTGATTTTTCCTTTTTGTTTATACTTTAATGAAAAATACCTCCAGGCTATTTTAGACCATTTTATATTTTATTTTGATCCTTGAAGCCTGGCTAAACAGTAGCACTGTTTTTCTTCCTTCTTTCATTTTTAGAAAATTCTATAAAAATCATAAAATTCTCAAAAATTCAATAAAAATAGTAAAAAATTCATAAAAATTAAAAATATTTTTAATTGAATTTTTGGACTATTTTTGGGTGTTTAAATAATTGGCTAAAGTTGCTTGTTTTTGTGTTTTATTATTTTTCTTCATAATTAAAAATCTAAAAAAATATAAAAATATTAAAAATCCACCAAAAATATTTGTTTATATTTTATTTGTTTTTAGACTACTTCGTAGGCCGCGAGGCCAATCCGCACTCCCTGAGTCCGACCCTGGGTGCTACACCAGGCTAATCTCATAGCCAGGGCCACTATTTGTTTTTATTGATTTTTATCTCTGTTTGGTGGTCTGATCCTTCTTTTTCTTGTTGAACTGATTGATCTCCGAGACTCGGGTTGTAACGACCCTAGCTCTATTTCATTTACCTGAGTCTTGGTGATTTTTCGGGTCATCAGAATGGCGTCGTTGCCGGGGAGCACGGCTTAGTAGTCAGTTTTATTTCCATTTTATTTTGTTTTCTTTTTCGTGGCTTTCCGCGGCTTTCTCTTCGTCCGCGGTTTTTTGCGGCTTTTTGTTTGTCTTTGTTTTTCATTTTATTTCATTTTCCTTTATTTTATTTTCTTTTGTTTTTGATTGTTTTTGTTTGTTTATTTTTATTTCATTTTTGCATATATACCCTGTTTTTTTATTTGCTTTATTTTTATCTGGTTTGTGACACTCTTTTGCTTGCTTGCGAGAGCCCGAGGATCGAGGCGGTGACTTTCGAGGAGCCGACGCAACCGCGGGAATCGGAGGTGGCTCCCTTCTGCACGGAGCCCCAGGAGAGCGCGAGGAGGCGGCAGAGTGCGGGAAGATTAGTTTAGACTTAGATTAGTTTATTTCCTACATTTTTTGAACTATAATTGTAATAAAACAGGGACAGGACACTCAGCAGGACACTTAGACTCTCGGGGTCTGTTTCGCCGAGCACTAGTGTGCTCGGGGGACCCCTCGGTTTTTCGCGGCTTTTATCGTGGTTTTCATTTATTTCCTGCCTATTCGGTTTCTCGCGGATTTTCAGCCCGTGGCCTTAGGATTTTTGCTTGACTGTGATGTAAATAAGTATGTCCATACACATTAATAACCTTGCATGTACCTATAGATCGATTAATTTGACCAAGAATAAAAATCTAAAAAAATAGTCGATCCACTACCTTCGAGCCTACGCGCCGCGAGCCCACCCTGCCAAGCACTGCTCCTGAACTCGATTTGTCGAGAGGAGGAGGGGTGAGCCTAGACCGGACTCTTGGATTGAAGGTTGGTGGTCGACTAGACGTTATCGAGTAGAACTGCTTGCTTAGGGCTCGGATTTCCGCCTACATCATTTAGGTAGTTTTATTTCAGTCTTTAAATTATGCGCGGATCATTTTGCATGTAGACTGCTGGAGTCAGGTACGCATCTCTTACTCTGCATGCATCATTGATTTTCTTGCGCATCGGCTTTTTCGACTTCTCCCCCCGATTTTTGGACTTAATAACCAGTAGAATCGAAAAATTCGTTAGGCGTTTGTTTTTTATTGAAAAACACCTAAAAAGAAAAATCATAAAATTGGGACTGGTTAACTCTATTGACCCTAAAAGACACTCATCATAAAAATCTTTCTTGGGGAGAGCAATCCCCTCGTTGTCTGGTTTGCTTGCGCGAGAGAGTGACCCGTACACTAGGCTAGAGCCATATCCGAGCCTCGATCAGACTACCAGCCTTTTATACGGGACAGTGTGGTTGGCAGATTGGATTCCTAACAGGTCACGTTAATCGCTCTGCTATCTTGACTAAATCACCTAATAAAATTGACAAGATAATTGAGCGAACCTTTACGGTCTTCAGCTCGCGTTGCGTAGGTGAATAAGGGGTTTGCTTGTGATCATTGTTGTTACCAGATCTCATCTGCCCGACTCGCCAGATCAAGATGATGGGCAGAAGGTCCTTTAGGCAGCCTCTGGCTGCACCGCTTCCCAGCACTTCTGCCCGCTCATCTAAGTTGGTTCGCGAGAGCTGAGACCTGCTCTCCGAACCCGAGTTCGACTCCACCCTTTTCCCCCTCGACCCCCCTTCTACCAGTTCTGAGATGCCAGTGCCAGATGAGAGACTACTATCAGATGATTTATCGGCACCTGAGTTTGGGTCCTTTGCTTTTGCAAAGACCATGGCCGGCAACAGTGACGATCACACCCGAGGTCCCCAGCCAGAGCAGACTTTCATCTTGGACCAGGGTGCGATCAACTCCACCCTGATCGCCTCCCTCGAGACAGTTCAGCAGCAGTTGAGGGATCAGGGAGCTTTTATGATTGAGATGAGGTGCGAGATGGAGCGGATGAGAGCCGACCGCGACCAGTGCGGCCCAGGAGACGGGCCGAGGATACCCGACGATGCGGCAGCCGCCGCAGCAGCAGCAGCAGATCCACCGAGACCGATGCGGTAGTTACACAACCCCAGATCGACTTTGACACATCATTGGGTCGTTCTTCCAGCCATCGTGGGGGACTTCAAGTTCCCCCCGAACACTTCGCAGCTTCTCCCCCGGTTCCATGGGCTCGCCACAGAGGAGCCCCATCTCCACCTTCAGGAGTTCTTGATGATCTGCAGCACAGTCCACGACAGACAGCTGGACCAGGATACCATCCGCATGATTGCCTTCCCCTTCTCACTAGCAGACAGAGTAGCCACCTGGCTGAAACATCTGGGGAAGTTTGTCTACACCTGGGAGCAGCTCCGCACCAAGTACTACCCACTCGGGCGGATGAATGCTGCGAGGGCCCTGATCAGTAACTTTTCCATGCTCCCCAATGAGCAATTCCACGAGGCATGGGAGAGGTTCAGAGAGTTGACAGAAAGATGCCCGCACCATGACATCTCGAAGCCGAACCTAGTTTAGAGCTTCTTCAGCGGCTGACACCAGAGCTACAGGGCCTGGTGAATGCTTCTTGTGGTGGGTCCTATTTCTTCAAGGATCATGACCAGGTCTGGACCATCTACGAAGAGATGGCCGAGAACTATATGGTGATGTCCCAGACCCGACTCTACACACAGGGACGACCCCAACCACAGACCGTGCAGTACCAGAGGATAGCACGGGTTGACGCCGGTCCATCCACTTCGTCAGCGGCAGCAGCACAAGCCGAGTCCACAGCCGCTGACATGGGCATCATCAGCGAGAAGCTGGACCGGATGGAGATCATTGAGAAGAAGCAGTGCCAGGGCATCACCCAGATGGAGCAGATGGCACAGACTCTAAGTGACCTGAAGACACAGCTCATGTGTCTCCAGGAGGCACAGACGGCTTCCCAGCCCCGTCTTCAGGCACGAGGTGATCCGAGTAGCAGCAGCAGCTCGTCCCAGCGCTCCAGCCACCAGCAGCCTAGATAGGTTCACCTTGTACAGGTGGAGCCATACCAGCAGCCGTAGCCCACTTACCAGTCACCGCCATCTCCAGACATGCAGATGGTGGTATACCAGCCGGATCAGCCTCTGGCAGTACTCCTGCCAGCTCCTTACGAGTCAAAGCTGTTGATGGACGTCAACGGGATTTGGTACGACCGACCCCAGCCCGGTATCCGACGAGACCATCCTGGATTCCATTGGTCGGCCAGAGGTTCCAACTCCCAGCAGCAGCCGTCAGGACAGTGTGGCTAGTACAACCATCAGAGAGATCACCAGCAGCAGCAACCCCCAACGTACCACCAGCAGCAGCAGCAGTCACAACAGTATGGTCCTCGTCCCTATCAGCAGGGACACTCTTGGAGGCGTGATCAGCCTCAGTAGCAGCAGTATCATCCCCAACCATACCCCTCTCACCCGCAGCAGCCTCACTACCAGCGAGGCCACCCGTCAGGTTCTCATGGGCTATCCTATGAGAACCCCGCCTTAGATGACATAGCCCGCCTCCTTACCGATCAGCAGGCTACTTTCCTACGGGAGATGGATGAGTTCCGCCAGGAGATGCGGGACATTGTGAGAGGGAAGGCCGCCATCCCTGCCCAGATCGAGCCGAATCCGAACAACCTCAAGAGGAAGTCTGAGCAGGTAGATTTCACCGAGTATGCCACTCATAGTGATACATTTGGAGATATGTCTGCATATTTGTTTGATACTGATTTTATCACACTTAGGAGCGGTAGGATGCCAGCAGGCGGTGCCTCGTCTGAGAGACACCCCGAGGCCACTTCCAAAGCGCCCGACGAGGAGGAGAGCGGTGATGATGCCGCTAGAGATGATGACGGTGGTACTGATGTCACCATGGATGCTGATCCCACCAACGGTACTGAGGCCGTCGCTTCACCAGATGGAGGAGGTGGTACTGACGCCACCGATGTTGCCGAGCCAGAGCGTGGTGCTGATGCCGCAAGACATGCCGAGGGTGGTGCTGATGCCACTATTTTCACTTCTGAGAGTCCTGCAGTCTTCCCTTCTGTTAATGTATCTCAGAACACTTCTGACAATAAAGGAAAGGGTTTGTTTTCTTCTGGTCCACCTGTGGTGCTTGATGTATGTGTGGATCCTGCGTCGAGCAGCCCAGACCCTCTCCTAGTCCTTCATCTGAGAAGGACCCTGTGATCCCCTTCCCTAGAGCTATTCAAATGGGAAAGGGGAAGAAAATAGAAAATCCAAAAAAGAGGCAGCAGGAAGAGTTCAGCCAGCAGATGATTGACCGTTTCCACATTCAACTGACTCTTCAGGATGCTTTGCAGCACATCCCTCTACTCCGGAGATCGCTCAGAGATAGGACCACAGTTAGGAGGAAGAGGAGTAACCACCAGTGAGAGATCCATGTGCTGACCAGAGCCACTTGTTTCGCGATTCAGAACCGTCTGCCGGCCAAGAGGCCAGACTCAGGAGCCTCATATGTCAGATGCCATATCAGAGAGCAGAGGTTTGACCGTACTCTATTAGACAGCGGTTCATCGATCAACCTACTTCCGGCCGCCCTTCTTGACCGCTTCGAGTTGGGCACTCTTCGACAGAGCAGGACAGTCCTTCAGTTTGCTGATCGATCTGTCAAGAGGCTGAAGGGGTTGCTGAGGGACGTTGTCATCACGATTCAGGGCATGCAATTCCCCGTGGATTTCGTAGTGTTGAACATGGAGATCCCTGAATCAATGATCGATACCCCCATCATTCTCGGTCGCTTGTTCTTGGCCACAGCCAAGGCAGTGACCGACCATGATAGCGGGAAGGTATACTTTTGCGTAGAGGGTGAAAGTGTACAAATAGAGACGGTCGAGGACATCAGAGCCAGAGACACAGCATGCTCAGAGACTACTTCCGATAAAAGGCAGATGACAGATGCAGGGCCAGACATCCACCAAGACTGCGACTTCGTGATTACAGATGACGAGGCAGTATGGGCAGATCCATATGCACAAGCCATCCTCTCACCTTCAGAGTCCGCTGATGTAGAGATGCCAGCAGAGGAGAGCTTGGAGAGCGCATTCCTGGTCCAGGATACTTTTGAGGTAGCAGAGCCGGTTCGAGACTGCAAGACAGATTTGTTTTATGATGACAGTGGTACTGAGGCCACCATAGATAATACAGATCCCTCAGAGTCATATTTTGACTGGGCAGAGTTTGAGTATTTTACACCAGATCTGACTTCTACTGAGCCTACAGCTAGGGAGGAGGTAGATGCCGAGCAGAGCAGAGACAGTCCAGCAGGGCAGCCTTCTCCAGATTCAGAGTGTGAGCGAGAGTTTCAGTTCTCCCATGCGGATTTGGAAGCCTTCACTCAGAGTTTTCAGAGGCCAGATCCACCAGCACCCAGTTGTCCAGAGCTGAAGCCACTTCCTGTGTCGCTGAAGTATAGGCTCCTTTTGGGTGAGCATGAGATGTACCCAGTCATTATCTCCACCGATTTGACTGGAGAGCAAGAATCCTGTCTGATGGGGGTTCTTGAAAAGAACCGCAAGGCAATAGGATGGACCGTAGCCGATCTCTAGGGGATAAGTCCAGCCCTGTGCTCCCACCATATCTATCTCGAGGATGAGGCGAAGCCATCGCGTGAGTTCTAGCGGCAGCTGAACCTGAATCTGAGAGAGGTTGTCATGAAGGAGATCTCGAAATGGTGGAGCGCCGATTTTATCTACCCCATCTCCGACTCCAAGTGGGTCAGTCGGTTGCATGTGGTGCCTAAGAAGACGGGCATCACTATAGTAGTCAGCGAGTCTGGAGAGGAGATTGCTACCCGGGTACCCACTTCTTGGCGAGTCTGCGTAGATTACAGATGACTCAACCAGGCCACCAAGAAGGATCATTTCCCCCTGCCCTTTATAGATCAGATCATTGAGAGACTGGCAGGGAAGATCCATTATTGTTTTCTAGATGGGTACTCCGGCTACAACCAGGTGGCCATCACTCCCGAGGACCAGGACGAGACCACCTTCACCTGTCCCTTCGGCACATACGCCTTCAGACGCATGCCATTTGGGCTATGCAACGCCCCTGCGACTTTTCAGAGATGCATGTTGTCTATCTTTTCGGACATGGTAGGGGAGTGCTTGGAGGTCTTCATGGATGATTTCTCGGTCTACGGCGGCGGATTCGACTCCTGTCTGAACTGCCTAGACCGAGTCCTTCAGCAATGCATTGAGGTTCACCTTGTGCTGTCTTGGGAGAAGAGTCACATCATGGTGTCTCAGGGGACGGTGCTTGGCCATATCATCTCCAACAGGGGCATGGAGGTTGATCCGGCCAAGGTAGATGTCATTAGAAAACTCGCACCACTGTCCAACTTGCGGCAGTTGCGGTCTTTTATGGGGCACGTCGGTATCTACCGGCGCTTCATTCAGGATTTCAGTAGGATTGCCCGACCGTTGATTGACCTGCTGACGAAAGACACCGAGTTCCTTGCCGATGCCAAGTGTCTTTCGTCGTTCGAGACTCTCAAGAGATGTGTTGTTGAGGCTCCTGTTCTACAGCCGCCTGATTGGTCTCTTCCATTCGAGATCATGACGGATGCCTCCGATTTTGTCATAGGGGTCGTGCTGGGACAGAGGAGGGATGGAGTCCCATTTGCCATTCACTACGCTAGTTGTACATTGGATGCCGAGCAGCGAAACTACACTGTCACTGAGAAGGAGATGCTAGCCGTAGTTTTTTCCCTGATAAGTTCAGATCATACATTATTGGATCTAGAGTGACCTTGTACACTTATCATAACGCCATCAGGTACCTCATGGCAAAGAAGGATGCCAAGGCCAGATTGACTAGATGGATCCTTCTACTCCAGGAATTTGACATAGAGATTAAGGATAAGCCTGGAGTCAAGAATGCGGTGGCGGATCATCTCTCCCGATTAGAGCATCTTGAGGATTCTGAGCAGACTGAGCCTATATGTGAGACCTTCCCAGATGAGGCGATCCTTGTTATCGCCTCTCTCCCATAGTACGCCGATATTGTGAACTTTCTTGTTGCTAAGAAAGTTCCACAATATTGGCCCAGGCAGAGGCTTGAGACCTTCCTCGCGAAGGCCAAGTCTTATCACTGGGAGGATCCCATCCTTTATCATGAAGGAGGGGATAGCGTCTGGCGTAGGTGCATTCCTCAGGAGGAGCACCATAGCATCCTCACTTACTGACACAAGCTTGAGGCAGGAGGACATCACTCTGGGAGGAGAACGGTACAGAAAGTGCTCCAATCCGGCCTATGGTGGCCAACCCTCTTCAAGGACTCTGATGAGTTCGTGAAGAGGTGTACAGACTGTCAGAGGATGGGCACTTGTGGACAGCGTGATATAATGCCGATGCAGCCCATTCATTTCTGTGAGGTTTTTGACGCATGGGGCATAGATTTCATGGGTCCATTCCCTAAGAGTCAGGGATTCAAGTACATTCTATTGGTCGTTGATTATGTTAGTCGTTGGGTTGCGGCCATTCCCGCCCGAACTGCAGATGCTAGGACTGTTTGCAGATTTTTAAGGAAGTATATCATTTCACGGTTCGGGGTACCTCGAGTGTTGATATCTGACGGGGGGTCTCATTTCGTCAACGACCAAGTGAATGCCCTTGCTAGCGAGTTTGGCATAGACCATCGAGTTGCCACTCCATACCATCCTCAGACGAATGGTCTTGCCAAGGTGTCGAACAAGGAGATCAAGACTATATTGCATAAAGTCGTCCGCCTTGACCGAAAGGATTGGTCACAGCTTTTAGACTCGGTCTTGTGGGCATATCGGACGTCTTTCAAGACACCGTTGGGCACATCTCCCTTTCACCTCGTTTATGGCGAGCCATGCCATTTACCTGTTGAGTTGAAACACGGGTCACTTTGGACAGTCACAGATATACTTTTGGATCCAGATAGTGTAGGAGATCAGAGGAGGGCAGAGTTATTCGCCTTGGATGAGCTTCGTGATACCGCCTTCTCAAACAACCTACAGTACAAGGAGAGAGTGAAGGAGTGGTATGATTCTCATATCAGCCACAAGCATTTTGAGCCTGGACAGAGAGTATGGCTGTTTGATGCTAGGCTTCGTCTATTTCCAGGGAAGCTACAGAGCAAATGGAAGGGACCGTATCTAGTGAGAAAGGTACATGACAATGGGAGTATTGACATATCTGAGTTGTCTTCTGAGAGTACCATTCGAGTGAACGGCCAGCGGCTCAAGCCATATCTCGATCATGAGCCGCGGGTCGTTGATGTTGCCCCTATTCACTTTGCGTGAGATGTGGTCTCTTGACTCACATCTATTGCATCTCACGCCTGATTATCACTGTTCTCCCGACTTGTATAGATCTAGATGTCCATATCATTCCATTCTTTAGTCCCACATCCCTTTCTTCATCTTTTGATTATGCTATACTTAGGGTGTACTTTACCCTAAGTATAGGGGGGATGTAGGACTCTCAGGTATTTCTTTTGATTCATTTTATCCCTATTTTCGTTGCCTATACTTAGGGATATTTTACCCTAAGTATAGGGGGGGTAGACCCTGTACATTCTTCACTCGGTTTTCCCTTTGTGTAAAGCCTGCTATACTTAGGATTATTTGATCCTAAGTATAGGGGGAAAAGCCGAGGTTCTCTTGATTTCTATTCTTTCATTCGTCTTTATATATAGCCTTCCTTTTCACTTCCCTATACTAAGCACGAGTTATGTCTTCGTCATCGCTCTTGACTCTGAGGACATCATTCGAGCTAAGTATAGGGGGGTGTGTATATATTTCATATATACTTTAGCCATAACTCGTACTTTGTGTGAGTGTGTTAATAAATAAAAATGGCTAAAAACCCAAAAATCCATAAAAATTAAAAATTTTTCCCTGAATATAAACATTCTTTTATTTGCACATACATAGCTTTTGTACAAATTATTTTTGTAAAAAAGTTTGCAAAAACTTTTTGTGTAAATTGTGTGTAAATATGTGTATATCAAAACTATGTATATAGTACAAAATTTTTCCAAAATGTTTTGAAAATCAAAAGTTTGCAAAAACCTTGTGTAAATTTGTGTAAATATTTTGCAAAACTTGCATTCATGCACACATTCATGATTTCAAAACATTTTTTTAAAAAAATTTTGCATTTGTGTAAATATTGGGCAAATAGCATCTTTGTATATACTTGTATAATTTTTCCTAGATTATAGTTGACATTTAAACTAGCCTAGAATTAAATTGGGAAATGGAGCTTGATTAAGATCTTAATCCACCTAATTCTAAGAGGAACCTTATAGGGCTTAGGGTTAAGGCTTTTCAGGTCCATGGTGACTTAATTCTTTGAGTCCACTAGGCTATGATCACATGTCATCTCAATGAGCCTATGTAGAGCACTTAATAACACACACATGACTCATATAGACAATGGCCGGACTTGGACCTACACTTTACACCGAGCTCTCTACGGATGAGGTGGTGAGGAGGCAGTCTTCCTTGACTTGGGGTAGCATATGAGGGTAGTACTTCTAGGCGGAATCTCTCTTGTTTTTTTAGTGAAGGAAGTGCGTCTCAACTTGGTCTGGTTGCCATGAGGTCTAACAACAGGAGTTGTGGGTTGCAATAATGCTTCAAAAGAGGGATAGTCTACTGGCTCAATAGGAAAAACTCCTTATGTACATATGCTGCACTTTGTAAATATGTTGTATAGATGCACTTGAAAAAAAATGCAAAAAGAAAATAACTTCAAAAAAGTGGTGGGTCTGATAGAAAATGATAATCCCACTGGAGTATGTATATAGTGCAAATAAGCAAAGCTTGAGACTCATGTTCCATCTTATGTAGCTTGCAGCAGGGAGACTTAGCTACACTGGTTGAGCTCCCAAGGATACATGGCTACACTGGCCATGGTCCATTCTCTTCTTCCCCCTCTTCTTGAGCCGGTTGAACTTGAACTTAGAAGGGAATACCCCGCTCCTCATGGAAAGAGTGGCCAGATTAGGGTCATAGAGTTACCTTGTTGGGGAGGGTTGTCAAGTTGCTACTTCTGAGGTGGAGAGCTATACCTCACATACATTATACAAGGAAAGATTCATAGTCTTTAGGGTTTGTGTATGTAGACTTGTTCTGATCTGGATTGTTGAGGAGTCCTGATTATAGATTAGTAGATCTTAAAGGCTGTTGAGTTTTAAACCTACGTCTAAATAAGGTTCCAACACATTACTAATCCAAAGATCTGATCGAGCTCGATAATTCAATTTAATGAAGGCAAGTTTAATATTCAGCATTAATCCATGCATTTTCTCCTCTTTTTCTTTTCTTTTTCTTTTTTTTCACTTCTTTTTCAAATAAGTGTTTGCTAAGGGACTAGCAAAGTTAAATACAGGGGTGTGATGAATACCCATTCATCAATCTTTATTTTTTTATTTTAGCTACAAAACCCATGCAAAACACATGTATATTCCTATAAATATCAATAATTATCAAATAGCATGCATTGTGTAAATATGCATAACTAGCATGTTTTTGTGTATAAATAAAAGAATAAAGAAATAAAAGAAAAAGAGGGAGATATTTAGAATAAATATTGAGCGACCTAATCCCAAGGGAGGGCTCAGCATGGGCCTGACCGCATAAAAACCCAAGTAGAGAGAGATAAGGAAGCTCATATGTGTGCATAGAATCACTTATATATTTATTTACCCTATAAATAAATAAATAAATAAAAATCCTATAAAAATGTGTACATATTCCACATTCCATAATGTAAATAAATAAAATAAAAATCACAAAAATAAAATAAAAATCACAAAAATAAAATAAAAATAAATAAAATTAAAATTAAAATTAAAACCTACATTGTATATATACCATGTATATAAATGTATATAAGTATTTATTTAATCCTTGTAAATAAATAAATAAATAAAATAAAAATACCAAATTATTTCAAATTTTATTCTATAAATAAATAAAATATAAAATTGGAATAAATTGTACAAAAATAAATAATTAAAAATCAAAAAATAAAAATGTAAATTGTATATACCTATATGTAATAATACTATTTTGTAAATACCTAATTTTTATTTCAAAAAAATAAATAAAAATCACTAAAAAATAATTTAAAAATCATTTTCCATGTTTTAACTTTTTCAAAATTCGATCATTTACTATTTTATATTTAATTTCCAAATCTTTAATACGTGGCCGCACCTGATTGGTCCACGGGAGATGTTGACCCCCGGTCAGCTCCCCGCCCTGGACCACCAACCCGCGGATCATGCGTTGTGACCTGATTTCTCCCTATTTTCACTGCTTGATCCGACCACTAAACCTTAAACCCCATGTCCTTATCCTTCCCTGCAGATCCGAGATCCACGCCCGGAGGTTTGCATCGAGGTCCGTGCTCCAAATTCCTCACCCGACCCTCATCTAGTCGGACCCCTAGCCATATTTAACCCCAGCTCCGCCGCACCATTCCAATCATCTTTGGCGTTGCCCCTTATTCCCGTGACCTCCACCCTGATCGTTAGAGTGATAGCTTCCGATTGGCGGTGTCGAAGAGAGAAGAGGACAACCCGCGTCACTGATCCGGCATCGTTTCACCGTCGTGCGCCGCCCAGGGCTGCGCTCGAGCCTCGGGCCCTCGACGACCCTCGAGGCGAAGACCAGAGCTCCAGGAGCTCATTCCTAGTCGTCCACGTCCATCAGGTACCCTTAATTCTTTCCATATTTCTCTAATTTCGGATTTCGCCCAAATCCATCTTCCGCCGTCTCCGATCAATTCACGTCACCCTACGTTTTGACTCTATCATCGGACGACACCCACACCTTCGCGAGACTCCTCTTCACGTTCTACACCCACTCACACACCCTGTCTCGCCCCGGAGAGGGTGTCCCGACCTCCCTCACCGACGCTTCGCTGAGGTCTCCGCCCCACTTCACTAACGTACCCATTCCACGTCCATCAGGGTCGAGGCACTTTGCCCTCGACCCAGCGTGCTTTCTGTGTCGCTTTTCAGGTCAAAGAGACCTCATCTGGAGGTCCACATCTCAAGCACAGGAGCCCAATCTCCGCCATCGTCGCCGGAGCTCCTCGGAGCTTCCCGGCCTCATCGGAGAGGCGCATCGGCTGCGGAACGTCAAGGCGGATCTATTCTGCACCTCAGCAGTATCCGAGGAAGAGCTCAGCGCGAGTACTGGGCTGGCGAACTTCTCTGGCCACCTGTTCTTGGAGCATCCTCCAGAGCCATCCGATTCAGCCCCGCAGTTCCAGTTTTAATCAGATCCGTTCATTTGAGGAGCAGCCCTCACCATCAGATCCATTGGAGGGTCGATCTGGACCGTCCGAGCCAACGAGGGTTAGCCGCAGCGCATCTCCACCGTCCGATCATATACGTGGCAAGCCTCCATCCGTTGGATCAGAGCCAGGGTTCATCGAAGGGGTGCCAGTGTCTCTACACCATCAGATTAGCCACGTGGCCTCCCCTCAGCCCTCGGATAATAAATAGGGGTAATTTACCCTTAGGTCCCTCTTGCTTTGTCATTTACGTTCTAGTCCTGTAAATATTCCTTTCAGTTGTTTTTACTCTGGAACATTTGCACTTAGGACCTCGTGCTTAGTTTATTTGCATTTATACCCCTGTCTACGTGGAACACGTGCATCGTCACATGATTTTCTTAGTGAATTTGCAATGTATGGGCTGATGTTTTAAGGTGTTATGGAATGAAATTTAGTTTTTAATATTTGCATCCATACCCCTGTGCGTGGTTTTATTGGACATGTGCTGAATTTCTTGGATATTTTGCAATTTCTTCCTTAGACATTTAGCACATGTTGCTAATAAGTCCTTGGAAGTAATTTTTATTGCATATAAGTCCCTCCGTGCCCAGTACACGTGCTTTGCGCGTGAGAACTTGGAAATTTTGCACGAGGGACCCCCAAGTTCTTAAATTTATTACATTTCAGCCCCTTGAACTTATTTTCATTACATAGAGGTCCCTGTGAACTGTGCATTCTTGTTTGATTTTAATAAAATATCAAATTCAACCCAAATTTTGTGAAAATTGGACATGTGGCTCCTGCTACTGTGTAAAATTTTTCCTAATTTTGGGTACATTTTTGAGTCATTTTATTATTTTTACAAATTCAAAAACACCCCTTTTTTCCTCTATTCTGATTGAAAAATCATAAAAGATATTAAACCTTTTTAAAAATTACAAAAAAAATACGTTTTGTGTGTTTTTGCCTGTTTGATTTTCTGACCATTTTATGTTATTTTTAGATTTATAAAAAGCATAAAAATTAAAAAACACTGGAAAACTCATAAAAATTCTAGAAAATTAAAGAAAATCCAAAAATTAATAAATCTTTTTCCTGATTTTTCCTCTTGGCTGGACAGTAGCACTGTTTTTCTTCCTTCTTTCATTTTTAGAAAATTCTATAAAAATCATAAAATTTTCAAAAATTCACCAAAAATAGTAAAAAAATCCATAAAACTTAAAAATATTTTTATTCGAATTTTTGGACTATTTTTGGGTGTTTAAATAATTGGCTAAAGTTGCTTGTTTTTGTGTTTTATTATTTTTCTTCATAATTAAAAATCTAAAAAAATATAAAAAAAATTTAAAAAAATCCACCAAAAATATTTGTTTATATTATATTTGTTTTTAGAGTACTTCGTAGGCCGCGAGGCCAATCCGCGCTCCCTGAGTCCGACCTTGGGTGCTACACCAGGCTAATCTCATAGCCAGAGCCACTATTTGTTTTTATTGATTTTTATCTCTGTTTGGTGGTCCGATCCTTCTTTTTCTTGTTGATCTGATTGATCTCCGAGACTCAGGTTGCAACGACCCTAGCTCTATTTCATTTACCTGAGTCTTGGTGATTTTTCGGGTCATCAGAGGCCCAAAAATTCAAAAATCTTTTGACTGAACCCGAAGTGGTGGTCACTATTCATGAGATCATTCAAGCCCCACTTTAGCATGCCATGACCTATTTATCTGCTACTCTACCCAAGAAGAGAAAGCGGAGGAGCATATCTGAGAGTCATATTTTGACCATGGCCACTGCCCACGCCATCACACACCGTCCAATCTCTAAGAAAAGGAACACTGCTACCCCTTTCATTAGTGCACCATCTCTGACTATGCATGTGATCATACTCTCCTTGACGGTGGTGCTTCGATTACCATCATACCCTTCTCATTGGTACGGTCTCTTCACTTAGGGCCTCTAAAGAAAACCAAGATGATTGTTCAGTTTGCTGATGGATCAATAAATAGGTCGAAGGGTATTCTAGAAAATGTTGTCATTTTGATTCACGGCATGAGCTATATCGTCGCCTTTGTCGTATTGCCCATGGAAACCTCCACTTGGGAGCACTTTCCAATCATCTTGGGACGACCCTTTCTCGCCTCTAAGAGAGTCATTATTGATTACAGATCAGGAGTGATTCACTTCTGTCCTGTTGACAAAAGCAAGATGATCATCATTGTACCCACTATCGATCAGAGACCTGCACATGATGTCATTTCACCTATCTTATCTGACCCTGAGGACCATGACCTTGATGAGATGATCAGAGACTTTTGTTGTATGTTGGATTCCATTAAGACCCGAGAATTCCTCCCCATGGAGGAAGACTCAAAAAACATGGACCTCGGAGTTCCTTATTCTGGTACCTGGCGATGTATTGATGACATCCGTAGGATTTACACGATTAACACTATTGAGCAAAGGGTAGATCTTTATGAGACTAAGGCCGAATTTGATCTTGTTGCTTTTATCCTGGAATTCAGGCCTTTTGATGAGAATGATGATCCGTTTGAGACTTTTGAGGACGAGCATGATTTAAATACTTCCATAGATGAGTTCGTTACTTTTGGTTTTTATTAGAAGATACCTCGCAAGACGACCTTGATTCTATTTCTTCCGATGATGAGTTCATCCCATTTCACTTTGACATCAACGAGACACCCAAGGTCGGACCTCGCCACACTACTTCCACTGACCTGTCTATGCCTTCTCACTTTACGACTATTGAGGATCTTTACCAGGTCCATCCTAACCGGCTTTCATCCATTGTGGACCCCGATATCGACCTGCACCTTGTTAGATCTATTCCTCAGCAGTCTCACAAGAAGGTTCGCTTTCGACCTTCTTGACCTTTGTATATCTACTCTGTTGTATATTCGCTTTCATTTGCTCTGTCCATCTACTATACTGCTTATCCACCCCATTCTCGTGTGTGCCTTACTTAGGACGTACTTTGTCCTAAGTATAGGAGGGGTGGACGAGCTGAGTGTTCAGTCTTCGTTCCGTTTCATCACTCTTGTTGTTGCCTATACTTAGGTCCTCTTTTACCCTATCTATAGAAGAGTGATGTATACATCCTCTTCGATTCTCTTTTTTTCTTTTCTTCTTTTCTTCTTTTCCTTTTTCTTTTTCTATTGAAAAGGTCTCGCCCCTTTTTGTCAGTCTTTTACACTTAGGACGTACTTTGTCCTAAGTATAGGAGGTTGTGCATCGCAAGTTCTTATATTTTTCTATCTTCTCTATTGTCTCCTCTTCTTGTCTGTACTTAGGGATATCTTACCCTAAGTATAGGGGGAGACAGTCTGAGTACGATCTGTTCATTCCCACCCTTGACCCTCCATGCCTTGTGTACAGTCTGCTATACTTAGGATTATTTGATACTAAGTATAGGGGAGATGGTCAACTTCTCATTTGTTAGTTCATTTCTTTATTCGTTATTCTTTAGACTTTTCTTTACTCAGTACAAGTTATGTATTCTCTTTTCTCTCTTATCTATGAGGACATAGCTCAAGCTAAGTATGGGGGGTCGTATATAATGCGCATATACTTTAGACATAACTCGTACTTTCGTATTTTTAATAAATATTATGACTAAAAACACTATTAAATTCATTAAAAACACTTAATAAAAATATGCATATTATTCCTCAAATTCATTTTGTATTTTCGGATTAATAAATCAGGTAAAAATATTTTTCGCAAACCGTTTGAAAAATAGTTTGAAAACCTTTTGAAAAATCTTTTGAAAACTATTTGGCAAACATCTTGTTCAATATTTTCAACCTTTGTAAAAATATTTTGTTTGTAAAATTATTTTCTTTATATGAAATAAAATATTTGAGAAATGATTTGAAAAATGGTTGTAAAAATAGTAAACAATCTATATATACTGCTTGAAAAACCTTTGCAAAATGATTTTTAAATGTGTGTAAATATTTGTAAATTTATTTGTAAAAATTATTTTGGACTATAATTTTCAAAATTGTTTGTCAAGTGATTTTCAAATAAGTTTGAGGAATATATACATCACACTAAAATTCTATATATATATATAATTGGTCACTTATTTTGTAAATTCTTAAAAACCCTAATTCTTGTAAATAATAAAATGCATCTTCCTGTAAATATTTGTACATATTTTTTGAGCCAAAATCTTTTGTTTTCAAAAATCACAAAAACATTTGCAAAACTAAAAATACCAAAAACATTTGCAAAAATCTTTTTTTAAAAAAAATACAAAAAATGCATATGCATCATCTTTTTCAAAAATCCATAAAAAGTTCAGAACCCTTGAAAATTGCATCACAAAAATATTTTCTGCATAGCATAACATTAGCATAGATTTGCATTTTTCAGATTGAGTTTGATAATTGAATAAGTCTAATTAAACTCCTAAGATTTGAGCTTGGTTGGGCCTTAAATCTACCTAATCACAGGAACCTTATAAGAGTTGTAATTGAGGTACTTCAGGTCTAGGTAACTTAATTCTTTGAGGATTGTGAGACTTGGTTCAATGGATTTTTGACTGTCTAAGTAGAGTATTTCGGAGCGCATACACGACTCTTGTTGATAATGACCTAACTTGGACACTTGCACCTTTCACTTGGCTTAACTCAGTTGGAGTGGTGAGGGGATTGGATTTGTCGGTATGAGTCGCACACAAGTGGAAACATTTGTCCTCGTATAGGGAGGGAAGTGCACCCCAACCTGTCCAGTAGCAGAGATGTCTAAAGATAGGAGATTGTGGGTTGCAATAATGATTCAAAAGAGGGATAGTCTACTGGCTCAAGAGGAAAAAAACTCCTTATGTAAATGTTGTTGTCTATAGTATTTAAAAAAGAGAAAAATAAAAGAAAAAAACTCCAAAAAAGTGGACATGCATATTGCAAATAAAATGTCTTCCGGAGTATATATATTTGTATAGTCAATAAGAAAGCTTGAGCTTCGAGGCAAAATCACACGAGCTTGTAGCTGAATGACTTGACTAAACTTGTCTTGCATCCTAGGATAGGTAGCTACCCTGGCTACCGTCCATTCTTCTCTTCACCCCCTCCTCTTGATCTGGTTGTCACTTGAACTTAGAAGGGAATACCTCGTTCCTCGAGGAAGGAGTTGCTGGATTGGGGAATCACTGGGTTGTCATGCTGGAGAAGTCAGTCTCTTTGTCATTTCAGTTAGGGAGAGCCACTATCACATACATTGTACGAGTCAGATTCATAGTCGAAAGGTTTTACGTACGAGTTGAAGTATTCTGACATGACTATTGAGGAGACTTGAGTAGAGTTTTAGGATTCTCAAAGGCTGTTGGATTTCAAATCCAATTCCCACGAAGTTTCCGCACGCACTAAAATTCCAAAGGTCAAACTTAAGCTCCAAACTTTGATTTTGTGAAGACAAGTTTGGTCATTAAACTTAATCCAATTTCTTTCTTTTTCTTTTCTTTGTTTCTCTTTTTCTGCACTTATTGCCTAAGTGTTTACTAGGGAATAGCAAAGGCAAGTATAGGGGGTGATGAATCTCCATTTCATCACCTTTTTTTTATCATTTTGGCATTAAAAACCCTAGTAAATGCATGTAAATACCTCTAATTCATGCATTTTAGCATTCATGCATGTTTGTACAAAATGTATATAAAATACTATTTTTAATACCAAAATTATAGAATAAAGAAAAAAAAGAAAAAGAATACCCTAAATCCCAGGACCTAGGCATCTCGATGACTAGGTCGACAACGAATAAAGTAGGGAGAGATAGGGGCAAAAATACAATAAAAATTCCCTTTATTTATTCATTTTTATTTATTTTTGGGACATTTTTTATTTTCCACTTTTATACCTCAAATAAAGGAACTTTTTACATGAAAGTTGTAGATAATAAAATATAAAAAAATACAAAATTGATTTCATACAAAAATAATCTATAAAGTAAAAGATATACTGAGAATAAAATTCCAAAATCTCAACTTCCCAAACCCATATCTCTCAAATACAACCTCAAATATATGAAAATCACCTTTAATTGTATATAACTTTAATAAGCTATTTAATGAAGGAGGTTTCATATTTTTTAGAGTTAAGATGTGAAAGTTAGGTTCTGGACCCCTATTGTATAGTCTACCTGATTAAAATAATCATTGTATTTATTATTTTTATAATTTTATATTTTTATATTTTTTTAATATTTTATATAATATATGTACATATTAAAACAAAAATAAAACCATAGATAAAACACCAAAATAAAATACTCATAGAAAATACATAGGTAAAATACTTATAATAATACTTATATCAATAATACTTCTTTTTATTTAACTATATATATTATATCTGAAAAATATGATAAAAATATATTTATGTATCTAAAAATAATTTATAATTTTATAACATAATGAACTAAATTAATAAAATAAAAAATATAAAAAATAAAATACTTAAAAACATAGATAAAGATACCTATATTGAATACCTAAAAAGTAACTTGTAATTTAATATCCCTAAAAAATAAATAAATATCATAATAAAATAATATATAAAATAATACACACTTTTTATTTTATAACTTAAAATTAATTAAATAATGTACTAATTATTACAGATTTTACAATAATTTCATGGTTGATTTTTCCTAGTTAGTCCACGCGACCAACCACGTCGCTTGGAGAGTTGACCCTAGTCAACTCTCTGACTCGCACCTGACACTCTGACATCATTTGCTTTGACCACTCTTTCTCAATTTTTCCCCAAGGATACATGCATCCTAGGGGTTGATTCCTTTTGTTATTTTCCTCCTCGATACTCCCTCTTACACGCCTGATGTTCTTCTCGGGTTGTGGATCGATGCATCAATCAGAATCCCTCGTTCTTTCACTCGCTTGACCTTGTTGTAAAAACACCCATCCGACCTTCCTTCCCATTTTCGAACACCTTTTGACCTAGCCTTGGTTGTCCCCTCGTTGTGTTCAGGACCGGGGAGGTGACAACTCCCCTCTAGCAGCTTGAGGCTGGCTCTGGCAAGCCTTTAGGTGCTTCCACCACCACCTCAGAGCGAACTTTGTCGAGGTCCCATCTCTGGCCTTCCTAGCCATCGAGGTCATTTTCTCCATTTTCTTGCATTTTTCGCTTGGCCATATCTTTAGGAATAGTTTCTTGCTTTAAATCCGCATGTAGTTGCTTAATCACCTTTGTTTGTAGTTCGCCTCCATCTCGCATCTCCCGCTCCCATCCACCCCATTGCAGGGTCAAGGAAATTTGCCCTCGACTCTATAACCATTTTGTACAGGTGGCCGGAGTGTCGTGCGCCTAGAGCATTTTGACCCTGTTGCCGGAGGTGCCTGGAGCCCCTCTGCTCCGCCGCCCCTGTGGGTGTGCTACGGTGACTCTCCGATCGTTTTGAAGCTTTCGGCATTTAGAGAAATCATGCAGGAGGAGTTCGGGCTATTTGGCGCATCAGAGCACCTCAGAGGAGGAAGAGAGGGGTTGTGGAAGCTTGCCTCACCGGAGACGCTTCCTTGTTCTTCCCTATCTTCTTTCCACCGTTGGATCGAAGGCCCGCACCAGATAGCACGCCAGCCGCTAGATCCGCTATTGAGTCACCGTTTGATCTTCCAGTTCGATCTAATCCTGGTCGAGCATCCGCAAAGGGGTATCAAGCTCCCTTGTGCGGCCACGTGGATAAGTGGAAGGAGGCCCACTGTTCGATCAACCTATTGTGGGGTATTTTGCATATTTTGCCCCGCAGGTTTTTGTATTTAATATTTGAACTCTAAACTTTCCTCTGCAATTTTATAATTTTGTAATATTCCCCCCCTGACTTAATAGGTCCACGCCATGTCACCTCACGTGACGCCCCACGTGAGGGGACATTTTGCAGGCGTGCCCCTAAACTTTTTTGTATTCCTTTTTAGTCCAGAAATATTATATTGGTTTTTATTCCATAAACATTTTGTACACATTAAATATTTTGTAAAAATTGCAGCGAGGCCCCCAGACTTTTTTATTCACAAAAATGCATGTACTAGTAATGTAGTTTCTCTTTGCTTCTTATATTTATTTAATATAGCTACATTGCTCTAAAAATCCACAAAAATAGATGTAGATTCCTTATTTCACACACTTTCACATTATATAAATATTTTGCAATTTTAGGATTTTTAATATTTTCTAAAAATAACAAACACTCCTTTTTGTCCGTGTCTACAGTAGAAAATCCTAAAGATACAAAAATGTTTTGAAAAATCCTCAAAAAATATAATTTGTTTATTTATGTATTTTTAACCTTCGGGCTAAAAATCCCTAAAAATTACAAAAGAAAATTCAAAAAAAAGAAAAACCCTAAAAACGTTTTTAAAAATATAAAAATTCCCCAAAAATCCAAAAAATGTATTTTTTTTAATTTATATTTTCTCTATATTATTATGATTATATTAAAATTAATTTGGAGAATTTTTTATATTTGCTATTTTATATCTCCATTTTAATTTCAAATATTTAATTAATCCCTATTTTAAGGTATTTTTAATTTAAATTTTATATAAAAATTAGCAAAAATTTCTAAAAATTCACAAAAATAGTAAAAAATAATTAAAACCCAAAAAATTATTTCTTTTATTTCAATTAATTTAATTAGTATTTATATTCATATTAGTTTTAGTTGTATGACTATTCTATATATAGCTTTAATATATATTTTAAAAGAAAAAATATAAAAATATAAAAAGAAAATATAAAAATAGAAAATTAAAAATCAAAATACAAAAATATAAAAAATTTTAAAAATTTAAAACCCACAAAAAATACACATAGACACATATTTCACAATCACTTTTGTGTATTTATTTGCCCGATCTAGTTTTTTGCTCTCTGTGTTCGACACTCTACACATACTTGCACTATACACATCTATTGTAGATTTATAATAAATTTTAACCATGCATTTATTTTCATTGCTTGATTATTTATTGTGGGCTTATTGTTGTCTGAAGCAGGGTTTCGTGAGTGGTCAATACATCGACTCGATTTCTCGCCTTGTGAGATTTCTAGACCTTCGTAAAATCTCCTTCAACACATATTCGTGACAAGACCTTCGAGCTATGACAAAAGGTTTGATTGTTCTATGCTACATTGAGGATCTTTCCATGCAATTTAAAGAGCAAGTGAAAAGGAACATATATTGTGATGAGAATGCATGGTAATTTTAGTATTGAGATATCATAGTTGTCACATGCGATGCATATCTATTTATTTTCAATGGGTAGATACTCAATCCATTGGTTGGGAACATTAATTACTTAGCCTATATGGAGAACATATACTTTACACAAGACCCTTGATTTCTAGTACAAAGCCTTTGCAACCTTTCATTCGCTCATGCTCCACTTCATTATGATTATATTATTGTATAATTTGTTCCATTTATTCTTATATATTCATTGTTCGTCTCCCCCTTTCTCATCGTGTTTTTCATTGTACTTAGGATAACTTGATCTTAAGTAAAGGGAGAACTTGCCCAATTTTCTCCATTCATTCATTTAATTCTTTCTCCATAACCAGTGAACCGAGATTTTTGAGTTAATTATATTATAAACACATGCAATCTTGCATTGTTGCAAATATATGCTTGTAAATAAAAATCCGACGTTAACACATAAAAACACTTAAAAATATGCGAGAAGAAAATTCAAAAAGAAATAAGACGAGGACAGATTTCCCTTTTGATGAATAAAACTGCGATCGTTTATACTTTGTGTGTAGACTAGTCAAGAAAATCATGGTGTAACCAAAAAATGAATCTGATTAAATAGTGTACCACTCAAATGTCAATGTCAGGCGTACATTTATTATAGGATTTTATCACATGTGCCCTTCTTAAGTTATGCAATATAAATTATGACCCTTCCATTTTTGGAATATCATGAGTGACCTTACCTTCTTACAAAATTCACACTTCTGCCTTTGATTAAGGTAAAGCAGGGTATAACTGATATTACAAAAAGGCAAAATTATGAGTTTTATAAGAAGGTAGGGTATAATTGATACTCCAAAAAAAGAGTAATATAATATAAATTTTAGAAGTTAAGAAGAGTACAAGTAATAAAAATCTTTTATTATTTGTATAATAAACCATGAAAACTCACTACAACAAAATTTAGCTATAGTGATAGTTTTTTTAAAATCCGTCACTAAATTAGCCGTTGTTAAATATATAACGGCAATATTATTCGTTGCGAAATGAGTTTTCATACTCAAAAATGCAACGAATATCATATCTGTCGTTATATCATTAGCAACGATCTATATAGCGACGTTTATCCGTTGCTATTTCTCAAAATATTAACTAATCGTCACTATTTTTTTAGTTCAAAAATTTAGCGATGATTAATTAAAAGTTTGAAAAATAGAAACGGATAAGCGTCGCTATGAAGACCGTTGCTAATGATATAGCGACATATATGATACGTTTTTAATTTCGAGTACGAAAAATCATTTCGCAACGAATAATATTGTCCTTATATATTTAACAACAACTAATTTACTGATGGATTTTGAAAAGAAATCGTTACTATAGCTCAATTTTTCTGTGGTGACTACTAAACAATTATGAAATTGGGTAAAAATTACCTAAAACAAACTATATTCGTAATTATGTCATTTTTTAAATATAGTTCCCGGTGAGGCACATGTTCCATGCTATATCAATTGTCAGATGACTGCATCTTGACCAGTTAGGGCTAACTTATTGACCCTCAGGGCAGGTGAGATGTTACTTGTTACAACATATTGGGATATAATGCAAATATTGGAGGATTGGTTCGTGTTGCCAGCTTGAAATTGTTATTGCAAAAAAGGAGACCCATATATACGAAATGCCTCTAAAGTCCATCCAGCAAACTAAAAGGGGTAGAAGGAATTGTATCTCATCCGTTTGGAAAACGTCTGCGAGAAAATATTGCTTAACTGGAGCTGAAACATCGATGCTGACTTTCCATTATGCACAAAATCGGGCTTTCCGGATGACCTAAAATGTGGATTTTAGTTTAAGTAGAGCATAAAGTTTGTGAGGACTTTGACCGCACGTTTTGGTGATCAATGACTGGGTGTTAAAACTCTATTACCAGCACTATATTATCCAATTTTGTCCGCTTTGACAAATGTGCACACGTTCACACGTGCGAATAGGAATATCAAATTGGAAATGACCGATATGTTTTGTAAGAAAAGCAAGTACCGCATCATGTGGGAGGTTGTTGTGTTTATGAAAAGGGACAACTCTTTCACCCAAGGTTTTAAAAATCGAACCGAACCGGTCGGTTGAACTGGTTAAATCAAGAATCAGAGGAAAAACGATCCAACCATCCGATTTTTATTCAGAAAATAAAAATCAGTCAAAACCGATCAAAACCCGATTGGACCGCTTAAGCCTGGTTGGACCAATTGAACCAAACTATCGGTTCAGCCATCCTTTTTTGACAAAAATAATTTCCAATAAATTAATAAAATACAAACTTTTTCAGAAATATTCATAATCTAACATCATTCTAACTCATAGTATAGTACCCCTTCATCTGTTCTCATTCACATGTGTCAATGACTCATTATCGCTTGTCCCTTCCTGCCATATGAGCATTAACCTTCTCTTCCCACATTGTGTATGGGATTGTCCACTAATAATAACAAAAAATAAAGAAGACATTGTCATAATCACACTATGAAAAGCAATAACTTAACAACACTTGTGTACGCCACTTTTCAATTCTTAATATAAAAGTCTTGTGCGGTGAGTCACACCTCGGGATATCACCCTCTTTTTACTAAAAAAACCCAATAACACTTGTCGTTAACTAGAGTCTAAAAAAATTTTAAATTATTAATTTTTTACATCACATATATGTATTTATATAAATTTTACGAAATATGATTTTTATGCTTTTCCAGTTTTTTTTAGAACATTTATATCCCTAACTTTTAAGCAACTTCACATATACTCCTATATTTTCTTAAATAATTCACAATATCATCCTTATGTTAGTAAAAAGGGGGCACAAGTGTACTAATAAAAGGCAACTACTATTGATTTTGTTAAAATATAGGGGACACATGCACTTGTATTAAAAATAAAAGTATGAGTGTTATTGGAAAAACTTAAAAGAACAAGAGTAAACAAATCCTACAAAGATATGATGTAGCATTTTTCGTAATTATTTGTATGATTTACCGGTCTAACTCGGTTCGACCCGGTTGAACCATACGAACCAAACCAACAATACAACAGTTCGATATTTTTTTAGATTTTTTGAACTGTTGACATTATCACCGGTTCGACCAGTCGATCCCATTTGTTCGACCGTAAAAATCAATAACGATGCATGCTCGATTTGATGCCCGGTTTGATTTTTAAAACCTTGCTTTCACCTTTGCAATTTATGTGAGAAAGACGAATTGGGATGTGGCGAAGGTAATTGAAGCGTCCCCCCTATTCTCACTGCATAACGGGATTTCCTTATCAAAACATGTTCTTCGTGATTGCCTAAATTGTTGACACTTACCATGTGACCTCGACTTGCAGAGATCCGTGTCTTTTTGAAGCTTCCTTAACGCGCAACAAGATCCGGGTACACCGCAAAGAAAATACTGATCGTGAACTTTTTTTTGCAGTTATATGGGTGTCCCACCATATCTTCCTTCTATTAGTATGATATATATGTGCACTAGCGTGAAGTTTGTAAGAATTTATATGCACGTTTGTTTGTTTATTTATGTAAAATGAATATCTGAGAATGCTTGCGTGAGAGATAACAGATAAGTGAGATTTATCTCGTGTTCTTCTTCCATTAGTTTTGAGGGATTAATGAAGGAATAAATAGTGGAGACAGAGAGATAATAGATGGTGTAATAATAATGTGCTTATTTATCCTATGATAGCTTATCTTGGGATAAAGACTCTTTATCACGAGATAAGGGGATGGTATACCTCATCCAAACATGAACTAAGCTTTTTATTTTATTTGTCCAATTTTGTTTTTCGAAGAGTAAGTTTTTCTAATTATTTTTCTTCAGATTAATAATTTCTCATTCTGAATGGTGTTGAGGGGGAGCTTTCTAGTGAGCGCATGATCCTGATTATAATGTGCATCCTCAATTTTACAAGTAATTATAATAATTTTAGAGTTTTTATCAGTTGTGCCCCTATGAGATACAATAATATCAGTTATACCCCTCACTTCTTTGGGAATATCAATTGTGCCCCTGACTTCGTTTTGTTCTATCACTTTACATTACTTTGGTCGTCAATAAGTTGAACTTAACCATAGTTTAATCAAAGCATGGTGTAGTTAAGAGCACGTCTGGAAGAAAAGCCCCCACATCCTCCTCTTCCCATTCGACCCCTCCGACCTCGACGCCTTCTATGCATGGGCCTTCGATGATGATGAAGGAGCTCGGGTACATGCTAGTGAAGGAGCACTGGGGGAAGGGAATCGTAGCGGTGGCAGTAAGGAAGGCAATACGGGCAACGACAGATGAGTGGTCCTTCTACTTGTTGAGGGGGCAGAGGATAGGAGGGGGGAGGAGGCCGGCCTGAGGAGGATGGGGACAGAGGAGGCATAGGTTGAGGCCGGAGGAGAGGACGGGGCAGAGGAGGAGGGAGGTTGGAGGCTGACGAGAGGGGGAAGCGGAGGATGGGGGAAGCTAGGGGTGGAGGAGGGGGAGGCTGGGAGCAGAGGAGAGGGGGAGGCGAAGGAGGGGGAAGATGGTGGTGGAGGAGAGGAGGAGGAGGGAGGCTCATGGTGGAGGAGAGAAAGGGGAGGATGAGGATGTTGGCGGCGGAGGAGATGAGGGGAGGGAGGAGGAGATTGGCCTGTGGAGGAGGAGGGGAGGGAGGGAGGGAGGGAGGAGGAGATCGGCCTGGGGAGAAGGAGGGGAGGGAGGGAGGAGGAGGTCTGCCTAGGGAGGAGGAGGTCGACCGGGAGGAAGAGAGGGAGAGGGTGAGGCGGATCAACAAAGACCTCTCAACCCCCTTTTCTAATTTATTTATGTTTGTGTCCCTAAAGTTAATGTCAGTTTCCGATGGGGATGAACGGAAACTAACATGAGGGGCACAAGTGAGAATGGCAAGAAGTCGGGAGCACAACTGATATTCCAAAAAAGAGAGGGGTATAACTTATATTGCAATATCTAGGATGGGCACAAATGATAAAATCCATAATTTTATATAAAATATTTTATGTTCTACAAATTTTACATCAACAACTTACTATAGATGATCATAAATTTTTTTACAAAGAGCAAATTTTAAACTAATATGAAAGTATCATTTTCATAAAAAGAAAAGATATTTATAACATGAATAAAGATATGATTACTGATATTAATTTAAGATGTTCTTTTCTAATAATGACAATTTATAGTAAGAGTATTATATGACAATTGTAAAATAATGAAAATTTTGCTTAAACTATTGTACACTTCTAAAATAAGGGTGCTTAACTACAATTCTAATGAACATATGTGTGTGTGGATTGTACAATTCTAAAATGAGGGTGCTTAATTACAATTCAAATGAACGTATTATGTGCGTGGATTGTACACTTCTAAAATGAGGGTGCTTAATTACAATTCTAATGAACATGTATGTGCGTGTGTGCTTGCATGCGTGTATGTGTGTATGGAGATATTGTCTACAAATGAGATATTCACACTTGCGCCCTTCCAAGTCTTTCATATAACCTTATGTCCTTATTTTGTATCAATTTCTCTTGTGCCCCCATATTCTTATAAAACTAATAATAGTGCCCTATCGTTATTACATGTATGTACATGTATTACACTAACAGGAAGGCAATACTATGAGTTTTGCCCGAATATAAGGGCACAATTATGATTACAAAAAAGTTATGGGCATAAGTGTTATTGAAAAACTCAAAACAAAAAAGTAAAAATTCCTATGTGTGAGGATGCATATGGTAATTTTTGTAATGTGCATAGAACTCATTAGATTGCAATGAGCACACTTATTTTTAGATGTATCTATTACTATTTGAGCAAATATTTATTATTTTACAAATTATGCCTCATGTTAATGCTGTAAAGTGATAAAAGGAAATTTTAAATTAATAAGAAATGATCATTTATAGCAATTGAAAAACATTTGTATATAATACAAGAAAGATACAAAAAATATTAATTTAAAATTTTATTTTTTTGAAAATAATTTCTTATAGTAAAAAATAGCATATAGTTGTAAGAAATAAACATTAGTTGCAAAAATTATAAAATGTACTTTTATATTAAACATATAGTTATTAAATAGGGTTTTTACACTGTGCTCCTTTGAGATTCTGCAATTACATTTATACGCTGCCTTTTTTGCAATAACACTGTATCATGTATTATTACAAAATTCACACTAATGTCTTTCTGTAAAGATAAAATAGGGACATAAGTGTAATAAGAGAAGGTTGTACTATTGATTTTAATTAGAAAATGGGTGCAAGAATTATTACAAAAAACGATAGGGGCATAATTATAATTGCACATTCTTATGGGGTACAAGTGTAGAAAACATAAAAAATAAGATAAAATTGTAAAAAATGGAAAGAGAATCATAAAATAAACACGAATTTGTAACTAAAAATGAAACCATACCACAAAAGTTATAAAGTCAAAAACTTGAATTTGTAAAAGTAACAAAACCGTAACTAAAATCAAGGAGTTGTAAGATATATCTGAAGGATTATACAAATTATTGATCCATATGTATTCAAGATCTCTTTAAAACTACTTGCTTTATACTAATGAGAACAAATGAAAATGTCACTTTTTAGAACCATGGAGTGGTTTTAATGTAAGAAATGATGACAGCAAACAAAAAATGAATAACTGAGATCACATGCTTATCAGCTTGTTAATAAGCCATGTGCTCATTAGAAATGAACTCTCTATCTCATTCCTTGTTCCTTCCTACCCTCTCTCTATATTTATCTACTCTCTCTCTTACCCATATATGTATATATGGGTTATATGGTGCTGCCCCCTGGGGGGAGTGATGAATCTACGCTTCATCATCTTTATTCTATCATTATGGCCTTAAAAATCCCAGTAAATGCTGTAAATAGGCTTAATTTAGGCATTTTAGCATGCATGCAAATTTGTGTAAATACTGTACAAAATACGGTTTTTAAAGCCAAAATTATATAATAAAGAAAAGAAAAGAATAAAATATTGTAAATATTTTATGACCTGAAATCCCGAGACCTAGGCATCTCGATGACTAGGTCGACAAGGAATAAAGTAGGGGGGGATAAGGGCCAAAATACAATAGGAATACCTTTTATTTAATTCATTCTTTATTTATTTTTGGGACCTATTTTTAATTCTACCTTTTATACCTCAAATAAAGAAACTTTGTACATAAAAGTTGTAGATAATTTAATAAATAAAAATACAAAATTGATTTCACACAAAAACGATGTAAAGATAAAAAGTTATGATCTGAATAAGATTCCAGAATCCCAACTTCCCAGACCTTTATCTCTCAAATAAAAACTCAAAATACATCAAAATCACCTTTAATTATATATAATTTTCAAAAAGCTATTTAATGAAGGTGGTTTCGCATTTTGCGGAGCTACGGTTTGAAAGTTAGGTTTTGGACCCCTATTGTATACTTGTACAGATAAAAACATCATTTTATGTATTATTCATTATTTTTACAATTTTATATTTTTATAATTTTGTAAATATTATTTATAATATATTTGTATATTAAAATCATAATAAAAATACAAAGAAAACACAAAAATTAAATACATGTATATAATACATAGGTATAATACTTGTAAAGATACCTATATAATTACTACTTCTATTTATTTAATTGTACAAAATACTTCAGAAAAATAAAATAAAATAATATTTAAGTGTATAAAAATGAGTTATAAATTTATAAAATAATAAACAAAATTAATAAAATTAAATATACAAAATAAAAATAAATTGTTAAAATACATAGATGAATATACCTGTATATAAGCTATATAAGGTAACTTATCATTTCACGCCTCGAAAAAATAAATAAAAATCACCATAAAATACTTTATAAAATGATAAAGATTTTTTCTTTAATAACCTATAATTAATTAAATCATCTCCTATTTTAAAACGAATTTATAAATCTTTTTTCAGGGATTTTTCTGGTTGGTCCACGTGGACCAACCAGGTTCTTTCCCTAGTTGACCTCGGTCAGCTCTCTGGCCGAGGTTTGGCCTTGTGTCATTACGGGTTTTGACCCGTTTTTGCGGATTTTTCGAGGATGAATCTTGCATCCTTTCGTGATGATCCCTTCTACACTTTTTCTCGTCGATAATCCACAATACACACACGTAGCATTCCTTGGAGATTGCATCGCTGATCTACATGATTCACCTCGTTCATTTCTCCGCTCCGTCAACTCCTTCAAAAGCATCCCCCGACCTTCCTTGGCTTTTTGATCACTCTTCCACCACTCTACCCTAAACCTAGGATGTTGAAGACCTTCTTGGTGACAGCAGGAAGCGATTGCATGCGTCAGGAGGCCGGAGAGGTGTTGAATCGAGCGTATCCACCTCGTCGGAGTGCGCCACCCAAGCTCGCCGTCGGTGCATCTCTGGTGAGTGTTTTCTCCTCTACCTTTTATCCTTTGAGTTCTTTATGACTCCAGTAGTCATCCTTAGCTAAAACCGATCCTTGATCTTGTTCGCATCATCACCAAATCACATCCTCCGTACACGGCCGAAGTTCGAGTTCTTCTGGCCCTCGTTGACCATTCCACACCTTTCCACCCATCCGTGGGGTCGAGGCAACTTGCCCTCGACCCTCTCACTCATTTTCTGCAGGTCCAGAGACATAACAAAGAGCCTGGGGCTCGTTTTGCACCTCGCATGAGGTACTTGGGCACCCCCAGCTCCGCCGCCTCCTCGCGCGAGCTCCGGCCATCGTCGAAGGATTCTGGAGCCACCGGCACCAAGAATACTGCACGTGGGATCGTCCCGGCTATTTTGGGAGCTCAAAGCAGCATCAGAGGCCGAGATCGAGGGCGGGGATGGTCGCTTCACCGACGACTCTTCCCTATTCTTCGTCCTATCTCCTCCGCCGTCATATCAAGCTGGATCGCCCACGTGTTCAGCCACCGTTAGATCAAGTCGCATCCTCAGCCGTTGATCCTCTCTCGCTGATCTAATCGCAACCACCCATCCGTGAAGGGGCACTGGCTTTTGCGAGCGTGCCACGTGTCCAAGTGAAGGACGTACGCCGTTGGATCTCCTAGGCGTGGGTATTTTGCACTTTCACCCCCGCCCTTTTATGTATTTATTTATAAGTCAAAAAAACTTTCATTGGCAGTTTAATATTTTGTGTAAAATTTGCAAAATGATCCTCACAGTTTCTTTATTTGCATTTTGGTCCCGGTCCACGTCACCTCACGTGACATGCGCACGTGGGGCCTAGACATTTTGCATAGGGACCCTTGTAGTTTCTATTATTTTCGTTTAGTCCAGGAACTATTTTATCACATTGTATTATTTTGGTGAAATTGCAAGTAATCCCTCAGGTTTTTGATTAATTACATAATGGTCCATGCCAGGTCACGTGCGGTGTGCACGTGAGTTTCGACCTTTTGCATAGATACCCCTACGGATATGGAAATTTGTAATTGGTCCAGAAAATTTTATATTGCGTTATATATTTGTGGAAGAGTTGCATATATGCCCCTGGACTTCTGGATATTTACATAAATGCCCCTGTTAGTGCAGATTTTTCTCTTTGTTGTTTGCATTTATTTCATGCCTCTATAAAATTCAAAAAAAATCCCTAAAAATTACCTTAGGTACATGTTGCATTGCTCTATCACGGTATATTTTTGTGTTTGCATTTTTATTGCATTTTATATTTATAAAAATTCAAAAACATGCATTTTATCTACTGTCTGCATCAAAAAATACATAAAAATTACTAAAACCCCTTGAAAAATTACAAAAAAATTATATTATGTGTATTTTAGTGTGTTTTAACTTCAATCAAAAAATCATAAAGAAATACAAAAGAAAACCCGTAAAAATAGCAAAACTCTTAAAAAATCATAAAAATATTAAAAATTACAGAAAAATATTAAAAATATACTTTTTATCTCTGAATTTTTTCTGTCTGATTCTCTTTAATTTAAAATTAATTTGAGGAATTTTGGACTCTGTTTGATATTTTTCATCCTCATTTTAGTTTCAGCCCTTTATATCGTTCACTATTTTCAATATTGTTGCCTTTAAAAATACCAAAAAATAGGAAAAATATAAAAAAATCACAAAAAATTAGAAAACCATAAAAATGTCGAAAAATATTTTATTTCCTGAATTTTGCTTATTTTTACATATTTTTATAAATATATTATCTCTCTTGTCTTTTATTGTATATATACTTTCCTTTATCATATACTTTCCTTTATCATTTAAAAGAAAATATAAAAAATATAAAATATAAAAAGAAAATACAAAATCAGAAAATAAAAATCAAAATATAAAATTATAAAATCAAAAATCAAATAAAAAAATATAAATTTAAAAACCCACAAAAAGTTCAAATTAGCTAAGTGATTCACAAGATATAGGGTGCTTGACTTTTGTTTAGTGCTTTACTCCTTTGCTTCATGTGTTCGACCCCTACTTGCTTGCTATTATACATTATTAGTAGGGTATAATAAATTTTAACTCTTTCTTTTAATTGCTTGATTATTTGTGTGGGTTAATTGTTGATCAACGAGAAGGTGTGAGCAGTCTCCTCAGCAATAGTGAGCCTGATCTGTCAGGCCATTACTTAGCGGCCCTCATCTTCCCGTTTTTCAGGGAGCTAACTTGGCTCCCCCCCGCGCTATTTCGCCCGATTTTTTTATTTTTTGGAAATTTCTTCTATGAATATTCATCACTATATCCCTATATTATGCTATTAAAATTTCGTGCGAAACATATACTCCTACGACCTCCATCCAGACAGACATTTTTTAACGGTAACAGAATTGCTAAAAAATGACCCTTCTGGATGGAGGCTGTAGGAGTCTTTGTTTTGCGTGAAATTTGAATGACATAATAAAGGGATATATTGATGAAAATCCACGGAAGAAATTTAAAAAAAATAAAAAAGGGGTGAAATGACGCGCATGGGGGCAGCCCCATTTTACCCTTTATATATGGGAAAATGTGTATGCCCCTTAGGGGGAGCTAACTTAGCTCCCCCCCATCTTGTTTTTCGTGTATTTTTTTTAAATAAAAGACATCTAAATTCATTATTAAATCCCTATATTATGTCATTAAAATTTCATTCGAAATAGAGACTCTTACGGCCTCCATCCAGACGGGGTCGATTTAAAAAATCCTGTGATCGTTAAAAAATGACTGTCTGGATGGAAGCCGTAGGCGTCTCTGTTTCAGACGAAATTTGAATGACATAATACATGGATATAGTGATGAATATTCACGGAAGAAATTTTTAAAAAAAATAAAAAAAGAAAAAAGAAAATGGGGCGGGGGGAGCTAAGTTAGCTCCCCCTTGGGGGCAACCCCATTTATCAAAGGACGGGGAAGCTGCTCCGCGGAGCAGCTAAGCTGGTTGCTCCGTGGGGCAATTCCCCCCCCCCCCCCTTTTTATTTTTTTTTGAAATTTTTTTCATGTATATTCATCTATATATCCCTCCTACATGTCATTCAAATTTTGCGAGAAACAAAGACTCCTAAGCCCTCCATCTAAAAGGGGTAGATTACAATAAATTTCAGACCGTTAAAAATTACCCGGTCTAGATGGAGGGCATAGGAGTCTCCGTTTCTCACGAAATTTGAATGACATGTAGGAGGGATATATAGATGAATATACATGGAAAAAAATCAAAAAAAAATAAAAAAGAGGGGAAATTGCCCCACGGAGCAGCCAGCTTAGCTGCTCCGCGGAGCAGCTTCCCTTTCCTGATATATATATATATATATATATATATATATATATATATATATATATATATATATATATGGGGGCAGGGAGCCTGCACCCTGGGGTGTAGGAAACTCCCTGCACCCACCCTCATTTTTCGATTATTTTTTTATTTTTTTGGATTAAAAGTTGGGGGGATTTACTTAATATGTTAAGGGGAATATGTGTTTCAAGTTTCATGCAAAATAAACATTCCTAACACGTTCATCTAAACATTGTCGATTTCAGCAATTCTGAGACCGTTAAAATTTGGTAGTCTTGATGGAGATGATAAAAGTCTCGAATTAATTTGAATTTGGAATGACAACATGGTGATACATAGTGATCTAAATCCCTCAAGGATTCATTTCAAAAAAATCAAAAAATGTTGAAAAATTAGGCCGGGTGTAGGGAGTTACCTTCACCCGACGAGGTAGGCTCCTTTTTCCCTATATATATATATATATATATATATATATATATATATATATATATATATATATATGGGTGGGGGTGGGGATGGAAATTTTGATATGAGCTTGGAGCTCATTAAGATTGCAATAAGTACATTTTGAGTAAAATATTTATTATTTTAGAGATATTATATCATATTCTTATTATTAATGATTATAAGCAAATCTTAAACTAATACAAAATGATCCTACACAAAAGTAGAAAAAGATATATGCCATATGATAAAATTACAATTGTTTCGTATTCTTTTAATGGCATGCTTTATGTGAAAATGACAAATAATAGTAAAAAATGATGTAACATTTGTAAAATTATAAATATTTTGCTAAAAGTGATTGAAATACTTGTAAAAATGAGCATGTTCATTATGATCATAATGAGCTCTGTGCATATTTATAGCATATTGCATGTGTTCATATATTATAAAAAAATATCAAACATGAGACAATCAACAACATCTATGAGAGGAATCATACATCATTTACGATAGTCTTAGTTCTATAATATGAATTGAAAACTCATTTACAAAGGATCGCTTCTTGCAAGAAGTTTGGACTCAAAGAACTCCATATTATGAATCCTTCACCCCCACCCTTCCATCTCCTTGTTAGACCACTACCGAGAATGTGTACGTCTAGGGATGAGCTTGGATCGGGTTGGGCCAGGCCCTGAAGAGTCTAGCCCATTAAGGAATTTGGGCTTTGGGCGTGGCCCAAGGCTCACATTTTTTCCTTTTTTTTCAATTCAAGCCCAGGCCTAGCCCAATTCTTATGGGCTGATCCAGCCAATTTGGCATAGATTTTGAGAAAGGAAACATGACATATATGTCCTATTCATTTTATTATATATATTACAATTTGTGTACATTGGAGTTATACAACTGACGAATCTCGATTTCATCACATTTATTCTTTCATTTTGGCCTTTAGATCGCAGTTAAATGCATGTAAATAACATTCTCATGAAATAACATCTATTATTTATTGTGTAAATATTGTGTAAATATTGTATAAAATTTTGTATTTAAAGTCAAAAAAGAATAAAGAAAAAGAAAAGGAAATGAAATGAAATATCCAGGATATTGAATGACCCTAAACTTCGAGACCCATGATGACTGGATCGATAAGGAATAATGTAGGGGTAGATAAGAGCCAATAAATAAAAGAAATCCTAATTTTTTAATTCCCAATGAGTCCAATTGGGAACCTATTTTATTCTTTATTATTTATATATCAAGTCAGTAAATTGTGCACATGAAAGTTGTAGATAAAAATATATAGAAAAAAACAAAATTTATTTCAAATAAGAATAATGTAAATTATACTTTCTATATGCATAATAAAAATTGAAAATCTAAACTTCCCAGACATGTATCTCCTCCATATGAACTCAAAATTCATCAAAATCACTTTAATTGTGTATAACTTTTTATTAGCTATTTAATGAAGGTGGGTTCATTTAATTTGGAGATAATATACAAAAGTTAGGTTTTGGACCTCTATTACATAATATACCAAAATAAAATATTCATTTCATTCTTTACATTTTTCATATTTTTTATGTTGCTATAATTTTGTAAATATTTTTTTGAATACAAGTACATAATAGAAATAGAAAAAAACAATTAAAAATGCATTAAAATAAATATCTATACTTTAATATACAGATGAATTATACTTAAGTATATCTATATAATAAATACTTATAATTAATTAAGTAAACAAATTAACTCAGAAAATTACAACAAAAAATATATTTATATATATTTAAATAAATTATAAATATATAAATTATGTATATAAATCAATAAAATAAAAATAAAATACACACTACATAGGTAATTATACTTATAAATACATTTGTAAAAATGAAACCCTAATAAATTAAATAATATAAATAAATAAAAATGATAGTAAAATACTACATAAAATCATTTATTACTTTATTTTAAATTAATAAGGTTTTTATGATGTTTTGTCATGTAGCCTGCCCACGTGGACCAACGGGAGGGTGGTTTAAATTGACCTCGGTCAACTCCTCGCTCCCCCCAAGTCTATGTTTGTAGGCCTACAACCTTGACTTCCTCGAATTAACCCCCATTGATTCTTTCATCATTTTGATTGATTCCTTCTGAGAACTTCTTCCTCGATTCTTGCTCTATCATGCGTAGATCTCATCTCGATCTGAGGATATATGTATCAAGCATTGTTCCCCATCTCTTCTTCACCTCTACATAAGCCACCATCGGACTGTCATTTGATTTTGATCCTGTTTGATCCCTCAAAATCCCCTTCTTTCACGTGCATGAGGTTGCTTGTGACAGAGTCTCTCTCACCTATCAGTTTGGTTTGGAGGAAGAGGCGTTCTTCCTGGTTGATCCCCATCGTCGGCGAAGCTCCACTGCGTGGTCCACCGGCTCCTTGCTCCGGCAGGTTGAGTCATAGGGTAACTTTAGTTTAGGATGCTTTTGATTCCAGTTTTCTATTTCTGCATTTATTTTGCATTTTTATTCACTATATTAGTGTAGATTTAAGCTTTCGTAGTTCACTGGAGCTCCACTTCGGTCACTATTCCCGCCATCTACCAACTTATTCCGATGCCCTATTCACCTCCATCATCTTTCCTGTCACCTTATCCATCTCCAAACCACCTTTGTTCCCCCTGATTCCTTCTGGAGTTGGGAAATCATGCTTCCTTCAATAGCCTTCCACTGGAGACCACTGCCTCACCTCATCTCGCATCCACTTTGCCCAATCACGGGTCGAGGTAGTTTTCCCTCCACCTATTTTCTTCATGTGCATGTTTCTTGAGTATAAATCCAGTTGGGGGAAGTTTTGGAGTCGGAGGAGGATCCCTGGAACCTTGACCTCCTCTGACCTCTTGGGAGCACTACGGTGATCCCTAGAGCCTTATGAAGATGCAGACTGCTAGGAGGAACGATTTGAGCTGAAGAGCACCAAGGAGGAGGGCTGGAGGATTGACCTCCAGTAGATTGAAGCTTGGAGGAACCAGGGTTCTTTCCTGTTCTTTCGAGCTACTTGCCAACCGTTCGTTTGTGCCTGCTATCCAGATTCTCCAGTTGCAGTTGGATCGAGTTGACCACCAACTTTGGATCTCCCACGAGATCTAATCATCATCGCTCATCCACGAAGCAGTATCCTATGACGAGAGGGCGGCACGTGTATTAGGGATGAACCAAAGCTGACGGATCGCCTAGCAGGAGTAATTTTGCCTTATATCCTTGCATATTTTGTATTTTATTTTTGATCCAAAAACTTACATCTGGAGTTATATTTATTTTGTAAAATTTGCGGTTTCACCCCCATGTGTTATTTATATTTTCCCTTAGATCCAGTCCACGTCACCTCATATTCCCGTGCATGTGAGGGGACTAGACATTTTACACCTAATACCTTGGATTATTTTTATTTGCATTTAGTCCTGTAATTTCCAATTTCAGTAATAAAACTTTAGGAAAAATTACACAAAGGACCTGGCGATTTTTGGGTATGGCATTTATGCCCTTGCTATTGTGGAATGATTTAATTATTTTGGGCTTTTTACATATTTAGCCCTACAATTCTCCTGAGGGTTGAGGAAATAGAGATAACATTGTGATAATTACATTTAGGTCCCTACCAGGCAATTATTTTTGTTTTCTTTATTTGCATTATTAATAGGGATATTTACCCAGCAGACCCTAAAATCTTTCGAAATTACCTCTACGACCTTTGAAACATCATAATTCCTCCCACGACCCCGTAATCTTGCTAACCTTTACCCTACAAACCCTGCAGTTAAGCCCCGTTAATTGACCTGTTAAAATTAACCAGATTCCGTTATATTCATTTATATTATACCCAATTTACTTATTAAATTTACAAGGAATGCCACTATATGAGATACCCCCCCCCCCCCCGGCCGACGATGGAGGCCCCTCCTCTCCCGCTTGCTGCCCCGGCCGATGGTGGAGCCCTTGCTTCGCCCACCCACCCAGTCGACGATGGAGCCCCTGCCTCGCCCCCCTCTCCGTGACCTCCCCTGCTCAGGACAGCGCCCCGAGCGGCAGCGCATCCCGCCCTGCAGCCCGCGTCCCGACCAGCAGAGCCCCTGCATATCTGAATGAGCTCCTCCATGTAAGCTTTCGTTGTTTCTTCCAGAGTCCAGCCTTGCGTTTTCTGGACGAATCCCTCCGCGATCCACAGCCTGATCAGTTTGTCAGCATTGATATCAAAGCCTTCAGGGAAGACCGAGAGGTAAAGAAAGCACCATTTCAAGTGGATGGGCAAGTCTCTGTAACTCAAATCCAAAACATCCATGCAGTATCTACCAGGATCAGCAATTTCCTTATTGATCCATTCCTCGCTTCTCAACCACGAACTGGCCGCGTGAGCTTTTCCAAAGAGTAGACCAACCGCCCCTACGCAGGACTCCCTACCGCCCGTGTGCGGCCCGCCGTTCTCCCCTGCTGCCAGGCGACCGCCCGCTCCGCGGCCCCGTGGCTGCGAGCTCGCATCTAGACCCTCGCGCATCCGACTCCCCCACGTCGCTCTGAAGCCCGATCGAGCCGCCAACCTCTAGCCCAGGCGCGCGCCCCGCGTGCGGCCTCTGTCCGCCTCCGCCGAAGCGTCACACCCCTCCACGGCCCGTCCACCCACCTGCAAGCCGCGCGACGCATGCGCGGCCCATCTACTACGAATCCGACCGCGCGCAGCACGCCGCCAAAGCCCTGCCCTTCGAGCTCCTCTCTCCACCTACCCCGCGGTGCCCTCTCGCACGTCGTCGCGTTCCCCTTCGTCGGTCGCCCCCAGCGACCTCCACCATTGAAGAAAGAAGTGGGTGGCGGCTTCTCCCCCATTTTGTGAAGAAACAAAACACGCAGGAACCCAAAAATATTCTGTGGAACAATTACATCAACATCCTCGAAAGTTTTTTATTATTTTGGCTAATCCTAACCGTTGGATGGTAAATTGGTTAGATTAACTCAAGATTAACTCAAGCAATTGACTCAAATATAGTTAAAATTGATGGCAGGGTTTGTTGGGTAAGACGGAGCAAGATTACGGGGTCGTGGGAGGAATTATGATGTTTCAAAGGTCGTACAGGTAATTGCGAAAGATTTTAGGGTCTGCTGGGTAAATATCCCTTATTAATAATATCAAATAACATCTAAAAATTATAGGATATTATTTTAAGTGTCCAACAGTATTATAAATCACATATATTTTTTGTGGGGTATTTAATTTGATATTCTAATTTTTAAAAATACAAAACTCTGCATTTTCTTCCTATTTGCATAAAAAATTCATAACATTATAAAATCATTTTGAAAAATTCCAAAAAAAATATTTTTTCTATTATTATATTTCACAACTGCAGACCAAAAATCACTAAAAATAATAAAAGAAAGGAACTAAAAATGAAAAACTCCAAATTCCTTATAAAAATTCTCAGCAATCTTTTAAAAATCTAAAAATATTTATTTCTATCTCTGAATTTTATTTATATAATATACCATATATTAAAAATAGTTTTGGAAAATTTGGGGACTTTTAGATATTTTTAAATTAAAAAACACTTCGACCTATGAATATAAGTCACTGCTTTGATTTTTTAATTCAGTTAACAAGTACTAAAAATTATCAGAAAAATAAAAAAATAGAAAAAAATATAAAATATATAAAAAAATATTTTATCTTATGATTTTTTAATATTTATAGATATATCCATAAATATAAAAGCTCATATCTTATTTATAGCTATATTTACTTGTATTACTATTAATATTTATATAAAAATTAAAAATTCCTGAAAAATATTGTTATTACCTTTGAAAGAAATAAAAAATATTGTACCTTAATATATTTTCCAATTTTTTTATTTTATCTTTTTATTATCTATATTATCTATATTATCTATATATATTATACACTTGTATTATAACTAATTAACAAAATAAAATAAAAAATCAGAAAATATAAAAATAAATATAAAAAATATATAATTAAAAACTAAAAAATATATAAAAATAAAAACAAAAAAAATAATTACAAACCCATACCAAAAATACAATAAAAAGAGGCTAAGAGGACAATTTTTGGAATTAATTTTCCCAATCTCCTGTTTGCTCCATGTGTTCGACCTCTATAATACTTACCACTATACACATCTTTTGTAGAGTTATAATAAATTTAACTACGCATTTTTGCTTCACAATGCTTGATTTATTTTGTAGGTCAGTTGTTGAATTTATTAACTTTCGTGAGCGGTCCCTCATCGACTGCAATCTCTCCTTGTGAGATCAAAGACCCTCTAGCAAATGGCGTTGTTGCTGGGGAGCACTACTGCATAGATTGGTTTGGTGTTCCTCCTGTCTATGGTTCATTTATTTCTTCTTCATTTTATTTGATTCTATTTTGAACTATCTAACCCTCTTCTTGTTTGAATTATTGCGAGGGACCGTTGATCGAGGGAGGCTCTCTTAGGAGACCTATGCACCCACATGAAGCGAAGTCGGCTTTTCAGCACAGGCCGACGGGAGAGAGCGACAAAAGAAGTCTAGAGAATTTTTGAAGACAATGTCGCTTAGATGTCTATTTTTATTTTTATTTTTATTTTACTTTGCAATTTAAGTAAGAGGGAGACTTTTATTTGTAATAATTCGAACTCTCACGACTCTTCACACTTTACGAGGTCCCTTGCCCAGGTGATTGTTCACCTGAGGGCCTCATCGATTTTTCGTGGTTTTCTCGCTTTTGATTTTTCTTTGTTTCTTGCTTTTCTTTTTCCTTCACTTTGTGTGATTGAGCCTTAACATAGGAATTGTTTGCTTGATAGAGTAAGTCTGAAGCCCTAATTGATTGCATGTACCTATAGTTTTGCTCTTGGACTTATATCAAATCAATTATTGAGTATTTGGATTTAAGACCACACGTCGTGAGAGACTCCACATAGTGCTTGCAGGACCCACTGTGGTGGGCACCGAGGTGTCTCCAAGACCAGACTCTAGGTTTCTCTTCTAGATATTCAACTCTTGGTTCTTCACGATAATAGCAATTTCTCTACTAGGGCACTTTCATTGGATTGCATTTGCATATAGAGTAGGTTTCAATTCATGTCTAACATCATGCATGAAGAGAGCTGGAGGCAATGTAAGCATCTTTACTTGAGCATTCATCATTGATTGTCACTTACATTGCTTCTTTGACTCTCTCCCTCTGATTTTGACCACCTAGGGTGCTAAAAAAATTAAAACATCATTAGGAAACATGCATGAAAAAGATAAAAAAAGGTATAACTAAAATAAAATTGGGACTGCTAATTCTATTTGGACATAAAATCAAATGTAATTGGAATTATTCCATTGGGAAGAGCAGCTCCCTCATTGTCTGCAAGATGTATTGTGACTGAGTGAGGTGCGTACACATTAAGGAATAGAGCCGTCAACACTGGACTTGTGCGCTAAGCACATGGGTCGGCTCTTGGGCCATGTTACTTGTTGCAAGCACTTGCCTCCGACCATAGAGGAAGTGGTTCCGGTATTCTAGTAGGTGTGCTCCGCCAACTAGGATACACCCACTCTATAAGACCAGACCTGTGAGCTTGAATAAATTCTTGAAATTCACAACTCTAAAAATGAAAATATAATGGACCTATCTCTTACAGTCTTCACTTCGTCGAGTTGGTGAATTGGATTTTGATTGGTGTTTGATTGTCGATTGTGAATATGAGTATGTTCATCTTTATTTCGAGTTAGCCGTCTTTGATTTCTTTTTTTCTTTTCTTCCTTTCTCCTTTTCATTTCTTGAGTTTGCATAGTGATTATGGTATCATCCTTATATCCATCAACCGGATCCTGCGGCTACATTCCACCATATCACCCTCATGTCTGCATTCATGGTCCGACTCAAGATGACTCTCTTCTTGAGCCACAATTTTGCCTCATCTGGTTTGACCTCAACCCTCGTTTGGTTGGAGTCTTGTCCAGACTCTTGTCTCGTTTATCTGTCCAACCCTCCTCGTCTCCCCCAGTGTTGCCTCCTAGTACCCTTAGGCATGCTGTGCAAATTGAGGAAGTCTGCATTAAGAAAAGAGATGATATTATTGAACCGGGTAGAATAAAGGCTGGAGTGAGTGTGCTTCCATTGGAGGACTTTGGATCTAATTTGTGTGATGATATCTTTGAGGTTTCTTCGATTGCATACTGATGAGTGAGGAATCCAGATCAACTATGTCAGGAAATATAAAAATATGGCATCGCCCTCAATCAACCCGATCACTTCAACAAGAAAATTAAACCACTAGAGAAAGATCAAACAATCAATCAAAGCATGTAAGCAGTTCGCTATTTTTATTTACATGGTATAGCCACCAGGGTCGAACACAAGGAGCGCAAAAAGAATACGAAATAATCAAATTTCCCAAAATAACACAATTCTTAGTGGTTTTCAATTTTTATATTTTTAATTTTTTTAAAAAAATACACAAGCACAAGAATGAAAGAAAGCAAACACAACAATCTTTTGGGATTTTTATAATAGCTAAAAATAGTCAGAAAATAAAACTAAAAATATTTTTTTTGGTTTTCTGGTTTTTCAAGTGTTTTTATGATTTTCCTGGATTTTTCAAAGATTCCTATGAATTTATAAAAATAAAAAGTGCTCAAGAATAAAAACAGTGCACAACCAGGACTAAATTGCGAATTAAAAATATCTAAAGTGCTCTAAGGTCCTGATTGACAATTTTATGATAAATAGAGATAAAAGGCTACAAATATAAACTGAAATTCTAATTTTTGGATTTTTTTGTAATTTTATATGATTTTTATAAGATTTTGATTGTTTTGTAATTTTTAGGGTTTTTATGATGAATTTTCAAGCATAATTAATAACTAATTAAAACACCAGTAAGGGCACACACAATAATTTTTATAGAATTTTTTAACATTTTTCGAATTTTTAGGATTTGTATAAGGAAAACAGGGATATTTTAAGGGTTTCTGAATTTTTAAAAATAAAAAATGCAAATAAATCAAACCAATAAAATTACAATAAATATTACACACAAAGCCAATGATAATTTTTATGTAATTTTTTGAATTAATTTATTATTTATTAAGTTCAAAACAAAGCACGTAATTAATTTATAGTTCACAAAGACCTATTTACAATTAATTTATGTTTCTGGAACAAGTCAGTAACACATAATAAAAGTCCAGAGGTGATTTCACAAAAAGTCCACTCAATTCTATACGTACAGGGGCATAAATGCAATTTTTAGAAACTTAATATGCATTCAGCAATACTATAATATCTCAAGACGCAAACTGCAAATAACCCACAAATCATGTGAACACACATGTGCTTTAGACTCGGAGGGACGAAAATGCAAATACCATAAACTATAAGGTCCAAACTGTAAATGTACTGAACTACAACATTTATTTAATCGACTAAATATAAAAGCAAAAACATGCAGGGGTACGAAGGAAATATACCCAGGGTAGGGGCACGTGGCACGCGTGGAGCTGACGATGGCATATGACTCTGATCAACAGTAGCTGCATGATCTGACAGTGTAGGAATGTCTGGGACAGACGGGGCAGATGCGTCATATGCTCTGATCCAACGACAAAAAGGTTGCACGATCGGGCGGCTGAGATGCTATCTGGCGGAGGTGGGTCTCATCCGACGGGCGAGAGAGGGTCTGCAAGAACTCGTCTCCAGCGACTTTCAACCGAGCATCGGAGGGGATCCGACACTCCGATGAAAGATTTGAGGGCTCCGCAGGAACATGGAAGTGGTCCACGGTCGAACGAGGGGCTCTGATGGAGGCAATGACAGTCAGATGGGCATGGTGGTTGCTGCTCTCCTGGAGGTGCTCCGCCTGAGCAGCTGGGAGTCTAGAATGGTTCCAAGTGCTCGCAAGTACCTGCAAAGGGTAGAAGGGACTCAGAGCTATTCTCCGCTCCTGGTTATTGTAGTTGGAGATGAAAGAAGAGATTGGGGATGGGGTTTTTGGTCTCCAGCAAACATGAGGGAGGGGAGACCCGACCTAATCTCGACCCGATGGTCGAGACTCAGGGTGAACAGGTCGTATAGGAAGATGCTGGGTGAGTCGAGGGTCTGATCGGAATGGTTAGGAGTGGGTGGCGAGGCTCCGACCAACTGGTCAGAGTAGAGGGGACTGCGGCAGCGCTCATTGGAGAAGACTAAATGAACAAGGAACTACAGCAAGGAGGATAAATACCTGGGATATCTGGATGGGTTCCTGAGCTTCAGGCGAAGGTGAAGGCAAGGTCATGCGGTTGGCTGGAGGATGCTTGCGGTGGTTCGCCGACCACGAAGGGAGATGCGAGCCTCCAAGCACTTACGGATGATCCTAAAGCACTCCTCCTACGACTATCACTATGAGGAAGTTGTCTAGGGGTCTGTGAAGATGTGAGGGACGAGTTGCAGCACGCGGGAGGCGGAGGAGACTACTTATAGGCAAGCCAAGGGTCCAAGAAGATCGAAGGCATACGCAGAACCCTTGGCAGATCCGGCTGCGCCTAGGGATCCGCGGGGATCATGGGAGTTCGGGCTTCAATCGGGTGCAGGAATGGTATCAAATGGAGCATGGAGTCTGGCGCTAAAAAGCGGAGAACCTCCGGTAAGGCACGTGCGACCCGACCCGATTGGGAAGGGGACGCTGACTGGGGTCAACAGTCCCAGCTGGACCAATATGAATCAAGAATATAAAAAAATTCAAAGAAAATAGATTTAAAAATAGCAATGAATTTAAATTAAAATGTTTATAAAATAAAAAAAATATTTATTTTTTCATACTATTTTCTGTGATTTTGATTATTTTTATAAAAATAAAATAATGTATATACAATATATAGTTTTACATACCTGTATAATATACCCATGTATTATGTACAAGTATTTTTATTATATTATTTTTACAAAAAAATTTTGTTGTACATTTTATTTATTTACAACATGATTTTAGGAGTATAAAATAATTTTTATTTTTTATAAATTATTTATAGGTATAGAATAAATAATAAATGTAGTATGTATATGTGTATTTTGCACAGAGGTGTAATGATTTTATTTTTCTTTTTCTTTTTTTAGCTAATTTTTATTTTATTTTTATAATATTACTAAATCTATATACAAGGGTGTAAAAGAATAAAATAATTTGGTTTTATCAAAAAAATAAATAACTAAATAATATGTACAAGTACAAGTGATATGTACAATACATAGTAGATACTTTCTCTCTCTACTTATTTTCTTTTGCGATCAGGTCAAGTCTTGACCTTATCTTGGGGTTTGGGTTACTTTGTATTTATTCTAAATACATCATTCTTTTTTTCTTTGTTCTTTTATTTTTGCAAAATACATGCTAAATATACAATATTAACAATGTCATGCAAAATGTTAAGTTATTATATTTACAGATATTTACATGGTGCTTTGCCAAAAATAAGAGCTAAAATAAAAGAAAAAAGAGTGAGAATCATGGATTCATCACCCCCTATACTTTACCTTTGCTAGTGTAACACCCCAACCCCAAACATAGTGCCATACCTTAAACTCACAAAGTGTGGGTGTGGTTTATAAGTGATGGGGATTACTACTTGACAACTTGGGCTTAAGCATTTTGGGTGGTTGCCAACGGGTCCATTTGGGCCCGTACCCAACAAGTTGTCAGGGTCAGTTTTCCTCGATAACGGACCGGGGACCTAAGCCCGGGACGTTACAAATGGTATCAGAGCCAAATTCTCTTTGATAGTGGAAAGGGCTGCCCGAGAGGTGGAGCCGCCCCTACAAAGAGGTTGGAGGAAATGGCTATCCGGAGCGTGCAGCCGCCACTATCACTGGGAAGAAGTGATGGACCATGTCGCAACGAGGACGTTGCGAATATAAGTGGGGGAGGTTGTAACACCCCAACCCCAAACATAGTGCCATACCTTAAACTCACAAAGTGTGGGTGTGGTTTATAAGTGATGGGGATTACTACTTGACAACTTGGGCTTAAGCATTTTGGGTGGTTGCCAACGGGTCCATTTGGGCCCGTACCCAACAAGTTGTCAGGGCCAGTTTTCCTCGATAACGGACCGGGGACCTAAGCCCGGGACGTTACAACTAGTCCCTTAGAAAACACTTATTTGAAAAAGAAGTGAAAACCAAAAGAAAAGAAAAAGGAATCAAGATTGATCGTTAAACTTATCTTCATTAAATTGGAGTATAGAGGTTTAAGACTTAATAGCCTCTAAGTTCCACAATTATATGGTCAAGACTCCGTAATAAACCAGGTCAGAACAAGTCTACATACGCAAACTCTAATGACTATGAACCTTTCCTTGTACTGTGTAAGTGATATATAGCTCCCCACCTCAGAAATGACAAAGAAACAACCTCACTTGACAAGATAATTCTAATTTCCCAATCTAGCAGCTCTTTCCTCGAGGAGCGGGGTACTCCCTTCTAAGTTCACGTTCAACCGGCTCAAGAAGAGGGGAAAGAAAAGAATGGACCGTGACCAGTGTAGCCACATATCCCTTGGAGCAAAACCCATTTAGCAAAGTCCCCAGTTGCAAGCTTCCATGAGATGAGAAGGTGGAATACATAAGCTTTGCTTACTCACTATATACACTCCGGCAGGCATTCTATTTTCAATCAGGCATGTCCCCTTTTTTGGAGTTTTTCATATTTTTGCACATTTTTTATGTGCATATATACAACATATTTACATGGTACAACATGTACATAAGGAGTTTTTCCTCTTGAGTCAGTAGACCATCCCTCTTTTGAAGCATTATTGCAACCCACAGACTCCTATCTTTAGACCTCAATGCCACTAGACCAGGTTGAGATGCACATCCCTCCCTAAAGGAAGACAAGAGGTTCCACCTAGAAGTACTACCCTCGTATGATACCCCAAGCCAAAGAATTCTGCCTCCCTACCACCTCATCCATGTTGAGCTACGTGTAAGGTGTGTATCCAAGTCAAGCCATTGTCTTCTAGAGTCATGCGTGATTTGTTAAGTGTTCTACTTAGACTCGTCAAGATGACATGTGAACATAGCCTAGTGGACTCAGAATTAAGTCACCAATGGAACTGAAAAGTCTAAACCCCAAATCCTATAAGGTTCCTCTGAAGTTCAGTGGACTAAGGTCTTAATCAAGCTCCAATTTTCAATTTAATTACAGACCAGTTAAATGTCAACTATGATTCAGAAGAATATACAAGCAAATATGTACAAAAACTCTTTTTGTGCAATTTTTCAAAATATGCAAATTTTTATGAAAATTTTTGAATGCAAGGAAGGAGAGAGTTTTGAAAATATCTACAAACATATACAAACAAATTTTTGCAAACTTTTATTTTCAAAACATTTTTCAAAAATTTTGTACTCTATACATAATTTTGATACAAAAATATTTACAAAAACTTTACAATCAAATCATTTTTACAAACATTTGTACAAAAATAGTTTTACAAAAGCTATTTACAAATAATTATGTATAAAAATATTAAAAATTTTGTGATTTTTAGTTTTGTGATTTTTAGCCATATTATTCACACACTCATACAAAGTACAAGTTATGGCTAAAGTATATATACAATATATACGACACCCCCTATACTTAGCTCGAATGATGTCCTCAGAGTGATCAAAGAGAAATGAAAGGAAGACATAACTCGTACCGAGTATTGGGAAGTGAAAAGAATGTTGTACTGCAACAACGAATAAAAGAATGTCATGAATAGAGGTCGGTGGTCTCCCTATGCTTAGTATAAAGAAATCCTAAGCATAGAAGTCTGTACACAAGGAGAAAACCTAGGGTTAGGATGTACAAGGTTTACCTCCCCTATACATAGTGTAAAATATCCCTAAGTATAAGCAACAAAACAGAGGTAATGAACTCAATAAATAATCACAAGTCTGATACCCCCCTTGTACTTAGGGTAAAGCACACTCTAAGTATAACATAATCATAAGATGGATATGGGCTATTAGACAAAAAGAATGAATGATATGGACAGATCTAAACAACTACAAAAGAGAAGTGAAAATCAGGCATGAGATGCAAATGATGTGAGTCAAGGACCACATCTCATGCAAAATGAATGGGGGAAACGTCAACGATCAGCAGATCAAGATCAAGATATGGCTTCAGGTGCTGATCGTCGACACAAAAGGTGGAATCAGATGACAACTCAGATATGTCAATGCTTCCGTTGTCGTGCACCTTTCTGACCAAGTATGGTCCCTTCCATTTGCTTTGCAGTTTCCCTAAAAATAATCTTAACCAGCATTGAATAGCCATACTCGCTGGTTCAGCTCAAATTGTTTATGGCTGATATGAGAATCATGACATACATTAATCTTTCCGTATACTGGAGGCTACTCGAAAAGGTTGTATCTCTCAACTCCTCAAGGGTTACCAACTCTGCTTTCCGATGATCTCCTATACTCTTGGGATCCAATAATAACTTAGTGACTGCCCAAAGTGACTTGTGCTTGATCTCCACAGGTAAATGGCATGGCTTGCCATAAATGAGATGTAAGGAAGAGTACTCAAAGGTGTCTTGAAGGAGGTCCGATAGGCCCACAAGACCGAGTCCAAAAGTCGTGACCAATCCTTTCAATCTAGGAGGACAACCTTCTGCAATATAGTCTTGATCTCCCTGTTCAAAACTTCAGCAAGACCATTGGTCTCAGGGTGATATGGAGTGGCAACTCGATGATCAATGTTGAACTCGTTAGCAAGGGACCTTACCTTATCATTGATAAAGTGAGTCCCCCCGTCCGATATCAAAACCCTAGGTACCATGAACTGTGAAATGATATTTTTCCTCAAAAATCTGCATACGGCCTTAGCATCTGTGGTTTGGGCGGGGATGGCCTCAACCCAACGACTCACATAGTCTACAGCAAGCAGAATGAACTCAAATCCCTGACTCTTAGGGAATGGACCCATGAAATTGATGCCCCATGTGTCAAAAACCTCACAGAAGTGAATGGGTTGCATCAGCATCATATCACACTGTCCACATGTTCCCATCCTCTTACAGTCAGTACACCTCTTCACGAATTCATCAGAATCCTTGAAGAGGGTAGGCAACCATAGAACGGATTGGAGCAGTTTCTATGTTGTCCTCCTCCCAGAGTGATGTCCTCCCACCTCAATCTTGTGGTAGTATATGAGGATGTTTTGGTGCTCCTCCTGAGGAATGCACCGCCGCTAGACACTATCCCCTCCATCATGATAAAGGATGGGATCCTCCCAATGGTACGACTTGGCTTTCGCAAGGAAAGCCTCAAGTCGCTGTCTGGGCCAACCTTGTGGAATTTTCTTGGTGACAAGATAGTTCACAATGTTAGCGTACCATGGAAGCGAGGCGATAGCAAGGATCACATCATATGGGAAGGTCTCTGTAATAGGTGAAATATGATCGGAATCCTCAAGGTTCTTTAAACGGGAGAGGTGATCCGCCACCACATTCTTGACTCCAGGTTTATCCTTAATCTTTATGTCAAACTCCTGGAGTAGAAGGATCCATCTGGTCAATCTAGCTTTGACATCCTTCTTTGCCATGAGGTATCGGATGGTGGTGTGATTTGTAAATATCGTCACTCGGGATCTAAAAATATAAGATCTGAACTTGTCCAAAGCAAAGACTACAGCTAGCATCTCCTTCTCAATCACAGTATAATTTCGTTGAGCGATATCCAAAGTACTGCTAAAGTTGGCTTATGGCAATCCATCTCTCATCTATCCTAGTACATCCCCTATGGCAAAATCAGAAGCATCCGTCATGATCTCGAATGGGAGAGACCAATCGGGTGGCTGAAGGACATGAGCCTCAACAACTAATCCCTTGACAGTATCAAATGATGCTAGACACTTATCATCTACAATGAACTCGGTGTATTTCATCATCAAATCAGTAAGCAGTCGGGCAATACGACTGAAACCCTGAATGAATCATCGGTAGAAATCGACATGCCCTAGAAAAGACCACAGCTGTCGTAAATTGGACGGTGGATAGAGTTTCTTGATGATATCCACCTTGACTGGATCGACCTCCATGCCCCTATTGGAGATTATATGGCCAAGCATTGTTCCCTGAGTCGCCATGAAGTGACTCTTCTCCCAAGATAATACAATATGGACCTCTACACATTGCTGAAGTAGACGGTCTAGGCAGTTAAGACAAGAATCGTACCCATCGCCATAGACCGAAAAGTCATCCATGAAGGCCTCCAAACAGTCACCCACCATTTCCGAAAAGAGGGAAAACATGCACCTTTAGAATGTAGCCGAAGCATTACATAAACCCAAGGGCATCCGTTTAAAAGCATACAACCCAAACGGACAGGTGAATGTCGTTTTGTCCTGGTCTTCGGGCACTATGGCCACCTGGTTGTATCCGGAGTACCCATCAAGGAAACAATAATGACTCTTCCTAGCTAGCTTCTCAATAATCGGATCAATAAATGGCAGCGGGAAATGATTCTTCTTGGTGGTCTGATTCAATCATCTGTAGTCCACACAGACCCTCCAAGAAGTGGGTACCTGGGTAGCTATCTCCTCTCCAGGCCGCTCACAACTGTAGTGATACACGTCTTCTTGGGTACCACATGTAATGAACTAACCCACTTGGAGTCATAGACGGGGTAGATAAAATCAGCGCCCCACCATTTCGATATTTCCTTCATGATCACATCTCGAAGATTTAGGTTCAGTCGTCGCTGGAACTCACACGATGGCATGGCATCCTCTTCGAGATAGATATGGTGGGAGCATAGGGCCGAACTTATCCCCTGGATATCAGCTACACTCCATCCAATCATCTTACGGTTTATTTTAAGAACCTCCATCAAACAAGATTCTTGATCTCCAGTCAAATCTGCTGAGATATTGAATGGGAACATCTCTGGCTCACCCGTAAGGAATCTATACTTCATCGACTACGGCAAGGTCTTCAGTTATAGATAATTGGGAGCTGGCAAATCTGGCTTCTGAAATGTCTGAGTGAAGGCTACCAAATCTGCATGGGAGAACTCTCGTTGTATGTTAAAATCTGATGAAGGTGGCCCTGCTGGTGTCTCTGTAATCTATGTTGGCTTGCTCTCCGCCCTAGCTATCGGCTCTGAAGGAATCACACATGGTAAATAATCATCAAAGTCATCCCAATCAATGCCTAAATTTGAGGGATCTAAATCAGAAGAACATGAAATATACTTTGCTTCGCTATCCTGACCACGATCATCAGCCTCAAATGTGTCTGGTGTCAAGAGTGTGCTCTCCGAACTCTCATCTGCTAAAATATGTAAATCTTTAGTGTATGAAGATGCAACAAGAGCTCGTGATACGGGATCGGACCAAACTACCTCATTGTCTATAATCGCAAAGTCGCACTCCTGGTAGACGTCTTGCTCTGCACCTATCATCTGCTCTGAGTCACTCGACTGCTCGGAGCAGGCTGAATCTCTTGCTTTGGTCTCCTCAATCATCTCTATTTGTATACTTTTGCCCTCGATACGGAAGTATACCTTCCCTCTATCATGATTGGATACCGCCTTGGCTGTGGCCAAGAATGGGTGTCCTAGGATGATGGGGGTATCTGTCACAGACTCCGGGATCTCCATGTCCAATATAACAAAGTCCACGGGGAATTTCATGCCTTGAATTATGATGACCACGTCCTTCAATAACCCCTTCAGCCTCTTGACTGATCTATCAGCAAACTGGAGGACTATCATGCTCCATCGAAGAGGGACGAACTTGAATCGGTCAAGTAAAGCTGCTGGAAGAAGGATAATAGAAGAGTCGATGTCTAATAGGTTACGATCAAATCGTTGCTCATGGATATGGCATCTGACATATGGAGCTCTTTCATCAAGTCTCTTAGCTGGCAATCGATTCTGAATGGCGAAGCAAGTGGCACGAGTAAGCACATGCATCTCTGTATTGCGGTTCCTCCTCTTCCTATGGATGGTGGTCTTCTCTCTCAAGTTCTTCTAGAAGAGGGGGATGTGCTCTAGTACCTCCTGTAATGTCAGCTGTATCTGGAATCGATCAATCATCTGCTCGTTGAACTCTAGCTGGTGTTTCTTTTTGGGATTTTCTTGTTTATTCCCCTTCGCTAAGCGGAGTGCTTGAGGGAAGGAGATGGATGGACCCTCTCCATAAAGATGAGGGTCAAGAATAGGCTCTTGTGCATGTAGAGGAATAGAATCCATACCAAGATCAGCATGCAAGCCAGATGGACTCGCATGGGATACAGAAATCTTTCCTTTATTCATATTTTTGTTCTTTTCTATTTTTCCATTTTTCTGTATTTTTCTATCCTGAGATACAAAAGGAGGTAACACAACTGAAGGAAATTTGGTGGCATCAGCACCACCCACAGCATCTGAACTTGCAGCATCAGCATCGCTCTCTGGCCGAACATCTGGAATGTTGGTGGCATCAACACCACCGTCTGCATCTGGAATCACGATGGCCTTAGTACTGTCGGTTGGATCATCATCCTTGGTGGCTTCAGTACTACTGTCACCAGCATCATCATGAGTGGCATCAGCACCGCTTCCATCCTCGTCTAACGCTCCAGAATCTCCAAGTAGTCCTCACTCAGACGAGGCACTGCCGGCTGGCATCCTACCACTCTTAAGTGTCACAAAATCAGCATCAAATACATAGGAAGAAATATCACCCAAAGTATAAATAGGAGTGGTAGTCTCTATAAACTGTAACTGGTCAGATTTCCTCTTCAAATTGTTCGGGTTAGGTTCAATCTAAGAAGGTATGGCAGCCTTGCCTTTGATAATCTTCCTCATCTCCTGTCGGAACTCATCCATCTCTCGCCGGAAGGATGCCTGATGATTAGATAGTAAGCGGACGAGGTCGTCAAGGGTTGGGTTCTCAGACACAGATACATGAGAACCGGATGGGTTGCCTCACTGGAAATGAGGCTGAGACTGCTGGTGGTAGTGAGGGGGAGGCTGGGAATACTGAGGATGAGGTTGATGTGGCTGCCTCCACTGATGTCCCTGGTATGAGGGATGAGGACCCTGATGGTGTTGTTGCTGGTACTGCTGGGAGTGAAGGGGTTATTGATGTTGGTTGTTCTGCCCTGCCTGAGTTGGAGGTTGCTGCTGGGACGAGGTGACTCTAGTAGACCATCAAAAACCCGAGTGATCAAGACGAATCCTGGGTTGTTGCTGATACCGGTCATACCAAATCTCGTTGACTTCCATCAATGGATCATGCTACTCGAAGAATGGTGGGGGAAGAACTGTCAGGGGCTGATCCGGTTGGTAGACCACCATCTGAGTGTCCGGAGATGGTGGTTGCTGGTAGTGTTGCAGTTGCTGGACTGGCTCTGCTTGAATGTTGTGGACGTGTCAGTAAGTGGAAGTTGGCTGGGTGGAGCTGCTGCTGCTGGGATCAGCCCGTGACCTGAGACAGGGCTGTGGATCCGTCTGTGCCTCTTGGAGACACATGATCTGAGTCTTCAGGTCACTCAGTGTCTGTGCCAACTTATCAATCTGGTTTAGGTCCTGGCACTGCTTCTTCTCAATGATCTCGATGTAGCCCATCTTCTTGCCGATGATGCCCATGTCAGCAATTGAGGACTCGGCCTATGCTGATGCTGACAAAGTAGAAGGACCAGCATCGACTCGTGCAATCCTCTGATAAGACACGGCCTGTGGGAGGGGCTTCCCCTGAGTGTAGACCCTAGTCTGAGACATCACCGTGTAGTTTTCTTCCATCTCCTCGTAGATGGCCCAGACGTGGTCCTCATCCTTGGCAAAATAGGACCCTCTACACGAGGCATTAACTAGCCCCTGTTGCTCCGGTGTTAGCTCGCAAAAGAAGCTTTGTACAACGTTGGGCTTGGATATCTCATGATGTGGACACTGGTCGATGAGCTCTCTAAATCGATCCCAAGCCTCGTAAAACTTCTCATTTGGGATCATGGTGAAATTGTTTATCATGGCTCACGTGCGTCCGTCCTGCCGAGCAGATAGTACTTGTTCAAGTACTCAGTCCGAAGCTACTCCCAGGTTGTGACATATCTCCCCAAATTCTTGAGCCAATATGATGCTCTATCGACAAAGGAGAATGGGAAGCGATCATCTTGATCGTATCCTCGTCCACAAATCTAACGTGGATGTTGTTGTAGATCATCTCAAACTCCTGCAGATGGAGGTGCGGCCCCTTGATGGCTAGCCCATGTAACTTGGGCAGTAACTGGATGGTTTGGGGGAAAAGCTCGAAGTTACCAAGACTCTCCGGTAACTGGATCCAACGATGGGTGAGAGTTGCACCGGGGTTGTGCAACTACCTCATTGTGCATGCCGATCTGGCTGCCTCCTGCTGGTCATCTGGGCGTCCGTCTCTTCCTCCAGTTGCTGGTGTCTCTCCACCAGCTGGACTCTGTGGCTTTGCTTTACCGGCTCGCATATGCATCATCTCTCGTTGTACCTCGGCCATAAATGCTCCCTGATCCCTAATCTGTCACTGTGTGGTCTCTAGGGTGGGTAAGAGTGTTGTTGATGGCGGCCTGGTAAAGTACATGCGCTAATCTCTGCGGCTGCTCATCGGTGCATCCCTTACTGCTGAACATCTCTTGGGTCTCTGCAAAGGCAAAAGACCCCAACTCAGGTGCCGTCAAATGAACATATAACAGTGTTGGCCTTTGCTCTGGCACCTCGGGACTGGTAGAAGGGTGGTCAAGAGGGAACATGGTGGTAGCGAATACAGGTTCAGAGAGTGGGTCTGGGCTCTTTGAAACTACCCTAGATGAATGGAGAGGAGTGCTCGAAAGCGGTGCTGTCAAGAGCAGCCTAATATGAAGACTGGATCTAGAATGCAAACAAGATGTGAAGTCAAATCCCTTTTTCACCTACTCAACACTCGAGCTGATGACCGTGAAAGATCAGTCTTTAATCTTGTCCAATTTTATTAAGGTGATAAATTAATCTATCAGAGCGATTAAGCAAACTATTGGGGATCCAATGCTCCCAGGAGACTGGTCCGAATCTCGCAACTAGTTTTTCCCAACCAGTATGGGGGCGGACCATTTACTAGCTACCCGATCTGCCCAATCTACTAAGGAAGTCCCGGACCGATTACCGGCTACCCGGTGAAATCCTCACTAGAGAACAACTAGCATCAAGACCAGTAGTCTAAAAGGAGTTCGGGTATAACTCTAGCCTAGTGTACGGGTCACTCTCTTATTACAGATAAATCAATCAATGAGGGGGTGACTCTCCCTAAAATAAGAATTTTGAAGTAAAGTCAGTTTTAGGGTCAAGTTTGCATTAGCAGTCTTAATTTTATTGAGTATCTCTTTTTAGTATTTTTCTGGAATAAGACAACACCTAATGAATTTTTCTATTTCCTTTGTTATTTTGAGTCCAATAAAACAGGGGGAGGAAGTAGAAAAAGCCGATGCACGATTAAACACAATGACGCATGCAAAGATAGAAATGCGTACCTAACTCCAACACTTTACATGCAGGGTGATCCGTGCATAAAATTAAAGACAGAAAATAAACTACCTATATGATGCACGAGGAAATCATCCTTAGATGAGCAATATCTATTGATTGTGAAGAATAAATAGCTAACTATCGGGAAGAGAGACTGGAGTCCGATCTTCAATGCCGATCGGTGCCCACCACAATGGTTCCTGCTAGCGCTGTATACGGCCTCTCTCGACATGTGGTCTCTAATCCCAATAAGTTAAAATTTTAAATTTATTTCAGATAAGTCCAATTACAATCTATAGGAATAGATATGCAATTAGGTGTGGGGCCTTAGCTAATTACATCACAATCAACAGAAATTCCTAAGTCTAGGGGATAAAACCTCTAGAAATAAAAAGAAATAAAATGTGATAAAAACAAAACCACGAAAAACTACGGTGAGGTCCCCCGAGTACATCGATACTCGGCAAAACAAACCCCGAAGTCTAAGTGTCCAAGCAAGTGCCCAAAATTCTACAAGTATTGCAATAATAAAATTTTACGAAAATAAACTATCTATATGTTATAACTACTCTCTCTCTCACTGCTCCTCGAATGCGAGCTCCTCCAACAAAAAGTCGAAATGTCCCTCGGACGGTTCCTCGCACAAAAAGTGAAACAAAGGGATGTCAGAGGCAGTTATAAAAAATAGACAAGAAAATAAGGCAAAACTAAAAACTGACTACTAAAACGTGCTCCTCGATAACGGTGCCATTCTGATGAGTGAGGAATCCATATCGACTAAGTTTGGAAATATGCGAAGTGTCATTGCCCTTAATCAACCCGATCACTCAACAAGAAAATAAAACCACAAGAGAGATCAAACAAACAATGAAAGCATGTAAGCGGTTCATTATTTTTATTTACCTGATATAGCCACCAGGGTCGAACACAAGTAGCACGAAAAGAATACGAAGTAGTTAAATTTCCCAAAATAACACATTTTTTAGTGGTTTTAATTTTTAGATTTTTTTATTTTTAATAAAATACACAAGCACAAGAATGAAAGAAAGCAAACACAACAATCTTTTTAGATTTTTACAAATATCCAGAAATAGTCAAAAAATAAGACTAAAATATATATTTGGGTTTTTTTATTTTTCAAGTGTTTTTGGTGATTTTCCTAGATTTTCAAAGATTTCTTTGGATTTATAAAAATCAAAAAGTACTCAAGAAAAAATAATGCACAACCAGGACCAAATTGCAAATTAAAATTATCTAAAGTGCCTTAAGGTCTTGATTAACAAGTTTATTATAAAACAGAGATAAAAAGCTACAAACAGAAACTGAAATTGTAATTTTTGTATTTTTCTTTATTTTATATGATTTTTATAAGGTTTTGATTGTTTTTTAATTTTTAGGGTTTTACGACGAATTTTCAAGCAAAATAACAAAGTAATTAAATCACAGTAAGGGGCACACATACATTAATGTTTATAGAATTTTTTAAGTACTTATCAAATTTTTAGGATTTTTATAAGGAAAAGAGGGACATTTTAAGGGTTTTTGAATTTTAAAAATAGAAAATGCAAATAAATCAACCCAACAAAATTATATAAATATTACACACTAACATGAGCCAATGGTAATTTTTGTGTAATTTTTTGAATTAATTTAACATTTATTAAGTTCAAAACAAAGCATGTAATAAATCATAGTTCACAAAGACCTATTCGCAATTAATTTAAGTTTCTGGGCCAAGTCAGTAACACACAATAAAAGTCAAGGGGTGATTTTGCAAAAATAGTCCACCCAGTCACACAGATGGTCAATTCTGTGTGCGTTGGGGCATAAATGCATTTTTTAGTAACTCATCAATCATTCTGCAACACTATAAAAGCTCAAGACGCAAACTGCAAATAACCCATGAATCACGTGAGCACACACGTGCTTCAGACTCAGAGGGACTAAAATGAAAATACCATAAAATATAAGGTCCAAACTATAAATGTACGGAACTACACCATTTATTTAATGGACTAAATATAAAATCAAAAACATGCGGGGGTACGAAGGAAATAAACCCAAGGCAGGGGGACGTGGTGCGCGTGGAGCTGACGATGGCGTATGGCTCTGATTAATCGTAACTGCAGGATCTGACGGTATAGGGAATGTCTAGGATGTGCGGGGCAGATGGGTCAGATGTTCTGCTCCAACGGCCAAAAGGTTGCACGGTCGGACGGCTGAGATGCTATCTGGGAGAGGCGGATCTCATCCGAGGAGCGAGAGCGAGTCTGCAAGAACTCACCTCCAGCGACTTTCAACTGAGCATTGTAGGGGATCCGACACTCCAATGAAAGATCTGAGGGCTCCGACAGGAACGTGGAAGTGGTCCGCGTCAAACGATGGGCTCCGATGGAGGCGATGACAGTTGGATGGGCGTGGCGATAGCTGCTTGCCTGGAGCTACTCCGCCTGAGCAGCTGGGAGTCCAGAATGATTCAGGTGCGTGCAAGTACCTACAAAGGGTAGAAGGGACAGGGGGCTATGCTCCGATCCTGGTTATTGTAGCTGGAGATGAAAGAAGCAACAAGGGATGTGGTTTTTTGGTCTCCAGCAAACACGGGGGAGGGAGACCCGACCTAATCTTGACCCGATGGTCGAGCCTCAAGGTGAACAGGTCGCATGGGAAGATGCTAGGTGAGTCGAGGGTCTGATCGGAATGGATAGGAGTGGGTGGCGAGGCTCCGACCAACTAGTCGGAGCAGAGGTGATTGCGGTGACGCTAAATGGAGAAGATTGAACGAACAAGGAACTACAACAAGGAGGATAAATACCTGGAGATTTGGATGGGTTTCCGAGCTCCAGGCGAAGGTAAAGGCGGGGTCCTGGCCTCAACCAAACTGCGGCTGGCTGGGAGGCTGCTCGCAGTGTTTCTCCGACAACGAAGGGAGCTACGAGCCTCCAAGCACCTACGGATGATCCTAAAGCACTCCTCCTACGGTTGTCACTACGAGGAAGGTGTCTAGGGGTCTGTGAAGATGCGAGGGACGAGATGCGATGCGCAGGAGGCAGAGGAGACTACTTATAGGCAAGCCAAGGGTCCAAGAAGATCGGAGCCATACGCTGAACCCTAGGTAGATCCAGCTGCGCCTAAGGATCTGTGAGGATCATGGGAGTTTAGGCTTCAATCGGGCGCAGGAATGGGATCGAATGGAGCATGGAGTCGGGCACCAAAAAGCAGAGAAAATGCGAGGCACGTGCGACCCGACCCGGCTGGGTAGGGGACATTGACCGGGTCAACAGTCCCAGCTGGACCAATCAGAATCAAGAATTACGAATTTCAAAGAAAATAGATTTAAAAATGGCAAACAAATTTAAATTAAGAAGTGCATAAAATAAAAAAATGTTTATTTTTTTCATACTATTTTTTGTGATTTTTAATTATTTTTATATAAAATAAAATAATGTATATACAGTATATAGTATTACATACAGGTATAATATACCTATGTATTATGTACAAGAATTTTATTTTATTTTTTTACAAAAATAATGTTGTTTTACATTTTATTTATTAACAACATGATTTTAGGAGTATAAAATAATATATTTTTACAAATTATTTATAGGTATAGAATAAATAATGAATGTAGTATGTAAATGTGTATTTTGTACAAAGGTGTAATGATTTTATTTTTATTTTCCGTTTATTTTGCTGATTTTTATTTTATTTTTATAATATTATTAAATCTATATACAAGGGTGTAAAAGAATAAAATAATTTGGTTTTATCAAAAAAATAAATACATAAATAATATGTACAAGTAAAGGTGATATGTAGAATACATTGTAGACCCTATCTCTCTCTACTTATTTTCTTTTGCAATCAGGTCAAGTCTTGACCTTCTATTGGGGTTTGGGTTACTCTGTATTTATTCTAAATACATAACTCTTTTTATTTTTCTTTTATTCTTTTATTTTTGTAAAATACATGCTAAATATACAATATTAACAATGCCATGCAAAATTCTAAGTTATTATATTTACAGGTATTTACAAGGTGCTTTGCCAAAAAGAAGAGCTAAAATAAAAGAATAAAGAGTGAGAATCATGGATTCATCACATGCCTAGTTGGGGATGTGATGTATGAGGCAATACAATGTTTGGAGGATGATATTGATGTTGTGTGTTTCCAATTTCCCATACCGACCCTTGAGTCAGTTCTGCACATCATATTTCAAGAGCATGGTGTGCCATCTTTGCCGATACCTTAGGAGTTGGAGTCGGAACCCACATTACAGGATCCCTCCTACCGACCAATCTATTTCCCTCTTCCTAATTGTCATATCCCCATTGAGCACATTGATTATGATACATACTATGACCCATTACAGTAGATATTGTTTGGAGAGGACTACCTGAAAGAGAGCTCACAAGGGATCCTATCCGTCGTGTGCTCCACACAAGGCGAGAGCACAATCGTCAAAGTGACCTACAAGAACCTCCAACTCTATTCAATAATCAACCCACACAATATATCAATCAATGAAGAAGCAGGTGTGAATCAAAATTTATTACAAATCAAACAAATAAATGTGTGTATAGTGACAAGCAGAATAGGGTGCCGAACACAGGGAACACACGATGTAGCACTTAATATTATTTACAAATAAGTAATGAATAAATAATATAGGTATATATATATAGCTATGCACAATATTAGGTCAAGAATGTGGGTTTTTAATTTTATACATATATTTTTTATATTTTTTTATTATATTTTTTATAGATTTTAATTTTCTGATTTCAATTTTTCTTTTTATATGTTTCTATATTTTTAATCTCTTTTCTTTTAAACATATAATATAGGATATATAAGACTATATATACAATATAGGCAAAGGTAATTATAAATAATAAAAATACTCAAAATGCAGGAAATAAAGCATTTTGGGGTTGGGGCTTTAAATATTTTCCTAATATTTTTGTGATTTTTCAGTAGTTTTTGCCCATTTTTAGCGATTTTTATAGTTCAAAATACACAAAATCAGGAGCTTTTTTATTGGGTCGAATTGTTTTTAGAATAAAAAATACTTAGTAAGTCCAAAAATTCTCAAAATTATTGTTTGATATATAATACCATATAAGTAAAAATATAGAACATGAACACGTAATTTTTTATTTTTTAAGAGGTTTTGAAATTTTTAGAGGACTTTGGAGTTTTTTATTTTTATTTATTTTATTTTGCTATTTTTTTGGATTTTCAGTCTGAAGGTATTAGACACTATAGAAAACCAAGCATTATTTTTTTGGAAATTTATAGACACGAGATTATATTTTTTGTGGTTTTTAAGACAAACAGGGACTATCCATGCAATATTCAATTTTTAGAAAATTGGAAAATGGCATAAAACGCAAATGTAATTACATAACGTGAATCAAAATGCATCCAGGTACCTAATCCTATTTTTTCATGATTGTTGGGGTACTGTTCATATTTTTAATAAATAGAAAACCATACACAAACTTGATTAAACTAGCAGGGCTATTTTTGCAATTAAAATGAAATGTGAGGGTCACAATGCAATTTAACTCAAACTTTTCAACTGATATCTCAACTTAATATATTAAACAATAATTAAACTAACCTATGAGTCTATACATGCAATATTCACAAAATAAAACGTGTGCATGCACGTGACTCTGATAGGGACTAAACTGCTTATTTTAAAAGTTCCAGAGTCACATGCAATTTATCCACTACTTTTTAAACGACATATAATATTTACAGGACTCTTTAAAAATTACAAAATAATGGAGGGGGTTTCGTGATGGTTACCCACTTAATGCCTCCGATCGGACGACGCTGGTGACGATACGTGTCTGATTGTGTGGCGAAGCAACCGCACCATTTCGCCTCGTATCTACGATCCCGATTAGATCTGGAGGTGGGCTTCAATCGGACGACACCTAGAGATCCTTCAAGAACCTAAAGAACACCCAACAGTGTCAACTTCCATCATCGATTTCGTGCAGCTCAGGGGTCCAATCTATTCGCCAACGGGTGCGTCTTGTTCCTAGAAGTCTCCTACGGTTGTTGGCACTCTCAAAATCGCTCCAGGTCCCAACGATGGGGACCTGGATGCTCCTCCAACTAAAGCCTCTCCTGAGTATCGAGTAGGGCCCAGATGCCCTCCTTCTTCCAATGTAGCTGCACAAGGAGAAGCCCCAACTTGAGTCGAATGCCTCAGTCCAAAAGATGAGGTCGGAGACCTCGTGGATGTGCGAAAAGGTGCAACTCTGGTGAATCGACAGAACGAAGCTTTGACTCCTTGAATCAGAGCTTGATTCAAGGGGGTTTTGTAGGGAATCAATGGAGAATGCGTAGGGATTCAATATGGGGTGATAAGTGAGTTGAAATGATGGGTATTTTACGATGAGATCAACCTAGAACCTGAGCTCCAAGTCGATGAACGGATTGGATTATTCCCTAAAAATACGAACTAAAACCTAAATTAAAAGTGAAAATGGAAACTACACTAAAGCTATTATCTAAAATGCGCAGGAAATGGGGCTCAACTGAGATGGGAGCTCATGAGCAGAACCAGCCAGAGCAACTCCGACGGTGGGTTGATATGTCTCTACGGTTATCCTCCTCGCTATATATTGGCACTTGGAGCTTCCTATCACCAAACTGGAGGTGTTTACAAGGATCCGAGGGGCTAAAACAGGCCGAAGATCGATCAAAAAATCAAAATGGGCAAGGCAGACTTATTTATAGATGGGTGTTGAGTGAGTTTCAAGGGGTGATTGCATACAATCGATCGAGGGCTTGTGGGGATTCGGGTATGGCCGAAGATCAGGAATGGTTGGGCTTACCAATGGTTGAGGTCTCGAGGGCAAAAGGTGGAGGATGGAGGCGTGATAATTCGGTGAAGTGGGCGTGCTCGTGTCTTCTGACAGAAGTCAGAGGGGGTGAGGACCATTTGACCTAGGTTAACAAATGGAGGCACCCGGTTGGTCCACGTGGACCAACTAGGAAATTCCAAGGCAAAAATGCCTTGAAAGAGGAGAAAAATAATAATTGAATTTATTATTTGTAGGTTATAAAATGAAAGTGTTTCTAATTTTTTGTAGTATTTTGTACCTATTTTTATTTATTTATTCCAGGTGTTTTATTAGAGGTTACTTTTTACAAGTATTCATATAGGTATTTTCATCTATATTTTGTATATTTTATTTTTATTTTGTATTTTTGTTTTTAGTATTTTATTTTGATAATTTACATATTTCTAACTTATTTTTACGTACCTAGATATATTTTTATTATATTTTTATGATATAATATTTACCTTTACATAAACGGGTATATTTATGAAATAGGTATATGTATTGTATATTCATCTATGTACTTTCTATACTTATTTTATTTTAGTGTTTATGCATGGTTTTATTTTAGTTTTAGTGTACATATATTACAAATAATATTTACAAAATTATTAAAAGTATAAAATTTAAAAATAATATGGAATAAATAAAATGAATATTTCATTTGGGTATATTGTACAATAGGGGTCCAAAACCTTACTTTCATATCTTAACTCCAAAAAATTTGAAACCAACTTCACTAAATAGCTTATTAAAAGTTATGGGAGCTGGGAGCCTACACCCAGGGGTGTAGGTAATTACCTACACCTGATCTTTTTTTCATGATTTTTGAATTTTTTTAAAGGAAACCTTAGGGGGATATTCTTAATATATTGAGGAGAATATGTGTTTCAAGTTTCATGCAAAATAAACATTCCGAACACGTTCATCTAGAAAGGGTCAATTTCAGCAATTCTGAGATTATTAAAATTTGATAGTCTTGATGAAGATGATATGAGTCTCGAATTAAGTTGAATTTTGAATGACACCATAGTGATATATAGTGATCTAATTTCCCAAGGTCTCATTTCAAAAAATTAAAAAATCTACGAAAAAATGAGCCGGTGTAGGTAGTTACCTACACCCCTGGGTGTAGGCTCCTTTTTCCTAACAGTTATATACAATTAAAGGTGATTTTGATACATTTTAAATCTTCATTTGGGAGATATGGGTATGTGAAGTTGGTATTTTGGAATCTTATTGAGTATAAAATGTACATTATATATTATTTTTGTATGAAATAAATTTCGTATTTTTATATACATTTTTATCTACAACTTTTTTGTACAAAGTTTCTTTATTTGAGGTGTAAATAATAAAAAATAAAACATGGCCCATAAAGTAATTATTGACCTATTTTGTAGAGTGATCCAATTGTGGCTTCTGTACAAGTAGTCGCCCTATCTCTCCCTACTTTATTTCTTGTCGAGTAAGTCAACATGTTGACTGAGTACCGGAGGATATGGTCACTTCACTATCCATGAAACTTCGCTTTTTTCCTTTTCTTTCCTTTACTCTTTTATTTTGGCAATAAAGTATTTTGTACAAATTAATAAATGTTTCTTTTGACAAACTAATGACATATTCATGCATTCAGCTAGGGTTTAAAGGCTAAAATGAAAGAATAAAGGTGATGAAATGGAGATTCAACATCTCCCTATACTTGCCTTTGCTAGACCCTAGAAAATACTTATGCCTATAAGTGCTGAGAAGAAAATAAAGAAACAAAAAAGAAGTAACTTGGAATAATTTTCAACTTTTAAACTTGTCTTAATAATGTCAAAGTTTGGATCTCAGAGAAGACCTTTGGATTTATGGTGTGTTCGGACCCACTTTGAGGTTAGGATTTGTAACACAACAACCCCTAGGTCCCATAATCCTACCATTCAGTCCAAGTCACAGTCAGGTCAAAAACCATCCTTTCAGTCGCATACTCTTGGTACCTTGAAGTGATAGAACCATGGTGTATGAATTGTGTTAGATCTCCCTAGACAAAACTGTCAAAAAAACAAGGATTCTACACTTCTGGTAACTCGTCCTCGTGGAGACAGGCATTCCCTTCTAATGTCATGTGCTCTCGATCTTTACAACTGAATGGGGTAAGGAAGTAAGAAGAAATGAGAAGAGAAGCGGGAATGGACCAGCGTAGTCTTCACCTTGTGAAGTCGTTCAGTGTAACCGGGTCTTCACCTAGAAGCATGCCTTTTCTGAAGCTCGAATTTTGGTGGAATTTTTGGTGTTGGCTTCTTTGGATATTTTCTATATCTTTGTATAGCTTCTTCATTCTAGTTTCTGCCCCGACAGTTATAGAATCTTTTGCTCCTCCCATTTTTGGGGTCTTAGAAAAAGTTGTGCCGGTAGACCATTCCTCATCTGAAGCATTATTTCAATCCCTCTCCATTCTTTAGATATCACAACCACCAAAAGAAGTGGATTAGCGTACCGGTGTTGGCAATCCCCAAGAATGGTTCTTGAGCCACCCTTGACGAAGCAACCTTGCATCTTACCGACTTAGACTATGATATTTTTCAGCAATCCATCTGAGTCGAGCTAAGTGTTAGGTGTGAGGTTTCCAATAAAGTCATTGTCTCAAGAATCTTATGGATGATATGAAGAGCTCTATTTAGACACATTGAATTGGTTCATGACTGTAGTCTCATGGAACCTAAAGAATTAAGTCAGGATGATCTGAAGTATCTCCAATTCTAGTCCTCAATGGGTTCCTTTGAAATTAAGTATATTAAGGCCTAGTCTGAGCTCCAATCTTCAGACTTTATTTGAACTTGTTCAATCGTATAGATTAATCTGAAGAATGCACATGCTATGTACAATGCAATAGAATGCCTTTGTAATGCAATTTTCAGACTTTTGAACCCCCCCCTTTTTAAAAAAGGTTTTGCAAATATTTTTGGTATTTTTAAAACAAAAGTTTTTGGATAAAAACTAGGTACAAATATTTACATGGGGATACGTCTACAAGGGTTAGTTTTTTTAAGAAATTACAAGGGTTGTGTGATTATTTATAAATACATATATAGAGTTAGTAAAGAATTTGTATGTGATGTATATATTCCTCAAACTTATTTGAAAATCATTTTACCAACAATTTTCAAAACTATAGTCCAAAATAGTTTTTGCAAATAATTTTCACAAATATTTACAAATATTTGAAAACCATTTTGTAAAGGTTTTTCAAACAGTATGTATAGATTTTTCAAAATATTTTTGCAATCATTTTTCAAACCATTTGCAAATCAGTTTTCAAAACATTTTTTTCACACAAAAAAAGAAATTTTTACAAACCAAGCATTTTTACAAACGTTGAAAACATTTTACAAAATATTTTTCAAATAGTTTTCAAGAGATTTTTTTCAAATAGATTTACAAACTATTTTCTAAACATTTTGCAAGGAATTTTTACCTGATTTATTAATCAGTATATACAAGAAGAATATGAGGAAATATAAACATTTTTTTATTAAATGATTGATTGAATTGTGAATATATATGTACAATGTTTTAGCCATACTTTAGTGAGAATACGAAAGTACGAGTTATGGCTAAAATATATACAAAGTATATATTGACCCCCTATACTTAGCTTGAGTTATGTCCTCATAGATCGAAGAAAAAGGAATACATAACTTGTACTAAGTATAGGAAAGTCTATACTACAATGACTGAAGAATGTGAAGTCGATTGTCCCCCGTATACTTAGTATAAATTAATCCTATGTATAGCAGTCTGTGTACAAACACAAGAAGGGTTGAGGGCGGGAACGAATAAATGAATAAATTAGTGGATCAGCATGTCTCCCCCTATAATTATGTAAAATATCCCTAAGTATAGAAAGAATGTCAAACATTGAGGAGACATGCGAGGGATCAAAGACTGAGCACCCGACTGCACTCACCCCCCATACTTCGGATGAAGCATATCCTAACTATACAAATAATGTATGGGATGAATGAGACTTTACGGAAGAACAAAAGAATAAAAATGAAAAGAACAAAAGAAGAAAAGTAGAATATGATTAACTATTCAAAAATGTTTTTGTTGGCCTCATTTGATTGAGCAGATGCTACGGCTGTGAATTCTTCATCGTAGGTTACCTGAATTGAGTCAACCACAGACATAAATGTGTCATGTTTGAGATAAGGCTTTAGAACATGTCCGTTGATCACAAATGGTTATGCGTCAGCTGACAAACAAGATATGACAATGCTTCCATTGTCACACACATGTTTCACTATGAAAGGCCTTGTCCACTTGCTTTTCAACTTCCCTGGGAATAGTTTAAGCTTTGCATCAAACAATCAAACTTTCTGCCTTGATTCAAAGGTCTTGCGACATGTGTGCTTGTCGTTCCACTTTTTGACCTTCTCCTTGTACATTAGGTTATTGTCATATGCATACTCATGAAATTCAAGGAGCTGGTTCAGATCCAACTTTCTATTCATTCTGGCCTTCTTAGAATCCAAATTACAGATATTGATTTCCCATAAAGATTTGTAAATGAGTTGTACGGGCAATTGGCATGGCTTGTCGTACACTAGGCCGGTAAGGAGACATTCGTAACGGTGATTTGTACGTGCTACGATAGGCCCAAAGTACTAAATCCAGTAACTACGACCAATTCATCCTGTCTGGGCATACGAGCTTCTGCAGATTGTCTTTATCTCCCTGTTTGAACATTCAGCCAGGCCATTGGACTATGGGTGGTACGGAGAGGCGACTCGATGTTCAATGCAGAATTCATGTGTCAGCTTCTTCACCTCTCTGTTGATGAAATGTCTACCCCATCTAATATAAGAATTTTAGGTATCTCGAACCATGCAATGATGTTTTCCCTCAGGAACCGCAGATGGTGTGACTGTCGGCAGCTCAGGTTGGGATAGCCTCCACCCAACAGCTTACGCAATCGACAACAAGTAGTATATACTCAAAACCCTAACTGTTAGGGAACGAGCCCATGAAATCAGTGCCCCATGCGTCAAACACATATGAGATCTGAATGTACTTTAGAGGCATTATATGTCTCATTCCAATAGTACCGCCAAATGTCTCACTGTCAATACAATGTTTGACAAAGACTTCGGCATCTTTGAATAGAGTCGACCACCACATGCCACATTGAAGAACTTTTGTTGCTGTTCTTCTTCCAGAGTAGTGTCCTCTTGATTCTCTGGCATGACAGTGCTCGAGGACGCTCCAGACTTCCTCCTGAGGAATGCATCTCCTATAGATGCAATACGCCCCTCACAAAAGAGATAAGGATCCTCCCACTGATAGAAATGAATATCCGACATGAATTTGTCAACTTTCAGCTCCGGCTAATCTTATAGAGTTTTTTGGATACAAGATAGTTTACAATATCGGCAAACCAAGGGAGCGAGGTAACTGACAGAATGGCTCATCTAGAAAAGTTTCTGCTATAGGCAATAGGCTCTACTCAGGAGTATATGTCTTTGGTAATCTTGACAAGTGATCAGCCACCACATTTTTAACTCTAGGTTTATCACGAATTTTAAGGTCAAATTCCTAGAGCATAAGGATCCATCTGAGGAGTCACGGTTTGGCCTCCTTCTTGGCTTGTAGATACATGATGGTTGAATGACCTGTAAAAACGATAACCTTGGGTCCAAGCAAATGGGATCGGATTCTCCAAGGCAAGTACCATTGCTAGCAGCTCCCTTTCAGTGACACTGTAGTTTCTTTGAGCTTGATCGAGTGTTCTGCTAGCATAGTGAATGGAAAATGGAATATGATCTCTCCTCTATCCTAGAACTGCCCCAATATCATAATCAGAAGTGTTTGTCATGATCTCAAATGGTAGAGACTAGTCTGGCGTTTGGGATGGGGGCCTGAGTGATTATTTCTTTCTACTAAGAAAAAGCTTGGTGGAATCTATCATCTACAATAAAGTCTGCCTCCTTGCCTAGAAGCTCGATCAGGGATCGGGCAATTTTGCTGAAATCTTTAATGAATCATCGGTAGAAACTGACATGCCCTAAAAATGATCTGACCTGCTTCAAATTTATAGGTGGCTCTAGCTTTGAAATCACTTCCACCTACGTAGGATGAACCTCCATGTCACGCTTCGAGATGGCATGGCCAAGCACAATAACTCCGGTCTCCATAAAATTTCTCCTCTTCCAGGAGAGCACAAGGTTCATTTCATGACATCTTTCAGGACTCAATCTAAATAGGATAAACATTGATCAAAGCTATCTCCATAGACCAAGAAATCATCCATAAAGACCTGAAGAAAACTTCCAACCATATCTGTGAATGCCGCCAACATACATCGCTGGAGCGTTGCACAAACTGAACAACATTCTATGGAAGGCACATGTCCCAAATGGATAGGTGAAGGTTGTTTTCTCTTGATCTACAGGGGCTATGGCAACTTGATTATAACCAGAGTATCCATCCAAGAAACAAAAGTATTCCTTCACAACCAGTCTTTCAATTATCTGGTCTATGAAGGGAAGCGGTAAATGGTCCTTCTTAGTCGCTAAATCCAGTTGTATGTATCCACACAGACATGCCAGGAAGTTGGAACTCTGGTTGCGATCTCTTCTCCTTTGTCATTCTTGATTATGGTGATCCTGACTTCTTTGGCGCAACATGCACGGGACTCACCTACTTTGAGTCGGACATGGGATAAATGAATCCCGCATCACACCATTTCATGATCTTATTCATCACAACCTCCCAAAGGTTTGGATTTAATCTGTGTTGGAATTCACGGGAAGGCTTGATGTCTTCTTCAAGGTATATGTGAAGCGAGCATAGTGAGGGGTTTATCCCATGGAGATCTGAGATTTTGGAGCCTATGGTCTTGCGATTTCTCTCTAGAACCTCGAGCAGACGAGATTTGTGTTCCCTGGCCAGTTGTGAATTAATGATGATAGGGAACATGTTCGGTGCACCTACAAGGAAGGCATACTTCATATTTGCTAGAAGTGGCTTGAGCTCGGGTGGGGCTTGGGTCAGCTCAGTGGTAACTTCAGCTACTGTGCAATGCGATGATGTTGGATCTTTCATCTGTAGTGTGTCCACCATTGGCATTGTAGGCTTTGAGTGCAGTGCAACACAGAATTCTTCGATGATCGAATCTTGATTATAAAAATTTTCAATGAAGTCCTCTTGCTCTGCGAAGGATAGGTGGACATAAATGCATTTATCAAGCTATTCAGCAAAAATCTCATCATCATGGATATCTGGAAACTCGATTGTATTGTCCAAGACTTCCTCTGTGGAGAGGAATGCCTGGGTCTCAATATCATCCATAAATAGATTTGTATCACGGATTTCAGCTAAAAAGTCACAATCTTATGTTTATTTCTATGCTGGCTCACTCATTTGATGCAGGTTCTGATTGTTTGGGTACTTGAATCGTCTCAATCGGCACCTTGTTGTTGTTCGAGTGGAAGGAGATTTTCTTGGTGCCATAGTTCACTTATGCTTTGTTCAAAGGAACGATCGTCCAAGGATTATCAGGGTATGCAGGAGAGGAACTGAGGTGTCCATATCTAGAACGATGAAGTATGCAAGGAACTGTATTCCCTAAATGGTGACGACGACATCTTCCAAAATTCCTCAGGGCCGCTTGCTGGATGTATCTGCGAACTGCAGAATCATTCTAGTATACTTGAGCGGTCCCAATCCAAATTCTTTGAGCAGTGAAGTAAGCATCAGATTGATTGAGGATCCACTATCAAGTAGAGTTTGGCAGAATTCTTGATCAAACATATGACATCTAACTAAAGGATCTCCCATATCCTTCTTCTTTATCATGAGATTTCTGATTGCATTCAATGTATCCGCGGTGAGGATATGCTTCACATTTCTTTCATGAGCTTTACGCAATTATCTCTTTGAAGTGCATGCCTCTTTAAGACCTTTCTTGATGTTAGTCATGCACTTGATGGCTTTGAGCAAGGGCATTTCAAGCACAAGATTCTAAATAATCTCAACAACAACAGGATCAGACAAGACTAATTTTAGATTTTTGTTTTTTTTGGATTTTTTGTGTCTGCAAAAGTAATATTTACAAAATAAAAAGCAACGGGAGAAATAAAGTTCTTAGTTACAATAAAATTTGTTCCCACATCAGACTGTACAACTGGATGAATAAAATGAGCAGGGTCATCCAAGAAAGGCGGACAACCAAAATCTATCGGTGGGCTTCCATCTGCGAGCAATATATCAACTACAGGTGTGGTCTCCTCCAAGGCTGGTTGGCTGGTGCTCCTGATGTCACCGTTGTTGGTGTTGTCTTTTTAGCATTTTTTATTTTCTTGATTTTTTTGGTATTTTGTTGGTGGTGCTTCTTCATCCTCTTCTTCCTCACTGACCTGATGCTGGATCGACTAATGTAGATAATGATGATTGGCCTAACAAAGCTTTATTCTTTCCCTTGCATGTGGCTGATGGATGCAAGGTCCTACCGCTCCTGAGAGTGACAACATTGGATAAAAATAAATCAAGCATAGCTGACTCTGTTAGATTAGTTGGAACATCACAAGCTACCTGCTCTTTCTTCTTAAAATTATTGGGGGTTAGCCTCCACCTATATTGGAATGGAAGTCTTCGTGACGGTAAGGTCATCACATTTCCAGCTCATCTCTGCTAGGCTTTTCACTAGCTGAGCCAGACAATCCAAAGCAGGGTTTGTCAGAGGGGTAGCCTCAAATGAGTCAGTGTGCTGGCCATGTTGATGCTGGAACTGGTGTAGGGGATGTTGGTGCGACTGTTGCACATGGTATTGAGGAGAGGGATTGTACTGATAGTGCTGCAGAGGAGGTTGGTTCTGATATGGAACAACCAAGTACTATTGGTTCTGCTGATATGACTTGTACTGCAGTTTTTTATACTAATTTTGTCTCCAGATATCATTATATGGCTAAGACAGCTGGTGGTATTGAGGCTGATTCTGGACAAATCTCTGTCCTTGTTGTTTATGGAACTGATGATTGCTTGATTGTTGGCCCTGTTGAGATTCGCTTGGATAGGCCGGCTATGTGTTGTTAGCCCACATGCCATTCACCTATTGAATGAGAGGTAGTGGAGGGAAGCATGGATCCAGAATGGGTTGAAGCTCATGCTGGTAGACAATAAGCTGTTGTTGTGACTGTTGGTGAGGTGATGGTTCTGGGGCTTATACGTAGTATAAGTGTTGTATCGCTGGCTTGTTCTGACTCTATTGAGGAGGTTGTGGTGATGCTTCCTCCTTTGTCTCAGCTGGAGTTGGGGTCGATGCAGATACGGAATTGCAGGAGCAAATTGTACTAACTAGCAGCTCCAGCTGCTGGGTGATCTGATCTAATTTGTCCAGGTGTTGAGTCCTCTGTTCAATCACAGAAAGTTCCTCCAGGTCTTGTGGTTGTCTCTCTATGATATCCACCTTGGACAGGTGGCTCCCAATAATGCTTAGATTGGAGCTTTTGTCCTTGTCCGGCTCATGAGACGATGCCATGTGAACCAGCTTTTGAAGAGTGTGGGGGTGGCGCTGATAAGATCAGGATGATGACAAGGTGACCTCTCTTTCAGCCATTTCCTCAAAGATCTGCCAGACGACGTCCTCATCTTTGTTGAAATGGAAGCCACCACATGCAGCATATACGAGCTTCTGACTTTCCACTGTGAGTCCCCAAAGAAGTGTTGGACCAGGCTGGTCCCCAGAATGTCATGATGGGGACACTTCTCTAGTAATTCAGTAAACCTCTCCCAATCCTCATGGAAGGATTCATGTGTGTCTTGGGTGAAGTTTGTTATGTGGCGCGCATCTGGTTAAGTCGCCTGATTGACTCGGAATCTACCTTTTTAATGTTATCGAGTTAACGATTTCGTTGCAGTTAGATAAATCCGGATCGATCAAAAATTAACTGTACGGATCGATGAATCGTCAAATGATATTAAGTGCGGCTTTATGTTTGTTTAACCTGGGCAAGCCCCAGGGTCGACTCAAGGAGGCAAAGGAACAACTCGGGGTCAGATTAGGTTAATTAGATCATGGTTTTCCAAGTGGGTTTTTTTTATTTTTTTATGCAATAAAAATACCAAATGCAAAATATGAATTGAATTAAGTTAACAAGAAAATAACTAACTTAGACAAATTTAATTTTAATGTGAAATTCATTCGAATCAACTAAGTTGGATTTTTCCTAAAAACCTAATCCAGCAAAGGATGCAAAAAATATTCTTTGGAATTTTTGGATTTAAAATGCACAAATGAAAAATGCAAACTTTTTTAGGGTTTTTATGCAATTCTTACTGCAAATGAAATGCAAAATTATGAAAATTTTACTGAAAGTTAAATATGATGAAATGAAGCTACACTATTTTTTTAGAATTTTAAGACACTTTACGATTTTTTTATGAATCTTTTAAGACAAACAGAGAGACTGTGAGTATTTAATTCCTAATTAATTCACGAAATCAAGATTTCCAGAGAGCTATTTATCTTGAAAAGATATTTTCATTAGAAATCCTCGAGAGTTGAAATTTCGTAAAAATGTTATTCGTGGATTTAATTAAAAATCAATTACAGAAATCACTCTAGAATTTATTTTATGCGAAAGACAACCCCAATTTCAATGAACTTGGACAGTAATTAAATAGCACTTAGAGGCATCAAATCTGATTTTTTCATAATTTTTGGAGCAACAAATGAATATGTGTGAATTTCAGAGCAAAAATGGGTAAAGTATCACTGAATTCAAACTCTGATTTTAATAAAATATCAAATGTTCACAAAAATACAATTAAATAGCCACAAGATAAAGATTTAGGTGCTCTACAAAATGCTATTTTCTTATTATAAATTGATGCAAGATAGATGTCCAAATAAATACGTAAATACAGGGGTATCTTTGCAATACAGAAATAAAAACTTAACACAACAATATGTACCTAAGGGCACTTTTATAATTAAATAAACGTTACAGGCTAAGAATGCAAATTTTTCAAAAAAAAAATATAATAATAATAAAATGAAGTGAGCCAGAACGCATACACATATGCTAGCTAAGGCACACGATCTGGGAAGGAGCGAGGAGCAAGGGACGCAGGCAGCGGCGGCCACACGAGGAGGCGGCGCGCCTGGACACGTGTGTGCTGTGCGGCAGAGTACCAGGCCACGCGGGGACTGGCGTGGTGACAAGGGGCGGGGCTCCGTTCCACGGCGACGGCGTGCGCTGTGGCGGAGGGTGTGGCAGGGGCTGCATTGTGTCACGTGCGGGCGGCTGGGCAGCAGCGAAGGAGCAAAGCCTAGGTGGAGTGAAGGTCGGTGCGAGGCGAGGCTGCGCGGACGCGGGCTGGGAACAACGAGGAATCGCAGAGGGGGGGGCGATCCTGGGGCACCGCGGCGGAGGGCGGTTGGCATGCTGGAGCTGTCGGCTGCCAGCTGGAAACACGGGGGCTGGCTGAGCAGCGTAAGGCCGGTGCTGCAGCGACAACTGGAGTACGCAATCGGCGGAGCGGGCACGAAGGGAGGCGGTGCGTGGTGGTTAACGGTGCCTGCTGGATGTGGGACATGATGAGGAAGCAGGAGGACGCACGGGCCTCTTGCTGGGATGGAGCGGCCAGCTGCAGGTGGGCTAGAGCGAGGGCTTGGCAGCAGCGGCTGGCCGGGGCAGCTGCGCTGGGCAACGTGAAGGGTGAGGCTGCGCTGGGAGCCCAAGGGGCTGGCGTGGCTTGTTCCTTTTTTTAATTTTTTTGAATTTTTTTTGTAAACTGGAAATAAAATGTAATGAAGAAAAAGTGTGTGTATGATGATTGTTGTTTGCTGTGGTATTTATGAAGATGTTTTAACGATGAAGAACAAGAAAAAAATCGTTAAATAAAATAAAATGAGTAGATGAGGATAGAAGATTACCTATGGCTGGTAGAGGTTGTCGCCTGTGGAGGAGCAGATAACTTCTACTCCGATAATTGTTGCTTCGAGGAGACGGCAGGAAGCTCTGAAGCTAGGCTGCAAGCTTAAACAGCTGATGCTACGTGGTCTTAGAACCACGGATCTCTCCTGAACCTCGCCGTTGCTCTACCTGTTGCGTCGATGTTGTCACCAGCGACACATCAAGGGGGCTAGAGATCCTTCTCAAAGAATGGTGGATGAAGATGAATGATGGAGGAGATGTGAATATAAAAAGGAGGAGGAAGTTGAAAAAGAGATGGAGAAAGTGGGGAGAATGGTAGAGGAAGTGGACAAAATGGTGGCTTGGAGTGGAAGACAAGTAAAGAAGAAGTAAAAGGGAGAAAATAAAATAAAAATATAATAAGTAAAATAAGTAGGCTACTAAAATAAAGAAGAGAAAATAAAGGTAAAATAATAAATAAAAACTTAAAATAAATAAATAAATGTAAATAAATAAATAAAATAATAATAAATAAAACAAGATAAAATAAAATAAAATCCGAAAATAAAAAAATGGGGTGACACGTGGCAGCTCCAGGAGCTGCCAGGTGTCGCTCCCGAAAAATTCAAAATTTAAATGCAAAGAAAAATCGAAAAGAAATAACAAAAGAGGCCAAATCAAAAAGTGGTCAACATAAAAATTGCTCGTCTCGACGAGGTCTACAACTTTTGTGAAGGGCTAAAAATCAAAAGAAGTCATCTGTATAAAGTGTATTTTTGGGTGGTACCTTATAGATATAAAATACCGTATTTTATCTTTTGTATTTTTTTATCATTTTTAAATAAGAGAAAAAACATAATAGAAATAGAGAAAATATGAAAAGAATATTTACAACTTAAACTATTTTTTGGTTTTTTAATAATTAAGAAAATAAAAAGATAAAATAAAGAGGAAAAAAGATCAATATGTACAATATACAATAGGGGCCCAAAACCCAAGTTTCACATACGAGCTTTCGATTTTAATGAATTTGGTCTTGTTTTGAAGTTCTTTGAATGTATATTACTTTAAAAGTGAGTAGACCTAAATTAGGCACTGTATGAGAGAGATATGTGTTTTAAGGCTCCTAGTTTCAAACTTGAACTCGGGTTTTATTGGTCAATTTTACAAGTTAGTATTTTTTGATATTTTTTCTTTATTAGTGTTAGTAATATATACATTGTGGAGTTGATTTTATTGGATTTGGAGTTAGTATAAAATATATACAAATACGTGAAATATGGTGAATATATAGGTGATTTTTACAAGTGAATTTGACTTCTTATTTAGTGCAGCTGCGAATGCTAAAATGCAGATGTTATCAATGCATGCATGAATGCTAATTATGCAATATTGGTGGAAATATGATCCTAATTACTCGGGAACAAGGCTTTATTTTCAACTTTAAGAGTGATGAATCACATATTCATCAACCCCCTATACTTAAACCTTGCCCGTCTCCGAGAAACTAAAATGAAATGCAAAAGTGAAATGAGATTGGGTTCCATACATGGTCATGAACAAAAGTTGAAAATGGAGCTTGACTCAACCTTTGGATTAATAATGTCGCAGAACCTTACTGGGACCAGAATTTAAGACCTAACAGACTTTAAGTTCCACAAGTCTTCTATTCAAGATGCCTCAACAGTCAGGTCAGAACAAATCCTCATACGCAAATTTCCGATGACTATGATTCTTACTTGTACGGTGTAAGTGAAATGTAACTCTTCACATCAGAAATGGGTAAGAACTAGCCTCCTCTAACAAGGTAACTCTAATTCCCATGTCCAGTAACTCTTTCCTCAAGGAGCGGGGTGTTCCCTTCTAAGTTCAAGAGCGACCAGCTCAAGAGGAGGGGGTAGAGAAAAGAATGGACCGTAGCCAATGTAGCTACCTATCCCAGGATGCATGACCAGTGTAACCAAGTCATCCAGCTGCAGACTTCTTGCTAATATACATACTCCGGCATGCAATTTTTTTCTCATGCATGTCCATTTCTTTGGAGTTTTTGTATTTTTTTCTCTCTTTTTTTGAACTGTATACAAAGTGCAGCATGTACATCAGGAGTTTTTTCTCTTGAGACAGTATACCATCCCTCTTTTGAAGCATTATTGCAACCCACGACATCCCGTCTTTAGACGTCAACACCACCAGACTAGGTTGAGATGCACTACCCTCCCTAGAGGAGGACAGATGTTTCCACCCGTGTGCTACTCCAAGCTAAAGGATTCTGCCTCCTCACCACCTCATCAATGGAAGAGCTACGTGCATGGTGATTGTCCAAGTTAGGTCACTGTCTATAAGAATCATGTGTGTGCACGAGATATTCTACTTAGACAAATCAAGATAACATGTGAACATAGACTTGCGGACTCAAAGAATTAAGTCACTTGACTTGAGAAATCTTAACTCCAGTTCCTATAAGGTTCCTCTGAAATTAGATGGATTAAGGTCAAATCAAGTCCCTCCTCAACATCTATTCATAACTTAGTTCGGAACCCACTAGCTTTTCACATTGCATATGCCAGGTATGCAGATGAGATGCTGATGACATGCTATGCAAGACACAATTTTTTTTAAATGCAAGGATGATATGCATGAGTAAATAAGAAGCCTATCTATTTTTTGTTTTTTTTATTTTTTTATTTTTTTGTGTGTGTATTTTTTTTCAAAATTTGGTATACTTCCTATGTTACAACAATTTACAAGAGTTTTATAAGTATTATACAAATTATACATTATACAAGTCTACTTGTATTTTACAAAAAAATTACAAAAGTTTTACAAGTATTATACAATATATTATACAAGTATACCAAAAAAAATCAATTTTTACCCACCCATAATTATTGCATAATATATACAAAAATACGCGAAAATGCATGAAAGTACGAGCTATGGGTAAAGTATATATGTACTATATACATGCCCCCTATACTTAACGTGTACAATGTCCTCAGAGAACGAAAAGCGAGGAAAAAGACATAGCTCGTGCTAAGTGTAGGAGAGCTAAAATAACAAAATGTATAGAAATCGAGGTTTAGCATCCTAAGTTTAGAAGAAGATCAAAAAAATGAGGCGGGAGAGGTTAAGATGGGAAATGGAGGAGTATATACATGGTGGACATCGGTCCCCCCTATACTTAGGCTCTGATTAACCTAAGTATGGGACATGATTGGGTATGAGGACCAATGAGATCTGGAGAATGTACAGAGAATAGACTCGGGTCACTCTCCCCCCTATACTTAGGATCTGGTCATCCTAAGTATAGCCATAAAATGAAACGATATGGAGCCGGGGCGAGTGATTCGAATCACAAGGGAGGGACGGAAAGAAATATATACAAGGAGGAGTGAGAATATACAGGGATCAAGAAGATTTGTGACGAACCTTCTTGCGTGAGCGAGGAGGTGGGTAATATACAAGTGTGTCGCTGTCAAAATCATCCTCGGATGAATAGTAGTGAGGTGAAGGGATCGTCCAACGCGGGTCGACACACAGTTGCTTGCTTAGATAAGGATTTAGAACAGCCGAACTGAGTTCACTCATATAAACCACCTTATCCGGACTCGATGAGGATTCCTCTAAAAATTCCTTCTCTGGAATGCTGAAGGAGACTTTCTTAGTCAATTTTCTAGAACCTGAATCATTGAGAGGGAGAGGAGAGCGACACGCCTTGAGGGGTTCTGGGGAACACCTCAAAGAATCAGTTTCGACTTCCTCTCGCTAATAACTGACTAGAGGAGGGAGCAACCATGTTGTTATGTGAGGTCAATTTAATCTTGGTTGTTTCCTTTAAAGGTTCGGGATGTGGTGCGATGCTGACCATGGGTTCCTCATTAGACGAGTCACCATATAGATTGGAATATTCCTGAAGGGTCAGCACACGTCTCGGGAAGGTGCTAGTGATCTCAGTTGGTTTAGCATTATTGGGCTCTTGTGTCGGATCATCAAAATGGTCAAGGCAATCAACAAAGGTCGTGTCCGACTCAATGATAGCTTCTGGTTGTGAGTCCTCCTTAGAAGCTGTCACGGTGGTGGTGCAAGCAGTTGATGAAGTGGAGGTGTGGGGAGTCTCAGAACCAATGGTCGTCCAGATAGTCGGTCTCTCAGGTGTAGCAGAGAGGTGGGACTCATCTACCTCTTGATCGTCACGACTGTCAGCGGATGTACAAGTCACCTTAGAGTAAAGTATATCAAAGAATGGGTGAGGTCAAAGCATTTCCAATGCTGTAAAATCGATTTCCCAAGTCTTGCAATCTATAGACGCCTTAGCCAAGTCTAAGAACGGCTACTCGAGAATAATTGGAGACTGGGTGAACTCTCCTTGGTGCTCAATGTCAATGATCGTGAAGTCTACCTAGAGTAGAGCACCCTGGAAAGTCATGATGGAAATGGTTCCTCTCGGTCGTTTGATAGGTCGATCAGCCAGCTGAACGATCTCTCTCGACTTTCTGATTGACCTGAGTTTGAGATTGTCAAACATAGAGGTCGGGAGGATATTTATTGGTGAGTCATCATCGATTCTCGCATGGGTAAAGATGGTGTCTTTGATTTCACACTCAACTCAGGGCAACCGCTTCACTCTGCGGCTCTTGGTCTTTCTCCCCATCACCAAGGAGGTGGCCTAGACACTATGTGTCTTTCAGTCCTTGTCCTCTTATTACTCGACCTCTTGGGTATCATTTTACTCTTTACAAGTCTCTTGAGGTCAGGGAAGTGATGTATGGCCTTTATTAAGGGAAGTTTGAAAATCAATTCTTCATCGAGTGCTTCCTTTAGGGCAGGATCCAATTTTTTTAAGTCTTTTTCATTTTCTATTTTTATATATTTTTCTGATTTTTCAATGTTTTTAGTCTTTTTGGGATTTTCAATTTTTTTGGTATTTTTGGTGGATGAATGATCAGACTCTAGATTGGAGGATAAGTGGTTAGTATAAGAGGGAGGTAGAATTGGCTCCAGTTATACAAGATGTGTGGGTTCCCTAATGCTCGCTTGGTTTTCAACATCAAATCTACTTATTTCCTTTTCCACTTTCATTCCCAAGCTGGCAGAAATTGAGTGCTATATGCCGGTGACATCTCTCAACTTGGCACCAAATAATTCATTTTTCATGATGAGTCGAGAAATGTCATCCTCCAAACTGTTCTCATGATAAATCATGGAAGAATCCTGATCAATTGGAGGATACTACTGAGATATTGGGGTCTCATACTCAACTTACCTAGACTCTGGCATGTAATGCTGGGTCGAGTATGGACCATCTGAATGGCAAGTATTGGTTGGAGCCTCATATGATGTAGTCAATAAAGAGGGGCTCATAGATTGAATTCATGAGTCCAATCCCCCGTAGGCTCTCCGAATGTCTGGTATGAAGGCTGGTTAATGTAGGCTTGATTACTAGGGTCAATCAAGTCAGGAAGATCATAAGGTGCATGCCTTTCTATTCGGTATGTTCGATTGACCATGTTATGCCCTATGGTCAAGTCGAGATGTGTATATGTAAATTGTTGTCTGGTCCCTACTTGAGGTGAGAATGAAGTATGTGGGGGCATATAATTTTGTCAATCATCTGTCTCAGTAGTGGCTTGCTCTTCATTCCGTTTCTTGATTCCAGCAAGCTCTCAAGAATAAGGACAGTCAACCCAAGATGGAAGTGGATCCGGAGTGGTAGAATATGGAGTAGATGAGAAATGCAAAGAAATGGAGAAGTCAGTCGAAGTTCTGACTTCATAATCGGGTTGAGGTGGAACCGACCATGGGTAAGGGTCTCCCGTGGACAGCAGAGGATACATGGAAGAAGGAGAAGGTGAAGATGAACGATATATGGTCGAGGAGGAATGACAGGAGGTCACAGGGTATGGGGATCAATACCCGACATCTTGAGGAGGAAAGGATGAACGTAAGCAGATTGAGGTAGAAAACGTGCAATTACACAGGATAACACACATGAACAGACACAAAGACAGACGCAAGAGCAAACCCTGAGTTCACACTCAACATCGTGAAGGACCCGAAACCGAGTCCGATTAGTCTGGTTGATTTTATGTGTGATTTTTCAAGCAAGTAGCAAAGGTTACACGACCTATAGGGGAGTCGGCTCAGAGCCGGATGCGTCTCCCCTATTTAACCTACTGCCTAAGATACCAACGCACTTCCTTCTTTCGCTCCTATCACCAGCCGAAAGTTCAAGGACCTGCCCTTATCTACCTACAGAGTAAGCGGAGGATGACAAGGTTGTAACTTTTCCCCTATCTACAGGCCGGAGCAAGTGGAGGCTACTAGCTACTTGTCGCGGTGCACCGTAATTTCACCCCTATCTACCTACCGGATTATGTGGAGGCTAATTGGCGCTGGTCAGTTGAACCCATAGTTCAGCCCGTGATATTTGCTTGGATCGAGGTACGGATATAGAAGTCTGGGATTTTCGGGTCTGCCTTAGGGTGTGCACACACACTCTAGTACCCTCACTAAGCTTGAAGTCAAGGTCGGGGTTGCTCTCCCGCAAACAAGGGTTAATTTTAGTCAATTATTTTTGGTCCAATTCAATTAGCACTCCCGATTTTAGAGACTAGTTGTCACTGATATTAATCCACACAAGAAATCACATCTACCGTCCAGTCCCAATTCATTTATCCTAGGTTAGAAAAACCGAGAGAGAGAGAGAGAGAGAGAATCGGAAAAAGTCGATGCAATCGAGAAAACGATGATGAATGCTTTAGTAAGAAGACTTATTGTGCCTCCATCTCTCTACAATGTGGGATGCAATACTGAATTGAAATTTTTACACTAAATGGATGCAATCAAGAAAAATCGCTCCTAGACTGGCAATTATATTAGCGAGTGAAGAATGAATTCAAATTTGGCTAAAGTCATGCAGTTTAAGTGTGTCTTTTAAGTGTGAAGTGTGGTCCTAGATATTACAAGCACAAACAGTCCTAAGAGAGCTCTAAGAGCCGCAAGTAGGTCTTATCCTACGTTAAGCAACCACACAACATGCGGGGACACGTTTTATTATGATTTACACACGTGAGAACCCAAACGGGAACCGCTGGAAATGCAAACTTTATTTACAAGTTAAGAAAAAATGAAAAATCCTTTTGGTGTCTCAACAGCTGACTTGATCCACGAATCGTCGGCCTACAATGCACTTCGAGATGTGTCGACTTTAAGAAAGCCGCTCCAAGTCCACTGGGCCCTCACACAAAAAGATAAAAAATTGTCAGAGAGAGGGAAAATAAATAAAAAAATAATTGAAAAAATGGAATAATTACAAGGTGGTTCGGGGATCAGACTACTCGAGTGAAGGTCATTCGTAAATCTAATTTTCTAAAGAGATCCGTTTGCCTCCCCGACAATGGCGCCATTTGATTGACCCGAAATCTACCCTTTTAATGGTTTCGAGTTAACGATTTCATTCCAGTCAGATAAATCCGGATCGATCAAAAATTAACCGCACGGATTGATGAATCGTCTAATGATATTAAGTGTGGTTTTATGTTTGTTTAACCTGGGCAAGCCTCAAGGTCGACTCAAGGAGGCAAAGGAATAACTCGAGATCAGATTAGGTGAATTAGATCACGATTTTTTAAGTGGGATTATTTTTAATTTTTTATGCAATAAAAATGCTAAATGCAAAATGCGAATTGAATTAAGTTAACAAGAAAATAACCGACTTAGCCAAATTTAATTTTAATGTGAAATTAATTCAAATCATCCAAGTTGTATTTTTCCTAAAAACCTAATCCAACAACGGATGCAAAATGTATTTTTTTTGGAATTTTTGGATTTAAAATGCACAAATGAAAAATGCAAACTTTTTTAGGGTTTTTATGCAATTCTTTGTGCAAATGAAAGCAAAAATTACGAAAAATTTACTGAAAGTTAAATATGATGAAATGAAGCTACAATAATTGTTTTAGAATTTTCTGACAGTTTATGATTTTTTATGAATTTTTTAAGACAAACAAAGAGACTATGAGTATTTAATTCCTAATTAATCCATGAAATCAAGTTTTCTAGATAGTTTTTTATCTCTAAATGATATTTTCATAGAAATCCTGGAGAGTTGAAATTTCATAAAAATGTTATTCGTGGATTTAATTAAAAATCAATTAAAGAAATCACTCTAGAATTTATTTTATGCAAAAGACAACTCCAATTTCAATGAAACTTGGATACTAATTAAATAGCACTTAGAGGCAATAAATCTGATTTTTTTCACAATTTTTGGAGCAATAAATGAATATATGTGAATTTCAGAGCAAAAATGGGTAAAGTATCACTGAATGTCAAACTCTAACTTTTAATAAAATATCAAATGCTCACAAAATACAATTAAATAGCCACAAGATAAAGATTTAGGTGCTCTACAAAATGCAATTTTTTGATTAAAAATTGATGCAAGATAGATGTCCAAATAAATACGTAAATACAAGGATGTCTTTGCAATACAGAAATAGAAACTTAATAGAACAATCTGTGCCTAAGGGCACTTTTGTAATTAAATAAATGTTATGAGCTAAGAATGCAAATTTTCCAAAAAATAAAATAATAAAAAAATGAAGTGAGCCAGGATGCATACACATACGCTAGCTAGGGCACTCGATCTAAGAAGGAGCGAGGAGCATGGGATGCGAGCGGCGGCGGCCACGCGAGGAGGCGGCGCACCTGGCCATGTGCGTGTTGCGCAGCGGAGGACCGGGTCTTGCGGGGACTGCAGTGGTGACAAGGGGCGGGGTTACGTTCCATAGCGGCACCGCGTGCTGCGGCGGAGGGCGCGGCTGGGGCTGCGTTGCGCCGCACGTGGGTGGCTGGGCAACAGCGAAGGAGCGACGCCCAGGTGGAGTGAAGGTCGGTGCGGGGCGAGGCTTGCACAGACGTGGGCTGGGAACGATGAGGATCTGCGGAGGTGGTGACCCTAGGGCACCGCGACAGAGGGTGCTTGACGTGTTGGAGTTGTCGACTGCCGCTGGAAGTACGGGGGCTGGCTAAGCAGCGTAAGGTCGGTGCTGCAGCGGCGACTGGAGGACGCGACCGGTGGAGCGGACGAGAAGGGAGGCGGTGCACGGTGGCTAACGGTGCCTGCTGGACGCGGGACGCGGCGAGGAAGCAGGAGGATGCACAGACCGCTCGCTGGGCTGGAGCGGCCAGTTGCGGGCGGGTTAGAGCGAGGGCCTGGCGGCAACGGCTGGCCGGGGCAGCTGCGCTGGGCGACGTGAAGGGTAAGGCTGCGCTGGGAGCCCAAGGGGTTGGCATGGCCTGTTCCTTTTTTTAATTTTTTTTGAAATTTTTTTGTAAACTGGAAATAAAATGCAATGAAGAAAAGGTGTGTGTGTGTGATTGTGGTTTGTTGTTGTATTTATGAAGATGTTTTGGTGATGAACAATAAGAAAAAAATTGTTAGATAAAATAAAATGAGTAGATGAGGATAGAAGATTATATGTGGTTGGTGGAGGTTGTCGCATGTGGAGGAGCAGATAACTTCTACTTCGATGATTGTCGCTTCGAGGAGACGACGGGAAGCTCCGAAGCTAGGCAGCAAGCTTGAATAGCTGCTGCTACGTGGTCTTAGAACCACGAATCTTTCCTGAACCTCGTCGTTGCTCTACCAGTTGCGTCAGCGCTGTCACTAGTGACACATCAAGGGGGCTGGAGATCATTCTCAAAGAATGGTGGATGAAGATGGATGATGGAGGAGATGTGAATATAAAGAGGAGGAGGAAGTTGGAAAAGAGATAGAGAAAGTGGGGAGAATGGTGGAGGAAGTGGAGAAAATGGTGGCTTGGAGTAGAAGACAAGTAAAGAAGAAGTAAAAGGGAGAAAATAAAATAAAGATATAATAAGTAAAATAAGTAGGCTACTAAAAATAAAGAAGAGAAAATAAAGGTAAAATAATAAATAAAAATTAAAATAAATAAATAAATGTAAATAATTAATTATTTAATTAAAATAATAGTAATAAATAAATAAAATAAAAAAATCCGAAAATAATAAAAAAATGGTCGGAAAATTCAAAAATTAAATGCAAAGAAAAATTGAAAAGAAATAACAACAAGGGTTAAATCAAAAAGTGGACAGCACAAAAGTTGCTTGTCTCGACGAGATCTACAACTTTCGTGAAGGGCTGAAAATCAAAAGAAGTCATCTGGACAAAGTGTATTTTTGGGTGGTACCTTATAGATATAAAATACCACATTTTATCTTTTGTATTTTTTTTGTCATTTTAAATAAGAGAAAAATCAAAATAAAATAGAAAAATATGAAAAGAATATTTAAAACTTAATATATATTTTTGGATTTTTAATAATTAATAAAATAAAAAGATAAAATAAAAAGGAAAAAGGTCAATATGTACAATATACAATAGGCGCCCAAAACCCAAGTTTCACATACGAGCTTTGATTTTAATGAAATTAGTCTTGTTTTGAAGGTCTTTGAATGTATATTACTTTAAAAGTGAGTAGACCTAAATTGGACATTGTATGAGAGAGATATGTGCATTTTAAGGCTGCTAGTTCCAAACTTGGACTCGAGTTTTATTGGTCAATTTTACAAGTTAGTATTTTTTTGATATTTTTTCTTTATTAGTGTTAGTAATATATACACTATGGAGTTGATTTTATTGGATTTGGAGTTAGTTTTAAATATATAGAAATACATGAAATATGGTGAATATACAGGTGATTTTTACAAGTGAATTTGGCTTCTTATATAGTGCAGATGCAAATGCTAAAACGCAGATGTTATCAATGCATGCATGAATGCTAATTATGCAATATTGGTGGAAATATGCTCCTAATTACTCAGGAACATGGCTTTATTTTCAACTTTAAGAGTGATGAATCACAGATTCATCATCGCCCCAGAAGATAATCCTTATGCATAAAGGCTAACTTCAATTCTTCCCATGTCATGATGATCTTCCCCAAGTGGTTGATCCAATGAAGGGCCTTGTCCTGGAGACTGAATGGGAATGTCGTCATCTTGACTACTCCTAATGGTTGTTAGGGTATTGCGTTGTACCACAAATGCGTATGAACTATTACAGATGGATATACGGCTCTTCATTTTCTCTTCCTCACCTCAAGTCATTAAGCATGTCCTGGAAGGCGATCTAAGCCAATGCATGGTCGGTGAGCTGTTGTTGTATCACCTGGATGGAGGTGAGAAGCTAGGCATTCATGTGTTTGGTCTGGCTGAACATGTTCCGACTGTAGCTGCAGTAGGTGCTGCGGTCCCTTCCCTTTTCCTTAGGGAGTCATCTCTGTATCTGTATCTGATGATGAATCCGAGAGAATTTCTGCCTCCAGATCGAGCTCGTGATCTACATATGGAGTGATGCCCCGATTAGTCTGAATTTAAGCATCGGCTATAATGAATCACTCTGTGTTAATATCAACACAGAACTTCATTAAGGATGGCAAAGTGTAACGAGTGAAATCAATTGCCATCCAAAATGGGCAGATTTCGGAACAAGAGTGATCCCGATTTTATGAATAAGATGGGGAGTCTTGAGATCAGTTCACGGAGTCTGAATTGGGTTCTTGGGAATCGCCCTGAATTATTGGAGGTAACGAGCATATGGAATCGATGTTGGCATCGGTGGGGTCCTGACTAAACCAACCATGTGTCGCCATCTCGAAGGTCAAGAGGAAGATCGATTTAGAGGAATGATAGGGGTTCAAATAGGGAATAAAGGGAATGTAAGATAGTAGAAAGCTTCAAATGAGTAGGGGGTCAAAGAATGAATAAAAGAAAAAGGCAAATAATGTGCATGACTGATCTTTGAACCTTAATCTAATTCAAACAAACACAAAATTAGGATAGGTTCACCAATCAACACATGTGAAGCCGTAAGAGTTCGGCTATTTTTATCTTTTCAATTTTATTATTATTTTAGGCAATTATAACAAGTCCTTAAGTACACTAATATAGGAGCATGTGTACTACTAGGCAAGCGCCCCGTACGTCTTCCACCTCCTTTGTAACATGTGATCTATACGCTAAAAGGTCCTTGATCTCGTGCCTGGGTAGGTACTCATCCAAAGAAATAGATAGGGAAAGCCAATAGGAAAAACCAATACTTTGGATCTCGCTCACAATGGAATCACCCGTGAGCGTGCAGGACCTACATGGACACAAACCGATGAGATAGACACACCCATGAGGGTGTGTCCTAAGCTCAGTACTTCAGACCATGTCGTATGCTCCACACAAGGTGGGAACATCGTGCTCGACGAGGCCCTACTCTATCATGTACGATAGAAGCATCAAGACTTCGCCAACCATGTGATAATCAAGGCACCACAGATCGAGATTTGGGCTCTTATCCTTAGAGGGACGTCCCTCACTCTGTCTAGAATGTAACTGCAAACAATGTGGGCTTTGTGAACCCAGGCAATGAATGGTTCGTTACAAAATTTAATTAAGAACAAGTTTATTTAGCAATCCCTTTTTTAATTTTTGATTTTCAATTTTTTGAGTATTTTTCAGAGCAAGCTACCTAATAATTTTTTCGTATTTTCCCTTTATGTCCTAAGTGATATAAACACGGGGGAGAAATGATGGAAAAGACGTGCAAGTCGTCACTAAAATGGAAATCTCACCTTAGTGACTAATGATGCATGCAAAGATAGAATTACTTACAGTGCTTCCCTGCGCTCTCCATTCGGGATGCAAGGTAAAATTGAAATAATCACATTATATGGCGATATGAAAAAGCGAGAAAATGTTCTAAACAATAGCTGCTATTATCGGTAAGAACCAAATGCCAATTACTCAGAAGTGAGATCCAAAAGTATGGTCTCTGAAGTGCATCAGTGTCCGCCACATCGGATCCTGCAAGCCCTGAATAGCAGTTCTCTTGGCACTCGATCTCACGTCCAAATAATCAACGATTAATTTTGACTAAGTCCAAGCACGTATCACTATAGGTGCATGCAATATTAGTAGGTATTTGGACCTAGCTACCGAGTCAAACAACCTAATGTCTAAGGGCTCACTCATAGAAAACAAATATAAACAAAGACGGAAATCTCAAATTACGTGAATAAAAAAGAAAGGCGATAAAACATGAAAAACCATGGTGAGGCCTCCAGGTGAACAAGCACCCATGCACTGGACCTCGCTAAGTGTGGCAGTATCCGAATTATTACAAATTAATTTAAAATAAAATGACACACTCTCTTATACAGAAATGAGAATAAATCTAAGTCTGAACTGCTCTTCTCCTTTTCTTTGGTTCTTTCTCCTGCTCTCTCTTGGTGGGCTGAAAAGAGAAAGCCAACCTCCACACGCCTCGGATGCGCCCGCCTCCTAAGAAATGGTCGTCGCGAAGCGGTCCATCGCATGAAAAAAATAAACAAGGAAATGGGATTAGAACAGTCAAATAATTATCAATAAATAGCAAGAAAAATATAGGCAAATAATGAACAACTATTTATACAACAAGAATGTGCTATAATTCGTTGCTCCCCGGTAACGGTGTCATTTGAAAGAGAGCTCACAAGGGATCCTATCGATCGTGTGCTCCATGCAAGGTGGGAGCACAGTCATCAAAGTGACCTATGAAAACCTTGAACTCTATTCAACAATCAACCAACACAATATGTCAATCAATGAAGAAGCATGTGTGAATCAAAATTTATTATAAATCCTACAAATAAATGTGTGTATGGAGACAAGCAGAGTAGGGTCTCGAACACAGGGAACACATGATGTAGCACATAATATTATTTATAAATAAATAATGAATAAATAATATATGTATGTATATATAGATATGCACAATATTAGTTCAAGAGTGTGGGTTTTCAATTTTATATATATTTTTGTTTTTGTTTTTATATTTTTTTGTAGATTTTATTTTATTTTTTTTTATATTTCCAATTTTTTAAATTTCTTTTTCTTTTAAACATATAATATAGGATATATAAGACAATATATACAATATAGGCTAAGGTATATAAGTACTAATAAAATTACTCAAAATGTAGGAAATAAAATATTTTTTGGTTTAAATTTTTTTCTAATGTTTTTGTGATTTTTTAGTAGTTTTTGCTAATTTTTAGGGATTTTTAAAGTTCAAAATACCTAAAATCAAGAACATTTTAATTGGGTCGAATTGTTTTGAGATTTAAAAATACTTAGTAAGTCCAAAAATTCTTAAAATTAGATTTAATATATATTATTATATATAGGTAAAAATATAGAGCAAGAACAAGTATTTTTGGATTTTTTAAAAGAGTTTTTTTTGTAATTTTTAGAGAACTTTGGAGCTTTTTAATTTTTATTATTTTCTTTTGTTAATTTTTTTGGGATTTTCAGTCTAAAGGTATTAGACACTATAGCAAGCACAATATTTTTTGAATTTTTAGACATGAGTTTATAAATTTTTGGGTTTTTAAAGACAAACAGGGACTATCCATGCAGTATTCAATTTTTAAAAAGGAGGAAAATGGCATAAAACATAAATATAATTATATAGCATGAACCAACATGCATCCAAGTACCTAATCCTAATTTTTCATGATTTTTGGGGTGCGTTTGATATTTTTAATAAATAGCAAACCACACACAAAAATGATTAAACTAGCATGGATATTTTTACAACTAAAATGAATTGCAAGGGGCACAATGCAATTTAACCCAAACTTTTCAACTGATATCTCAACTTAATATATCAAACAATAATTAAACTAACACGTGAGGGTATACATGCAATATTCGCAAAATAAAACGTGCGCAAGCACATGACTCTAATAGGGACTAAACTACAATCTTTGAAAAGTTCCAAGGGGCACCTGCAATTTGTCCATTAATTTTTAAGCGACGAATAATATTTACAGGACTCTTTAAGAATTACAAAATAGCGGAGGGGGTTCTGTGATAATTACCTACTTAATGCCTCCAATCGGACGGTGCTGGTGATGCCATGTGTCTGATCGTGTGGCCGAGCAACCACACCATTTCGCCTCGAATCTACGGTCTCGATTATATCTAGAGGCATGTTCCAATCTGACGACACCTAGAGCTCCTTCAAGAACACGAAGAATACCCAGCAGGGTGAACTTCGATCGTCGACTTCTTGCATCTCAGGGGTCCAATCTCTTCACTAACAGGTGCGTCTTGTTCCTGGAAGCCTCGTACGGTTGCTGACGCTCTCAAAATTGCTCCAGGTCCCATTAATGGGGACTTGGATGCTCCACCATCTACTGCCTCTCCTGAGTATCGAGTAGGGTCCAGATGCCCTCCTTCTTCCGATGTACCTACACAAGGAGAAGCCCCGACTCGAGACGAATGCCTCAGTTCAAAGATGAAGTCGGAGACCTCATGGATGTATGAAAAGGTGCAGCTCCAGCGAAGCAATGGAAAGGAGCTCTGACTCCTTGAATCAGAGCGTGATTCAAGGGGATTTTGTATGGAATCGATGGAGAATGCGAATGGATTTTATATGGGGTGATAAGCGAGTCGAAACGACGGGTATTTTACAATGAAATCAACTTAGAGCCTGAACTCTAGGTCGATGAACAGATTGGATTACTGCCTAAAAATGTGAATTAAAACCTAAATTAAAAGTTGAAAAGGAAACTACACTAAAGATATTACCTAAATTGCGCAGAAAATGGGGCTCAACTGAGCTGGGAGCTCAGGAGCAGAATTGGCTAGAGCAACTCCAGCGGTGGGTGGATACGCCTCTACGAATGTCCTCCTCATTGCAGATCGGCACATGGAGCTTCCTGTCACCAAGCTGGAGGTGTTTACAGGGATCTTAGGAGCTAAAACAGGCTAAAGATCTATCGAAAAATCAAAAGGGCGAGGGGGACTTATTTATAACTGGGTGTTGAGCATGTTTTCGAGGGGTGATTGCGCATAATCGATCGAGGGTTGGTGGGGATTCAGGTGTGGCCGAAGATCAGGGATGGTTGGGCTTAATACTGGTGGAGGTCTCGAGGGCAAAAGGTGGAGGATGGAGACATGATAATTCGGTGAAGTGGGTGTGCTCGTGACTTCTGATAGAAGTCAGAGGGGTACAATTGACCTAGGTCAATAAATGAAGGTGCCTGGTTGGTCCACGTGGATCAACCAGGAAATTCCAAGGCAAAAATACCTTGGAAAATGGAGAATAAATAATAATTAAATTTAATATTTTTAGGTTATAAAATGAAAAGTGTTTATAATTTTCTGTAGTAATTTATACCTATTTTTATCTATTTTTTCTAAGTGTTTTATTTGAGGTTACTTTTTAAAAGTATTCATATACGTATTTTCATCTATATTTTGTATATTTTATTTTTGTTTTGTATTTTTGATTTTATTATTTTATTTTGATCATTTATATATTTATAACTTATTTTTATGTACATAGATATATTTTTATTATATTTTTCTGATATAATATTTACACTTACATAAACAAGTATATTTATTACATAGGAATATGTATTATATATTCATCTATGTACTTTCTATACTTATTTTATTTTAGCATTTTATGTATGGTTTTATTTTAGTTTTAATGTGTACACCTATTATAAATAATATTTACAAAATTGTGAAAATATAAAATTATAAAAATAATAAAGAATAAATAAAACGAATATTTTATTCGAGTATATTGTGCAATGGGGATCCAAAACCTAGCTTTCATACCTTAACTCCAAAAAATATGAAACCACCTTCATTAAATAGCTTACTAAAAGTATATACAATTAAAGTTATTTTGATACATTTTGAGTTTTCATTTTGGAGATATGAGTTTGTGAATTCGGGATTTTGAAATCTTATTATTTAGAGTATAAAATGTTCACTATAAATTATTTTTGTATGAAATAAATTTTGTAATTTTTTGATACATTTTTATCTACAACTTTTATGTACAAAGTTTCTTTATTTGAGGTGTAAATAATAAAGAATAAAATAGGTTCCATAAATAATTATTGGCCTATTTTGTAGAGTTATCCAAATGTGGTTTCTATACAATTAGCAGCACTATCTCCACCTACTTTATTCCTTGTTGACTAAGTCATCATAATGACTAAGTCTCGAGGGCTAGGGTCACTTTAGTGTCCTTGACGCTTCGCTCGTTTTCTTTTCTTTTCTTTATTATTTTTTGTTAATAAATATAATAAATGTATAATATTTTCTACAGTAGTTTGTAAAAATTAATGAATGTGTATTTTGACAAAGTAATGATATATCCATGCATTCAGCTAAGGTTTAAGGTCCAAAATGAAAGAATAAAGGTGATGAAAACGAGATTCATCACCACCCTTTTCACATGCCCCATTTTAGTAGCCCCTCCCATACCACACATCCTCCTTATCGATGAGTGTGATTATTTCGTCGAGGATGAGAGTTTAGATGAAAACATGGCCTCGCTTTCCATTGATGAGCTTGCATTATGCCTCGAGGGTTTTTTTGCGGGTAGATGCAACACATTCTAGGCACTTGATCTCGCCTTCTGATTGTGCAGCCAGTCTGTTGACAGTTCGGGTCGAGTCATCTTAGATTTTCAACTCCTTTGAGTCTTATCTCTTCGATGACCCTCGTGAGGATGAGCCATGTTTTGAAGCGTTCGATGTGTGCCTTGGTCTTCTGACCACATGTCCATCGAATGCCCAAATGCTTAGAGAGGTTCATGATCTTTACTTTCCACATCTTTATGAGATTATGATAGGTGTGGAGGATTCTAGCACTGATTCATCCTTCTCCACTTTTGACTTCATTGGCTTTGATCACTCACTCCACTCCTACAAGCCAATGATTTCTTATAAACCACCAGACCACGGTTTAGTTTTCAATTCCCTTCTCCTATTGGTATACACCCACTTGATTGCATATATGGGTGTCTGACTTCATCATCGTTCTCGTTTTGGGTTGATGGCAAGAGTACGACATTCATTTGACTGATATCATCCTGAACCTTGATACAACTTTACACTAACACTTGAACTCAGGTATGGGTGTAAAACCTAGCGCTCCTTGAGAGGCACCACAACAATCCCTCTCTCTTGTATATACGTGTTTTGTCTTTTATTCCTTCTTCCTTTTGTTTTTCATGTACACCCCAGATCATTTATCATATTTGTGTTTCTATACTTAGGACGTACCTTATCCTAAGTATAGGGGGTGTACCCACCGTGTTGTTATCCCCTCGTTTTGTTTCATCACTCCTGTTGTTGCCTATACTTAGGGATATCTTACCCTAAGTATAGGGGGAGTGATGCGTACATTCACCCAATGTATTTTTTTCATTTTTATCGATCTCTTGGTCCTCTCAATTGTCTCCTCTCCTGTTGGTATTGTTGTCTATACTTAGGGATATTTTATCCTAAGTATAGGGGGAGACATGTTGAGTTGTGATATGCTCATTCCCACTGTTGACCCTCCCTACCTTGTGTACACCCTTATATACTTAGGATTATTTCATCCTAAGGACGGACAACTTCTCATTCTTTCACTCATTTATTCGTCCAACTTTTCCAATATCAATCCGAGTTATGTCTTCCTTTTCTTTCCAAACTATGAGGACATAGCTCAAGCTAAGTATAAGGGGGTCGTATATACTTCGCATATAATTTAGCCATAACTCATTCTTTTGTGTTTTCAAATAATATGTCTACAATAAAATTGATTAACTAAAAGAAATAAATTTGTAAAAATATGTACAAAATTCTTCACAATTCTTTGTATCTATAGAATAATAAACTTGTCTAAAAAATATTTTGCAAAAATGATTTGAAAAATGCTTTCGAAACTATTTGGAATTTTTTGTAAAATATTTTCAAATCTTTGTAAAATATTTGTGGTTGCAAAAATTTTTTTTATTTCTGTGAATAAAATGTTTTAAACATCAGTTTGTAAATGGTTTGGAAATTATTATAAAAATATTTTAGAAAATATATGCATATTGTTTGAAATGTTTTGCAAAATGATTTTCAAAGTTTGTAAATTTTTACAAAATCTTTTCTAAAATCAATAAATATTTGTAAAAAAATCAAAAATCCATAAAAGCTCAAAATCAGAAAATTGTATCACAAAAATATTTTCCTTGCATTATACGCAGCATTTGCAATTTTTCAGATTGATATTGATAATTGAACTCTTCTAGGTAAAATTCAAAGATCGGAGCTTGGTTGGACCTTAATCAACTTAATCACACGTATATTTAAGGAACTGGAATTGGGGTACTTCAGGTCTACTAGATTTAATTCTTTGAGACCACGAGACTTGGATCAATGTCATCTTGATGGTCTAAGTAGAATATTTTGGGAGCATACACATGACTCTTGTCGACAGTGACCTATCGTGCACACCTGCACCTTACACTTTGCTCACCTCAGTTGAAGTGGTAGAGGGCCGGATTTGCCGGCATGAGATACAAACCAATGGAAACATCAGAAGTCACACATGTGTGTCCGTTGTACCCGAACTCGATCCAGAAGCCATGAGGTCTAATGACAGGAGTTGTGGGTTGCAATAATGCTTCAAAATAGGGATAGTCTACTAGCTCAAGAGGAAAAGGTCCTTATGTAAATGCTGATGTACATAGTATTAAAAAAGGCATATTCGAAAGCTCAAAAAAGAATATGCAGGAAAATTATAAGAAAAATCAATTCTCGTAGGAGTCTGTATATAGTCTATAAGCAATCTTGAGCTTCAAAGTCAATATGTTTGTGAGCCTGCAGCTGGGTGACTTGGCTACACTGGTCAAGCATCCTAGGATAGGTATCTACACTGGCTACTGTCCATTCTCTTCTCTACCTCCTCTTCTTGAGCCAGTTGCACTTGAACTTAGAAGGGAATACCACACTTCTCGAGGAAAGAGTTATTGGATTGGGGTATTAGGGTCACCATATTGGAGAAGACTGACTTTTACTGCTTCAGCCGAGAGGAGCTACATATCATTGACACTGTACAAGGTAGACTCATAGTCATAAGGGACTGCGTATGACATCGACTTATTCTGACCTGGCTTTTAAGGAGGCTAGGGTAGAGTCTTGTGGGTCTTAGAGGTTATTGTGCTTTAAATCTATTTCCTAATAAGGTTCCGACCAAACTTAATCTTCCAAAGATCTGACTGAGCTCCAGACTTTGATTTTATAAAGACAAGATTTAAAGTTAAAATCAATCCAAGTTCTTTCTTTTTATTTTCTTTATTTTCTACACTTATAGGCATAAATGTTTCCTAGGGACTATCAAAGGAAAGTATATGGGTGTGATGAATCTCCATTTCATCACCTTTATTCTTTCATGTTGCCCTTTAGACCTTAGCTAGAGGCATGTAAATAGCATAATTTTTCATGAAATAACAACTATTATTTGTTGTGTAAATATTATATAAAATATTGTATTTAAATACATATAAAAGAATAAAGAAAAAGGAAAGAAAAAAATATAAAATGCCATAGTTATTAAATGACTATAAACCCCAAGAACTATGCATCATGATGACCGGATCGACAAGGAATAAAGTAGGGGGAGATAAGGGACAATAAATATAAGAAACCCTAATTTTTAATCCCCAATGAGTCTAATTTAGGACCTATTTTATTCTTTATTATTTATGCATCAAATCAATAATCTGTGTACATGAAAGTTGTAGATAAAAATATATAGAAAAATATAAAATTTATTTCAAATAAAAATAATGTATATTGTGCTTCCTACACTCATTATAAAAATCCAAAATCTAAATTTCTCAAGCCTGTATCTCCTCCACATGAACTCAAATTTCATCAAAATTACCTTTAATTATATATAACTTTTTATTAGCTATTTAATGCAGGTGTTTCAATTAATTTGGAGATAAGATGCAAAAGTTAGATTTTGGACCCCTATTGTACAATATACATGAACAAAATATTCATTTTATTTATTCTTCATATTTTCATATTTTTATGTTTTTGTAGTTTTGTAAATATTATTTAGAATACATGTACATAACAAAGAGAATAAAATAACTAAAAATGCATTAAAATAAAATTGTATATTATATTATATTATATATGTGAATTATACTTAAGTATAGAAATATAATAGGTACTTATAATTAATTAGGTATATAAATTAACTCAGAAAATACAATAAAAACATATTTATAGGTATTTAAATAAAGTATAAATATATAAATTATGTATACAATTCAATAAAATATATAATATAAAATAAAAGTAAAATACACACTATATTTGTAATTATACCTATATATACACTTGTAAAATTAAACCCTTAATAATTTAACTAGTATAAATAAATAAAAATCATAATAAAATACTACATAAAATAATGAACATTTTTCATGTTTTGACTAAAAATTAATAAAATCATTTGTTATTTTATTTTTAATTAATAAAGTTTTTTAGGTTGTTTTGTCGTTAGCCTGCCAACGTGGACCAATGGGAGGACGGTCTGAGTTGACGTCAGTCAACTCTCCACTCCCCCTAGGTCTGTGTTGTGCAGGCCTACACCCTTGACTTCGTCGAATTACCCCCACTGATTCTTTCGTCATTTTTAATTGATTCCTTATGAGAACTTCTTCCTCGATCCTCAATCCATTAAGCATAGATCTCATCTCGATTTGAGGAGCTCTGTATCAAGCATCGTTACTCATCTCTTCTTCACCTGCACATAAGCCACCACTAGACTGCGATTGATTTTGATACCATTGGACCCTCGAATTCCCCTTCTTTCGCATGTGTGAGGTTGCTTTTTATAGAGGCTCTCTCGCCCTCAGTTTGGTGTAAAGGAAGAAGTGTTCTTCCTAGTTTAACCCCATTGCCGGCGAAGCTCCACTGCGTGGTCCACTGGCTCCTTGCTCCAGCAGGTTGAGCCACAGGGTATAGTTTAGGATGCTTTTAATTCCAGATTTTTGATTCCTGCATTTATTTTGCATTTTTATTCATTGTATTAGCATATATTCAAGCTTTCGTAGTTCGTCAAAGCTCTTCTTCGGCTACTGTTTCTGTTGTCTACCAACTTGTTCTGACACCCCATTCACCTCCATCATCTTTCCTATCACCTTCTCCATCTTCAGATCACCTTCATTCCCCATGATTCCTTCTGGAGTTGGGAAATCGGGTCTCCTTTTGCCGCCTTCCGTCGAAGACTACCGCCTCACCTCATCTCACATCAACTTCGCTCAATAACAGGTCGAGGTAGTTTACCCTTGACCCTATTTTCTTCATGTACAGGTTTCTTGAGCCTAAATCCCAGTTGGAGGCAGTTTTGGAGTTGGAGGAGGATCCCAGGCACCATGAGCTCCTTCGACCTCTTGGGAGCACTATGGTGATCCCAAAGCCTTTTGAAGTCCTCAGTAGGTACGGATCGCCAGGAGGAACGATTTGAGCTGAAGAGCATCAAGGAGGAGGGCCGGAGGACTGAGCTCCAGCAGATCGAAGCTCGTAGGAACCGAGGTTCTTCCATGTTCTTCTGAGCCACTTCCTAGTCATTTGATTGTGCTTGCTCTCCAGATTCTCCAGTTGTCGTTGGATCGAGTTGCGTCATATCTAATCCTCACGGCTCATCCGCGAAGCGGTATCCTACGACGAGAGAGCGACACGTGTATTAGTGATGAACCAAAGCTATCGGATTGCCTAGCGGGGGTAATTTTGCCTTGTACCCTGGCACATTTTGTATTTTATTTTTATCCAAAAACTCTCATCTGCATTTATATTTATTTTGTAAAATTTTTAGTTTGACCCCCTATATTATTCATATTTGCCCTTAGATCCAGTCCACGTCACCTCGCATGCCCGTGCATGTGAGAGGACTGGACAGTTTGCAACTAAGCCCTGGTTATTTTTATTTCCATTGCCATGTAGTTTCCACTTTAATTATTAGTACTTTGGGAAAATTTGTGTAAAGGACCTTCTAATTTTTGGATATTGCATTTATGCCCCTACCAATGTGGAATGATTTAATTATTTGGGCTTTGCGCATTTAGGCCTATAGTTCTTCCAGGGGTTCGAGAAATAGAGAGAACTTTTTTGATAATTATGTTTATATCCCTACTAGGTAATTCATTTTATTTTCTTTTTTTGCATTATTAAAAATATCAAATTGCATCTAAAAATTATAGGATAATTATTTTAAGTGCCCAACAGTATTATAAATCACACATATTTTTTGTGGGGTATTAAATTTAATTTTTTTCTATTTCTAAAAATACAAAAATTTTGTATTTTATCCCTATTTGCATTAATAAATAAATAAAAATTATAAAATCATTTTGAAAAATACAAAAAAATATATTTTTTGTTTATCATTATGTTTTACCATTGTAGACCAGAAATCATTAAAAATAACAAAAGAAAAGGACTAAAAGTTAAAACTCTCCAAAATCCTTATAAAAATTCTCAAAACTCTTTTAAAAATCCAAAAATATAGTTTTCTACCTATGAATTTTATTTATATAATATACTATATATTAAAATAGTTTTGAAAAATTTTGGTACTTTTAGCTATTTTTAAATTCCAAAATAATTTAGCCTATTAATTAAAAGTCACTGTTTTGATTTTTTATTCAACTAAAAATCCTAAAATAGTAAAAATTATAGAAAAATACCAAAAATAAAACAAAGTATAAAAAAATAAAAATATAGTAACTTGTTATTTGTGAGTATGTATACCTATATCAACAAATTTAAAAGCACGTATCTTATATATATAGTTATATTTCCTTGCATTCCTATTAATATTTTTATAATGACTAAAAATCCAAAAAAATGTTGTTATTACCTTTAAAAGAAATAAAAAGGATCGTACCTTAGGGTATTTTCTTAATTTTGATTTCATTTTATCTTTTTATTATCTATATTTTCTATATATATTATATATACTTATATTATAACTAATTTAAAAAGAAAATAAAAAATAAAAAATAAAAAAGAATTAAAAAAGTATAGATATATCCAAAAAATAAATAATTACAAACCCACATCAAAAATACAATAAAAAGATGCTAAGAGGATAATTTTTGAATTAATTTTCTCAATTTATTTGTGTGATCCATGTGTTCGACCTCTACAATACCTGCACCTATACACATATTTTTTATAGTTATAATAAATTTACCTCCACATTTTTGCTTCGCATTGCTTGATTTATTTTGTGGGTTCATTGTCAATTTATTGACTTTCATGAGCGGTCACCTCAGCGACTACGATCTCGCCTTGTGAGATCACAAGACCCTCCAGCTAAGATGATATTTCAACAACCCACCTTCCTCTATCTTCATCTGTTGGAAATTTATAGACATATCTCTATGTGTCCAGCTCCTTCACAAGAGGACATATACAAGCTAAGGTTCCTTGTATTTTATCATCACCCCATTAGGGAAAGGGGAGTTCAACAACTAGAAACAGAGCTCGTGATTAGTATCAGTCTTCTAATTCAAATCCATGACCAGTATATGTTGAATTTAGATGAAGTACCTAGTACTTACACACATGGAGTTGTTGGCCTGATATTAATAGTTGTTTGGCAATCAAAGCCCGACCAAGAATGGACACAATAATGTTGAACACATTGTCGGAAAATTTCCTTCTTCCAAAAAGAATAATTCTCCACGATGGTCCACCAAAGCTCCCCCTTTCCACTAACTGAAGGATTCACATATGTCCATTATACAGCCATTAGATTACAATTTGTGGCTACAAAGTACACTTTAGAGGTCATTATCAAGACATGAGCACACAAAACTGCATATCAGTATTGAGACATGAGCCCATAAATCTATAGATCATGATCCAGACACTAGAACACAAATGTGCAACCAAAGGTAGAGACAAATTCTCTGTGGCATTAAAATCTCTAGAAAGATCCTCTATTGTATTCAACTGTGATCCTGTAAAATATACAATGGAGAGCCATTGGATCTCCAATCGGTCCCTATTCAGGTCAAGCAATGGGATGCACACTAGGTCAGGCTCTCGATCTGGGTCGTGGAAGGCCTTGGAGTCTTGTAAGGCTTACAAACCTAGAAATTAAACACAAAATAAACATTTTTGCAATATAAGAAACTAGGGCATGAGATATTTACCTGAAGAAAAGACTATCCTCTTTAGACTTTCTGGAGCCGCACACCAACCTGATGTGCAAATTATGTGGTATTCTTAATGGTTGGGACCTAACATCATAGATGATACTTTATTTACAACTGTTGAACTTATTTACATTGGTGCTAACTATAAAATCCGCTTTGTGAATGTTTATGCCCCCTCCACGCCCCCTCCCCCCTCCACACACACACACCACCCCCACTACATAATGAGGAAAAGGACTCCTTCATCCACCAATTGGAAAACATTATTGTACATGGTGACCACCTTGTCATGGCTAGCAACATCAATTTTTTTGCTTTTCAAGCAATACCTTGTCTAAAAAGCCAGTCTATGAATTCTCTCAACTGTTCAGTAAGTGTTGTCAGAGGTCTGGTCTTATTGGCTTGAACTACGCGATCTCAAGGTACACATGGAATGATATCACACAATGACAATGGGCAAAGTTGGACCAAGTTCTTATATCACCATCTCTATTAGACATATCACCAATACACAACATACTAACCCTTCCTTAAACCTTTTTGTACTACAAGCCATTAATCACATCTATCTATTCCCTTTTAGTTGCTAAATACTCTTTTAAAATGAAGGACTTTTGGTTCAACAAACCTACATTCTCTCAGTTGGTCCTTTAATCATGGACGCAACTAGCTTAAGCCCATAATCCCTTTCATGCTTCGCAGTTGGAAAGTAAGAGGTTGAAATTCAACATTTTAGCATGGAAAAAAGAGAATTCCATGCCCTTCTGTGTGAGTTCAGAAAATACCAGAAACGAGTTTGACAAAATTGAAGAGTCCCTTAAAATAACATTCCTTACTGACTGTGAGACTACAAAGCTGTCAAGACTCCACGTAAGCTTACAAACCCTTTTGGAAGGAGAATTTCAAGTCCTAAACTAAAATGCCAAGATAAGATGGCTTAAAGAGGGAAACCGTAGCACTAAGTATATTCCGGTGGTGGCTTCCTCTCAAAGGAGTCGGAACCACGTTCTTTCCCTTCACGATGAGATTGGGGCCTCACATATCAATACCACTTCTATTTCTAAAATCACAATAGACTTCTACCAAAAACTCTAAATTGATACTGAGAGGGGTCACAACATTCCATTCAAACTTGATCCATCTTCGAAAGGTTAAATACCTAACCTTGAGGATGTCATTGCCCCAATAGGCTCTGAGGAGGTATCTGAGGTTATCCTTAAACTAAAATACCTTAAAGCACATGGTCCCGATGGTTGCATTCGAAAAACTTCCTAAAGATACTAGAGCATGTTGAATGAAAAATTCATGATTGTGATTTCCTACACATTAACATCGACCTTAAAGAAATAAGACTTATCAACACCCCCATCATTACCCTTTTATACAAGAAAGGAAATCCACAAGACATTGTAAATTATAGGTCAATTAATCTAAGTAACCTCCCCTTGAGACATATCTCAAAGATTCTGTCCAATTCCTAGTCTCCTAAGCTCTCTAAGTAAGTCATTCCATTACAAAGTCCTTTTCTCAATGCCAAGGGAGTTGTTGATGCCTTTATTGTCTCTACTGAGATACTTTTAAGGGGGGTCAAAACAAAATAAATGTCATTATCCTAAAGATTGATTTGAGAAAATCCTTTGACAACATAAAATGGGTGGCTGTCAGTAAAGCCCTACAAATGATAGGATGCTCCCCTAAATTTATCAGTTGGATCTTTGCTTTTCTTGAAATATCATCTATCTCATTGAATATCAATGACTCGACTTCATGTTTCTCAGACCTTCATGTGGTGTTAGATATGGAGATCCTCTCTCACCCCTCATCTTTATTAACACTGTCAACATCCTAGAAGTTATGCTTATAAAGGTATGCTTATTAACCTTGTAAGATCTAATCAAATTAATGGCTTTAACATACCTAGTTCCAACCTATCCATCACTGATATGATCTTCATCGATGATATCCTCATTTTTCTTAAGTATGACGTTCGTGTGATTAAATGTATTAATTTTACCCTTAAAATATTTACTAAAATCTCGGGCATGCATGTGAATATCACTAATGAATCTCCATTTCATCACCTTTATTCTTTCATTTTGGCCTTTAACCCTAGCTAAATGCATGTATATAGCATTATTTTTTATAAAACATCCTTCATTATTTATGTTATAAATACTATGTAAAATACTACATTTAAAGTAAAAATAAAAGAACAAAGAAATGAAAAAGAAAAAGAAATGAAATACCATAGGTTTCGGATGACCCTAAACTCTAAGACCTGGGAATCATGATGACTGGTTTGACAAAGAAGAAAGTAGGGGGAGATAAGGGCCAAAAATACAATAAAACCCTAATTGTTAATTCTCCAATAATCCAATTTAGGACCTATTTTATTCTTTATTATTTATAACTCTAATCAATAAACTACGTGAAATATGTAGATAAAATAACATAGAAAAATACAAAATTGATTTCACATAAAATAATGCACAATCTACCCTAGACACTCAGCATAAAAAGCCAAAATCCAAACTTCACAGACATGTATCTTCTCCATGCTATACCACAATTGACCAAACTCACTTTAATTGTATACAAAATTTAATTATGTATTTAATGAAGTCATTTCATTCAATTTGAAGTTAAGATGCAAAAGTTAGGGTTTGATCCCTCATTGTGCAATATACCTGAATAAAATAATAATTTTATTCATATTCTATATTTTTTCATATTTTTATATTTTAAAAATTTTATAAATAATATATAAAATACATGTACATAGTTAAAATAAAAGAAAACACCATAAAATAAATAAGTGAATTAAAATAGATAGATGAAATATACATGCATGTACCTATATAATAAATATACCTATTTATTTAAGTGGACGTATAATTTCATAAAAATACAATAAAATATATTTAATTTTAATTAAAAGATATAAATATATAAATTATGTAAATAGAAAATAGAAAATAAAAGTAAAATACTTAATGCATAGGCAAATATACCTATAAATGTACTTGTAAAAAGTAACATAAAACAAATAAACTCGTAAAAATAAATAAAAATCATTATAAAATACTATATAAAAAATTAAATATTTTTCATCTTTTTTATCAAAAAAATAATACAATAATTTATGATTTTATTTTGAATTAATAAAGAATTTCCAGCTTATTTTATCTCATAGTGGCTGACATGGCCCAGTCAGAGCCCAGTCTCGGTTGACCTGCCAGTCAACTGAGCTCTGGAATCCTAGTCCTGTCAGGCCTTGTCACTGACTCGTCTCCCTCAATTTTCCCCGATTCATCTTGCATTATCGCAGAATGATTCCTTCAGCATTTTTGTTCCTCGATCATCGTGCTTTCATGCAAGATCCTTTCATCGATCAACGGATTGCAAAAGCGATCAAAGGCCTAGTTTGAAGTCCCCTTGTATAAAACCACCCCTCTGACCTCCATTCAAACTTGATCCCACTCAAGCCCTCAAAATCCTAAATTTGTCCGTAGTTCGACAGAGGGTGACAATAGCTTCATCGCCGGAAGGTTTGGCGTGGAGTAAGAGTCACCAGAGCGTGTGATCTGAGCTCGCTAGTCGTCTCTACCACAACTCTTCCATGCTCCCTCTGTCCTAAGATAGAGCCCTAGATCTAGCTCTCTTTTTATTCCTAGGACTTAGATTAGTATAATTTAGCATTTAAATTCAGTCTTTTTCGTTAGGTATTTTGTGAAATCGGTGATTCGTAGTTCGCGGGAGTTGAGCTCCAGTCGATGTCCCCACTGTGCTCCGACCGTTCTCAGCCGCCCATTTCACCTTCATTTCTTTCCCCTTCACCTCAGCTACATCCCAGGCACCTCCATCCCCCTCAATCTTGCTCAGATCGAAGTATCGGCTCTTCAACTCCGCCTTCTCACCGAAGAGCTCCTCCCGACTCCACTTTCACCCATCTCCACCTAATAATACTCCCAGAACCCTCTCGCGTGTGTGCTTTAACTTTTTCTATAGGTTCTGGAGGTCAAAGACCCCTTTGGGGATGATTTTGGTCTAATCGAAGGTACATGGAGTTCCAAAACATCATCAACCTCGACAGACTACTCCAGTGGCCCTCGGACCCATCTGAAGCATCCAACAATAGTGGATGACCTTCGGGAGAATTTTGAGACTTGCACCCTCAGAGGAAACCACCAGAGGAGGAGGGAGTACCGATCAAAGCTCGCCTGACTGTTTGTTTTTCCATGTTCTTGGTGAAGAGCAGCAACCATCCGATATGCATCGTCCTTCAGTTTTGATCGCGACCAATGGATCCTGATATTCTAGACTGCTCGATCAACCGCTGGGTTCTAATCTGGGATTCCCATCTCCGAAGCATCATTGATCGTTGGGAGCGTGACGTGTAGCAAGTGAAATAAATCTGGTCGTCTGCCAGCATCTAAGTAGGATAATTTTGCTACATACCCTCGATTTTTGTATTTGTTATTTAGTTCACAAAATATTAAGTGTAGTTCAAAATATGTTGTAATATTTGCATAATACCCCCTAAGTTTTTCTTTGTTGCAACTAGGTCCTTCGCCACATCCCCCACGTGCCCATACACGTGAGGTGGTGAGCTTTTTCTAGTAACCCCCTAGTGTTTATTATTATTTACTCTACAAATTATGTATTCCAATTCAAAACTTTCTAGTTAAATTGCATGTATGCCCTGCCACTTTTTAAGAATTACATTTATACCCCAATCGATTTTGTATGAATTAATTTTTTGGGGGAAAATTGTACAAATGACCTGAACTTTGGATTTTTATTCTGAAATGCATTTCAAATTTATTTAAAATATGTTTCAGTCCCTACCAATACTTTATTTTATTTATTGTATTTCTTGCATTAAAAATATTATTTTGCATTAAAAAATCATAAGAAATTAATTTTAAATGCCTAATAGTATATAAAACCACATATACTTTCCCAAGGCCATTTAAAATATTTTCCTATATTTAAAAATCCAAAAATATCAAATTAATATATGTTTGCATTAAAAATACAAAAAAATAGACAAATATTTGAAAAAATCTAAAAAAATACAGTATATTTATTATTATATTTCTGGACTAAATAAAAAATCATTAAAATTCTCAAATGAAAAACACTAAAAGTTGTATAACCCTAAAAATCTTCTAAAAATTCTAAAAAATTCTAAAAAAATCCAAAAATAGAGTTTTTGATTTCTATATCTTATTTCTTATTTATTATGCATTAAAATTTAGTTTTTTTAATTCCAAAACAATTCAACTATATATTATTGCTCACGATTTTACTATTTTTATTCAATCAACATAAAAAATTAGAAAAAAAAGAAAATAAAAAATATTAAAATAAAAAAAAGGACAAACTGATTTTATTTTTTATATTGTGAGTATTTATAGCTAGGTTTATATATTTGCTAGTCTGCATTGTATATATAGAGTTATATTTACTTCTAATAGTATTATTATTATTATTATTACTAAAAATATTTTAAATACCCTTAAAAAATAAAAAGGATTGTACTTAGGGTATTTTCCTGATTTTATATATATTTATATAATTATATCCTATATATATCATAGTATCTATATTATATATATAATATATGTTTATTACATTATACATTAAAAAAATAAAAAGAAAAAATATTAAAAGAAAAAAATAAAAATTAAAAACTAAAAAAATCATAAACTAAAAATTTAAAAATAAATATTGAAAAATTCCCAAAAAATAATAAAAATCCCTAAAAATCTATTGTTTTTTTAGTCAATTTTTGTGATCTATTCTCGTTGCTCCTTTGTGGTTCAACCCCTACGTGTGCATACTATACATATCATTACGTAGGGTATACTAAATTTTATCTCATTATTATTTATTGATTGAGCATTAGTGTGGATAAATTATTGATGCACTTTTATTGAGGATATCTAAGAGCCGAGAGAGCGGTCGACACAACGATTGTTGGACATGACTTGTCATGCACTGCAGAACCTCCAAGACCAGACGCTAGGATCCCTTCTCGATAATCATGTTTATCAAGCACCAAATCTTCAATCCAATACTTCAATCTCTCTCGAGATGAGAGGTAATTCACTGCTAATACATTAGGCTGGAACATTGAGAACTACCATATCAACTAGGTAGGCAGTCCCCCTCTCACTTAAACCCCTTAAACGTGTTGATTGGAAACTAATTGTTAAGAAGTTTGAGATTAAACTTCTTAGTTGGAAAGCAACCATCCTATCTCTCCCTTCAAGAGTCGCTCTCTTGAATTCCACTGCCACCCCCAAGTGAACCACATGCTAGTTTCACTTAAGCTTCTTAAGTACGTCCTCATTGAGATCGACAGGATTCATCATCAATTCTTTTAGCATGGCAACAAAAACAAAAATCGTCGTCATTAGGAACGGTGGGAGCACATTTCCAGTCCAAAGTCCAACAATGGATGGGGCATCACGAATTTAGAGTCCTTCAACCAATCCATGTTAACAGAGGCACGGATTAAACTTCCATAATATAATCTCCCTTTGTGCAATGATTATTGGGGTTCGGTACCACTGTTCCAATTCTCTACCCATTGTTGATGTCCCCTAAGTATGGAGACTCAAATTTGGAGAGCAGTCAAAAGCATCTCCTCTAATATTCATGCTACTAGCTTTAAGCAAGAGGGGATCGAAGATCAATCCTTAGTATGGATGGACAACATAAACAATGATAAACCCTTTACATGTTATTTTTCCTTTGCTTTGGGCAAATGCAAAAAATAAAACAATCATTGCTGCACATTCCTTTACAACCATCAATGCGCACGAGACAAAACTAGCTTAAAACCCTTAACCAACGATGCCACCGAATCGATAACGACGAGCACCAAGATTTCAAGAGACATGTTATCGACTCTCTATGGACTCAACCTCCCCAGGCAGTATCTCCTTCCCAGGTATATAAGGCCTCCTTAACCAATGGGAGTATTTCTGCAATACTTCAACCATAATTCGGGTCCAAACCTTTTTCCTAAACAGTCTCCCTAATCATGTGGTATGTAGTATATTCTAAATTCATCAGCCATGATAAACAACACCTATTCAACATTACGTCAGCTAATGTGTACACGATGTGCTTAGCATATGCAGAATCACCTACTAACTTATTCTGGAATGCTCCTTTACTAAACATGGTCTTGCTCTACTAAATAATGATAACTATGAGAACAGTTTAGATAAAATTTTGAAATCTCGACCTTCTGCTCGAATTGTACCTCCTATTAGCATATGAAAGCCAAGTGGACATATGTTTGGTGGTTGACCAGTAAGGAGTGTTGTGCGAGGACTTTTGCGGGTATCTACCATCCCCCTCGATTATTGTGAAGGATGATGTCCCTTATTGAGTATACAACATGAAACTTGACCCCCAACCATCTTTTCTTACTAAATGATTGTCCCGCTTACGGTATTTAAACTTGCAGCCAAGAGTTTAAGGATCTGGAAATTAAGCATGCGACCTAGGACTCACCATCAACAAGCTCTGATGAACGGAATTGAAGCATTTGCTCATCCTTGATATACTCTCTGTCGGCACTGCTTGGGTGGCCTCCTTTTTTGGTGTTGCTTTTATCTTTTGAAGAACAGTATCATAGTAGTTTGGTCTAGGAAGTAATTCCTAGTTATAATAAATACCAGATTTTCAAGAACCTTAGTTGTCCTCCTTCTTTATGTTTTGTTGTGGAACGTTTGTGCTTGTGGTCTTTACCCATGCCCTTTCGAGGAATGAAATGATCTTTTCTAAAAATAGTTTAAACACGTTTGTGATTTTCGTTTAAATCCTAATCAAGCTAGACAAGTGATGCCCGATTTTGAATTCACTTACTCTCGATCATTATAGTAATTTTTTTTTGCAAAATCAACGTGTTAGTAAAATGAGAAATATAAATAATTCCATCAAGCCCTTATTTCACATGCTATAATAATCAAGTATAAATCAACTTAGAGGATTGCAACAATACGATACATTCAGAGTACATATATTAATGGATATAAAGAATACAACATGCTTTTGGTTCAATTAAGTAAAACAACTAGCAATTTTACTGTATATGTTTAGTCTCTCTGACTTCTCCAACAGTGACAGAATAGAATATACAGGTATGTCTGTAATTTATCATTCCTATGATGCATTAATTGTAAAATGGTCTGTACAGCAGGTACAAATTAAAACCAATACATCCTATAAATAATAAATTAGAAAACGAGATGGGTGATCATCACACGAGGGACGTGAAGGGACTGGTGTCGGAGGGATGTTGATCAGGCTGCAGTAGGTTTTGGTCACCTGTGCCTATCAGAAATCGCATGCTGTCGGAGTTCAGATACATGTATGCTTGTACGTAGAGAGACGCATAAGGTGCATGTAGACTTATACGTATAGGAGTTCAGACCACCCACATGGATCTACAGGTACCAACACAAACGTCCCATGCCTTCTCCATTGCTTCTCTCTCTCCCCTCTCTCACAAGTAACGAATAATCACAACAACACAAACAACATCAATCAACATCATCAGTGTAAGCCGCGGCCCCGACCAGTCGATGTCCTCCATGTGGCCTTCACGAGCCCCGGGCCACGTGTACATGGTGCCTCAATAAGTTCTGATGGAGATGGGCTAAGCATGGATAGACTTGGAAGTGGAACCACTTACCAGATTTGCACATACACAAATCCATGTAGATGTCCCCATGAGATAACGGCAGCAACTTTTTTTGAAGATTCTGTCCATTTTCTGAAGTACTGGACTTGTGTGAATCCAGTTTGCTTCTTTCATCTGGTCAACTAATTGGACAAGATGTGGGTGTTAGGAAATATAACGGCCAGTCACAGCCCGTTCTTTGTGCTGACCAGTTGGTGTATCGATACATGTGATTTTATTTGAAATCGTGATCCCACATGTTTATGTACTGAAGGAGAATCAAAGTTAGATTACATGGTAGAGGTAAGGCCAAGTCGACTTATTTTGGCACGGCGGACCTTGATCACCATGGTCAAACCTAAGCTAACACCAGGGTGTGTCATGCTGCTCGCCCTCTGCGCGATAACAATAGGTTTGGTGTGTGGATGAGGATTAGGTTAACTCGATGGGCGAAGGAAAATTGTTCACTAAAACATATTCCATTCATCATTGTACCTTCAGTAAGATTACAGGAAAACGAGTTTATAATGATAGATATTTTGGAATATGTCACTATTTTGAACATTGTTAAATACTTATTAATGGAGAGTAATTTTTGCAAAAAAATACTTGACATTATTAAGAGGTATGTCATTCATTGCAGGTTTCAAATATAAAACTCATGTTGCAATGGATAATATTCAATATTACATATTGAACAACATATGATATAGTGACAGATTTCAGACTGTGCAAATATAAGCACATTCTGTCGTAAGAGATGTTTTGACACTACATAAAATGGGTTTATAGCGACAAGTTTTTTAAAATCCGTCACTATACAATCCGTTGTAAAATATATAACAACAATATTATCCACTGCGAAATTATTTTTTATACTTGGACTTTAGAGATGAATGTTATATCTGTTGTTATACTATTAACGATGGTGCGAGCAACACTCATAAATTTCTATTTTTCCAAAAAAAAAATTGTTGACTTTCACTATTTTTTAGATGAAAATTTAGTGGCAATTAGTTAAATATTTAAAAATTAGCAACGGATATGCATTCATGTGTGGATCGTCGCTAAAATTATAGCAACAGTATTTCCAATTTCGTATCCTACTTTTAAAACAAGATAACCATCGATGCAAATCATTTTCCCCCAACGCCGCATGAGTGAACTCTGTCACCTGGTTTGGGAGGTAGGTCTTCTTCTTCGTATTCTCTTCTTCACCTCAACTCTTGTTATGTATAAACATGTATGATTTCTTTGAGAGACTTGTCAAGATTATTAACCCTACTCGTTCAAGCCCCCACCTTACTCTGTGAGTTTTGCATCCGTACTTACTTTTGGGGTGTGAAGAGAAAGATATCTTTTGAAGGCAATTAAACTCGCCGTTTGATAAAAAAGATAGCTTGAGATGAACTCCACCACCTTTATCGATCAATCGAACACGTCGACATCCATCAATTTGTGTCTGAAGGGGGTCCTACATGTCATCTTTCAGAAGGAGGCACGGAGGATGGGCATGGTGTCAACTTCACAGGTAAAGGAATGGCCAGATAGGGCATTCCTCAGCTGCAACTTGGACATGAGAGGGACAACCTTATCATCTAAAGGGAAGAAATGGAGAGAGGTCAGTACTGTTTGGAAGAATCTCTAGCAATCCAACACAGACCAAATATGCCTAGCCTAGTTGGCTCTATCATGCTACCTTTCTACTTGAATCAGATGGAAATAGTTTGTCCTCCACTCTAAATATTTTCTTTAGAAAAATAGCTAGGCTCTTCGATTCTATGTTCATATTATTCTATAATGCATGCTTTACTTTATTACGGTTATTGCAAATCCAATTAAAGAAGTTGAAATGATAGAATATGACATGAGACCACTCGACCGAGCTGTAAGATGGATAGGGAGAAAATAATCTAAGATTGATCGACAAAAAGCTATAAAAAAATAAAAAAAATGAAGACATGGAAACACTTTGGCCCCCTTCGAGAACCGGGGTAAACTCCCCTTAACCCACTCCCCCTCTCTCATGCGTGGGCTCCACTTTATTTCTTTTTAAAAAATTAAATAAATCAATTCTCCATAACTAATTCCATCAAAAAATATTATATTATACCATCATATCATATAAAAATTATAAGCTACCCCACTTCTACTCACTTTTCCAAACTTCAATACAATCACATCACAATAACTACTCACTTTTTCAAACATCAATACAATCATATCACAACAAACCCACTTTTAACCCACCCTCAGTTTAACACTCTATCCAAATACCAAAACAAAAAAAATAGATTACCCTCTACCAGATTAACCCGCCCTAACCCGCGTACCAAACACACCCTTTAAGTTCGAACAAGATGTCTAGTATTAGAAGCTGAATTTATTATTATTCCAGCTATTTTTGTTTAGAAGGAATAGTTTATATACATTCATGTGGAAATCAGTATCAAATATATAAAAATAAATATTATCTTCTAGGTCTTAATCACAAACTATCTCCTTCAAATCAGAGTGATGATTACTGTTTTCGTAATGATTAGCGAAATAATCATGAGGAAGTCAGCCTAGATGTATAATAATTGCTACGTCACTCTCATTCATCGTATAGCAAGGAATATGTAATTTGTTGCAATTTCAAAATATTTACTGGAATTTTGTCAAATGATATCTTTTTTATAATTAGAGGATTCTTAACTGACAAGTTCAAAAGGGAATGCACCTCAAAGTACTTAGATTAAGAGCTATTTGGGGAATCGTAACCGTCTAAATTATGACGGTTGTAGTTTTAGGCAAGTACTATTTGGAATAATATATTTATAAAACAATTTTAAGAGGTGTTATTTTGATTTCACTTTATTTACGTGTCTTTTTGTCTTACTATTAACTAAAGCTAGGTTTTTTCCTCCCTTCATGAAATGCTGATGGCTTTCCATGCTCCCCCCTCCCCCGGAGCAATTTCCCTGGCAGTTTATTCCCCTCGCCCAAATAGCCTGTCAGGACATTGAAATCTCGATTTTCTCAGTCAAGTCATAGATCGGCGAACTGTTTGCTGATCAACGTGCTATGAGACAACATTCAACGCATCTCTCACGACCTTCGAGGAAGCATTGCCTTCAAGCTGTCCTGGAATCAGTGCCCCTGGCTTTAGATGAACCGTTCGTCGAAAATGTCCTTTTCACCGCCTATTTAACCCAACCCACTCGCCTTCATTCACCACTCACTCAATCCTCACTCAATCCTCTCCTCCCTACCTCAATTCTCATCCAGCATGAAGCTTCTCCCAAAGCCTCTTGCCCCAAGCCTCCCTCTCCTTGTGCCAAGCCAGTTCTCTTCGTGTGTGAGGTAACATATTTTTTTTATTTCAAATTAATATTTGTATGTTTGTTAATTTGACGATACACCAAGCTCTTGAGAAATGATTGCATATAGAAGAACTTGTCAATTCTATCCATTTATATATTATCGTTGAAAAAAGATACGAGATCATCTTTGAGTTTGAGTCTACTAGATTTGATATACTTAGTGTTAAATAAAGTTTACATGTAATTGCATGACCAATAGTCTTACTCTTATACTTTAAGGGTTGTCGTGATGATTTTATCTCATAACAATCTTTGACCATTTCAGTGCAAATAACTACAGAAAACATTACTAGCTTATGTATATATTATAATTATTATGGTCCCAACGACATATTCATTATTTGTACATACTACTTAGGACCGCTAACACAAATGCCTAATTCAAGTGGTTGAAACAAGCATCTATGAATACATGATATTTAATTTATCAACATGACAAACAAACAAGTGTAATCATGTAGTATGGAAGAGAATATAACAAGTTCAAATTACCATATATCACCGCCCATTAAAACTATCAAATTTATGCACTTGATCCCATCGGATAAGAATAATGTGATAAGTGCCTCGATAAGATATATGAATCTTAACTTTTATATTTATCTAAAGTATCAAATACAACAACTATTCCTGAGAGATAATGTATTTTCTTCAATATATATTAAAATATGTTAGAGAGAGCATTACATTGCTAATTGTATGACATTTTTGAAAACTTACTTATCTCGAATAAATATGGCTAAATGATTAGTCATTTGTGTAGTAAGTTGAAGAAGTGAATGAAACTTTCAATAAGATAATATGCTTCTTTCATAGGTTATGGCCAACAAGGCTGCATTATATGTCTTCAGGAATGGGAGAATTGTCTTTGAAAGTGGGAGTGTAGGCTATGAAAGGGAGGGGGCAGCCAGATGATAGGTCTCCCCCCTATCTAGCTTGTTCGAAGATCTTGTGTCAATGTTCATACCCTAACCGATTATAATTGAGGGGAATATAACTTACGAGTGATATGCAAATGGCAACTGAATATTAACACATTATGTCCATTCGATGGTTCTGACAATCAAACAACTAAGTTGATGTTAAATATTTCATGATCTTTTGGGATGATGCAACTGATGATGGAAGTCGATGAACTACAAATCCCTCAGATGAATGCAAGTGATATCATTGAATCATGTCAAAGGAGATGAGAGGAGCAAGGTGTGGTTGAAGAGGATGATGTCAATGATGACGAAGCCGTTGATGATGAAGATGATGCTGATGTGAATGATGATGTTATCCCCGATCCGAATGCTGACTATAATGACATCCACTGGCAAGGTTCACTCCTCGGTTCAATCAACAAATAACCAATTTTTGATTTTCTTGTTGATTACGATGCTACTTTGGATCCAATTTCGGAGCTTCCAAATATCTTCAAGGATGATGATTGGATATTGAACAGATAGGGAGAGGAGATACCATTCTTGACAGAGCTGCAGGATACCATCTTACCCGATCGGAGTGGACTTGAATATTGGAATAATATATCTTTCGCCTCGAAGCTAGATTTGATTGATTTTGTAAGCACTTGGAGTATGCCCAAGAACGTTTAATACAAAGTACTAGCTTACAAGAAAGATATATATGATAGGGTATGCTTTACCAAATTATAACTGAAGGTTACATGCTAGCTGCAGTATAAAGGTAGAAATTTGGAAGGTTTGTACGTAACGAGAAGAGCATTTGTGCTAGAATCTAGTATTACTAACTGATAACTGTCGGTGTAACGTAACATTTATCAGTCATTTCATATTAAAGACACTAAGATCCAGCTTAACGTTGACATTAAATATGATTAAAATCCTAGTTTCGGATGCTTATCACATCATGTATTTTTAAGAAAGTGTGCCTCGACAGAAAGCATGCGTGGGCTACAATATTTGGTGACAAAGAGTCGTCTTATATCACTATTCGTAGATTCTTGTGGACGATGAAACAAACCAACCCTATATCTAGGTATGAATTCGAAATAGAACCGTATCATAATCCGGAGACTCGACAAGAAGTTCCTCGGAAAGTAGCATTCTTTCATTTACTCTAGGCATTCATACAATTGCTCAAAGGTTTTGTATATTGTCATCCGGTTATGACTATCGATGCAACTCACTTGCATGAGAAATTCAAAGGCCACTTGCTCATAGCAACTCCGTCAACGGAAATGGACACTAATTTCCTGTTGCTTTCGTGGTGGTGGAAAAAAAGAATATAGATTCTTAGGAGTTCTTCTTGCATAAATTAGCATATTTAATCCAGCATGAGGGGATATATTTTTTTGAGTGATCGTTTCATAGGGCTCAAGAATTTTTTTATCGAAATACTTTCTAGTAGATCGTGGGCATTGTCATCGATTTTTTCTATGAATGTGTAAGCGAACATGCATCGAGCATACCAAGATAAATGATCACAAGAAAAATTCTATAGTGTGGGTGCCGTCACCAACATGCACGCCCATAATAGGATTATGAAACAAATCCTTTCTACTGATCCAGAGGCCTATGATTGGATTATGCGTCAAGAAAATGGGGATCGTACATACTGAGCAATAAGTTTTAATGAAGGCCATCATTATGGGAATAGTACAAAAAATCTTTCAGAATGCTTCAATAGACTCTTGAAGAGTATGTTGGGCCTTCGCATATTGACAATGATTCTTGTCATCTTTTATCGATTGAATACATATTTTATGCCTCGTCGCAGATAGGGAGAGAGGACTACTACAGAGTTGATGCCGAAGTAATAATCAAATAGTTGAAGAAAATGTTGCGCTAGCATGTACATACGACATGGAGCAATTTTCTTAGACTATGTTCGAGCTTAGGTACCGTGAACAAAATTATAGGGTCGTGCACAATGAGACATATTCTGAGTGCACTTGTGGCTTCATGCAGTGCATGCATATCACATGCTCACACGTTATTGCAGTTTGTGATTCTGTTATTGTTGGCATCAAATATGTTAAAAACTGCTCATGGTTCTATATGTCCGTCGCATTTCATGTGACATATACATTTGAATTCACCATGATTCTTGATCATCGCTTTTGGTTGGCCAACGTGGAGCGATCACTTTTGGTGCTGCAACCTAACATAGCAAAAGGATTTGATCGACTACTATCTCGAAGGATACATAACAGTATGGATGAAATGGATCGGGTGAATGTTGGATGTTGTATATGTAAGTAGGTCGATCATACTCAGACTACTTGTCCAAGGCTGTGATTGCATTTTGTTTTTTTTTTTGAAAAATGCAAGTAATGAGTTACGTAGCTACATTTAAGGTTGGATTTATAGTTGTAATCGGTGATATTATTATGATTGAATAATTTTTTTATTCGTTGAAAATGTTATCATATTTTTATTTCCTTATCGCGAGATAGGAATGGATTCATCAGCGGGACATGTTGATGCTTCGATCGTAGTCTAGTAGAGTAGCCATATATTTGCATTTCCATTAAATGGTGATGTTACATAAGAACTTCAAAAAATTACATATCTGTTGAAGATGGCAGCATATTTACTAGCATAGTTTATATGACCATGTATTTTGGAATTAATAGAATTATAGATTCATTGAACATGGTCACATATTTAATAAGCTCCTCCTGAAATGTCGATGTGAGGCATTCAACCAATTGCTTGAGATGGTTGGCATACTATGTATTATCAATTTAAAAAGGAAAATCTCAACCAGTCACTTCTGATGACCCTCTTGGAATGATGGAGACCGAAGACTCACACTTTCCATCTTCGACCCGGTGAAGTTACAATGGCAATGAAAGGTGTTTCCATTTTAACAGGACTTCGAGTTGATGAGACTTCAGCAATAGGATTAGAGCACCCTTCACATTATCAATGAGCAAACTACTATGAGCAACTGTTTCACACTAATCTGAGAGTTGGAAGGGGGGAATTTATTGAGGGATGGTTTAAACATACTTGGATTAATGAAAATATCCTTATAGGTGTGAATCTTCTGGCAGAAGATGGGAATCGTCTAGTGAGAATTGTCCGAGCATTCATTTTATACCAGATTGGGGAGTCATTTTTCTCGGATTCAACATGTGACAAAGTATCATTGCAATACCAACAGTTTCTTGAGGACATGGAAGAATGTTGACAAATGACTTGGGGAGATGCAGTTCCTGCCCAATTGTATCAACAATTGGATAAATGTTCCTTGGGGTAGATTGAAGAGATGTTATTCTTTTCTAACCTCGCTACAGACTCGTTCGTGGGAGCATATACACATTGGGGTTCCCCGTCCATATCGAATGGATCCGAATGCTCTGCATCGTGGTCCATACACATGTAGGTAAAATTCAATGATATTGTATAATTAGATAGGTTGAACTTTGATATATTTTTAACACAATATTAAAAAACAGACGGACGTCAATCTGAAGGTATTTTATCGAAATTATGTAAACTATGAACCTAACATTCTACCTCAATGAGTAAGATACACAAGTTGAACATCATGCATATTCCTCATATATATATATATATTATCATTAGAAATATCATGGCCAATATTTTTAATAAATGCGGTGGTCTACCTATGACATGGAGGTTGTAAATAACCTACATGTTATTTGTCGAGAAGGACAAGATGTCTGGAGGTCACAGACGATATTGATTTATTTTAATGTAGCTGTTATGCACGTGTCAAATCGGGTTATGCAACAATTTGATCTGTGACCCTATATCCTAGATCTGATGCCTAGAATGATATTCCCAGAGCATCAAACTCAACAAAGGGATAATGAGCCAATCGATTGGGCAGACCGACTACGAGAACAAATACTTCGATGGAATCAAAGAAGACAAAAAAATCTGATGAAAAGAGTTTCAACGTAATTTGATAAACAACGACTAGTAAGATACATGTAATAGTACTAGAAAGTTACTCGTCATTGGATTCAAACGTCAATCCCTACACCATAACTTGCATATGAGCCTTATGCTATCAGATTTAGGCTTTGGGTAAGTGGTAAAATTTCAGTTATTGATTCGTTAAGTGTGTGAAATTCAGAAACACTATGTGATTGTATGACTTATTGACAGGTCCAAAGTATATATGAAGCTCATAGGACTCTTGAGGATTACGAATGCAAATCAGAGTTGTGGAATATTATTAGTTTACCTGACTTCGCACTGCAGAGTTTTTGATTGGTGGATCCAATGATGCAGTATCATCCAAGGTACTCTTATTCAAAAGAGCCTTCCGCGTCTCTTTCCCATATCATGAACCCCAACAACATCACGTGGTTTTTGTACACACATATGCTTTTCCTTCGCAACAACAGTATGTTGTTGGTACTCATGATGTCGAGGCGGGACCATCTTAGGGACGACATGCACTGATGTATGATTTTATAGAGATACAACTTACTCAACCTTCACAAGCTAATGACTTTTGGGGCATAATCCTACCTACTCAGACATTCATTATCTTTCCTCCTCAACCTAACATCGGATTTTCCTACTATGTAGATCTGCATTGTACTCCTCTTTTGCAGAATATCACATGCCCACCTCAACTGGATCCCTCACATCTAACCACCAGCAACATGCTCCTCAGCATGAACAACAACCATTGCAACATTAGCAACAAGCTCTACAAATTGATAAAACCACTTTGGTTAGAGAAATACCATGAGATCCAAGTGTGGAGATTGATAGTGGTTCCAGTGGACTTAGCAGAGGTCGTAGGGCTAGATTATCATGAATCGTTAATAGGACACGATGAATTTTTAGTTAATAAAAGTATGTATCATCAGTGACATTATATTCCTTAATGTAATGTTATTATCCTCATTTATCTTGACTCTGATGCGACATGCTTTTGTCTCCAATATCTATATTATATGTTATAAATGCTAAGAAATGTTATCTCCTACTTGTTTATAAAATTTAAATTATTGTGGTCAATATTATAGATAACTGTTGTTTATGATTATTATTGACCTTAATGTAATTTCATTTTAAATCATTTCAATTGCAATTGTATTTATATGGATTATAGAAAAAACTTACTTTAAGGCTCGCAAATCGGTGCGTCTGTCCGATAACCGATTCTTAGCAGTGCATGTACCATCTACTAGTGCATCCCGTCATGCTGTAGTCGCTCCACCATAGTCATCACGACAACCACTTAGTTTAGCTCCACCTACTCTAGACGCTCTACCATGGTTGTCGTGGGTCGTCCTTGTTGAGGGTGATGTCCACGACTTTGACATGGCACCTAACATGCATAGGCTATCTGTGGCTCCAATAGAGTACCCCTCAGAGGAGGACCAATCGTTGAATCAATCAGTTCAGTGGACAAAGTCTTGGTTCAGGGATACTCACCACAATCTATGCTCCCTTCTATGGTCGAGAGATCACAATACGAGACTTCTCCGTACACTGACGTATACAACGAGGAGGAAGATTTGTGCATTGAGCTAGTGGATTTGCATTATACCCTTGCACTGGAATACACGCGTCTGAGTGTACCATGTCGGGAGAGCGTACGATCGAGACCCTTAGTTAGGGGCAAGAATACAATGCAATTTTAATAAACTCTAGACGGAAATGTGCTTTTTGTTGTAATGTTGGAAGGTATCACATATTTTGATGTAATGTTCATTTATTTGTTTATCTATTTACTTATATGTTGACGTTGTTGTTTCTCTATGTTATGAAAAAGTATTATATGTACCACTAAAATAAATTCACAATTAATGTAATAATAATAAGAAAATATCTTATAATTTAAAATGGGCATGTGAAATACTGAGCGATTTCGAATCGGGCGTGAGGTCTCACAATGTGAGACCGCAGTCATCGAAATGATCGAACGCGACACTTGATGATTTCAACAATTAACCCATAAGATGAATGATCAAACAATGCAGAATAAAGTGTTCTAGAATTTATTAAACCCTACAAATAAGTGTATGGCAAGTATGTGTAAGGTGTCGAACATAGGGAACATATGGGTGCATGTTATTAATTATTTCTATTTAATAGATATATGTAGATATAGTTTCTATTTACTTAATGTTTTTGTGGATTTTCGATATATTTTTTATGGATTTTTTAAAGTTTTATATTTTTTATAGATTGAATTTTATATTTTATATTTTCTTTTTAAATTTTTCTGATTTTTTAATTTCTTTTCATTTTTAAAAGTGTAATAACTATTTATACATATCTATATAATGTAATATGTATAATATAAATAATATATATGATATATATATATATATATATAATAAATATAGATAAACTCAGTAAATGCAAAAAAAAACAATCTGTTTTATTTTTTCAAAGGATTTAAAATATATTTATATAAGTATTTATAATTAGTAATAATAGTAGTAAGTACATATAAGTAATATTAAGTATATATACTATGGGATATTTTATTTATAAATATAGCTATATAATAAAAAACTATAAAATAAATTGCTTTTATCTTTTTAATATTTTTTCTTTATTTATGTGATTTTTTGCAACTTTTACTAATTTTTAGATATTTTTAAAAATAGGGAGTTAATAAAATAGGTTGAATTATTTTGAGATTTAAAAATATATAATAACATCAAAATTTCCCAAAACTAATTTTGATATATACTAAATAACATCAAGAAAGTTTTTCAATAGAAAACTATTTTTTTTAGAATTTCTGAGAATTTTAGCTAATTTTTAGGTTATGAGGCCTTTTCAAATTTTAAGTCTTTCTTTTTATTTTTTTGCGATTTTTAGTCTGGAGTTATATTAAATGTAATATAATCTATTTTTTGGATTTTTTATAGAAAGTTTTATAATTTTTTGTATTTTAAAATCTAGATAGGGAATAAATAACACCTAAATGATTTTTAATAAATAGAAAATGTATGAAAATGATAAAATAAAAATGCAGCGTAAACAAGTATAATATTGAGCACCTTCGTCTATTTTTTCCATATCTTTCAGAGCACAAGAGCTATTTAAACAAAATGGAAATGCAAATAAATAAATAAATACAAGACCTGACATGGGTATAATTGCAATAAAAATAAAGTCAGAGGGATTTCATGTAATTAACCCAAAAGTTTTACACTTCAATTCAAATCTTTAATTACTAAATAGAAATAAAGGAACCTAGAGGGGGTCCCTTAAAATTTATCCAACTCACATTGGGGACCACGTAAGCTGAGTTAGCACTGGAACTAGGTGTGATGTACACTAAATGCAAGGGCCCAGTTGCGATTTTTCCACAAAAGTTTCTACTTAATTAAATTTCACAGTAATATTTTATAATAATAAAAAGTGGAGGGGTTCAATACAATTACCCCCAAAATGTGTGTGCTATCGGATGGTGGAGAAAGCACCACATTAGCTCACTTAAGTTGATCCAATGGTTGCGGCGCGCATTGTTTTGCTCCTAACTGGACGATTGTGGAAGAATCTGGTAGTCAACGAAGATCAAATGGTCCCTGGGTGTTCATGAAGAACACCCACGAACGCGGAGCTAGGCCTCCTTCAATCATTGACCCCTTCAGCTTCGATCTCCGTTCTCCCCTCCGATGGCACCGACAACTTGCTGGAGAGCTTCCATGTCTGCAGGTGGGCATAAAATATTTCCAGGTCCCAGCGATGGGGACCTAGGCTCTCTCCTTCATTCTTGAGCTGGAGCATCAATTCGTCGTTGATTCTCGCTCCCCATGTATGCCTTTGCTCCTACTACCTGCAGCAGATGAGTCGTGGGCTTGAGAGGAAGACTCTCAGCTAGTGGCGAAGCTGTCTGCGAGCGGAATGGAGGAGGACAAGAGCTCCCAACGGAGGGTGCAAGGCAGAGTTTGATTCGCTAGATCCGAGCTAGATCCGGGTTGATTTGTTAGGAGAAAGCTGAGGAAGATGAGAATGATCGAAATGGGGGTGGTTCACAGCGGATTACCGGTGGAAACAAGATGAATTTGGCCTGGAGCTCAAGCTCCTGGTCAAAGAGGGATTTGGATTTTTAACCTAAATTAATGACTAAATGCTAAAATCAAAATGCAGAAACTAACTCTACGACTAAGTTTTACCTAGAAATGGAGGAAATGTGCCTCAATCGGGACCATGACCACGAGAGGCCTGAATGCTTGGACGGAGGTTTGGCGATGGTCTGGATCGACTCCTCCGTGCCTCCTCGCTGCAGACCAGCTGAACCATCTTCTATCACATGGTAGAAACTACATGATTGATCTGAGGGGCTCAGAAGCTCAGGAGAGGGGTCAAACTCAAGAAGGAAGTCGAGGTTTGGAACCGCATCAAGGTTAGGAAGTGCGACACAACAACCCTTAGGTTCCATAATCCTATTATATAGTTCAAATCACATTTTAGTCAGAACCATCCTCTCAGTCGCATATTCTCGCAACCTTGAAATGATAGTACCATGTGTGTGTATTTGCTAGCTCTTCCCAGACAAATCGTTGAACTGTCAAAGAGTCTGCTCTTCTGGTAACTCGTCCTCGTGGAGACAGCTATTTCCTTTTAAGGTCAGGTGTTGCTAGTTTCACAACCGAAAAAGGGAGAAACTAGAAGCATGGGAAAAGAAGTGGGAATGGATCAGTATACTCTTATTCCCCTATGAAGCTCGACCAATGTAACCGAGTCTTCACCAAGAAGCAGGCTTTTCCTGGAAGCTCAAAATTTTTGTGGAATTTTTGGTGTAAGTTTCTTTTGGATCTTTATTTGCTTTGCATTACACTGCATTCTTGATTGTGTCCCGATGTATATAGAATCTTTTAGTCTGCCCATTTTTTGGTGTAAATGCGAGATTTGTAGTCAAGCCAATGTCTCAAAAGTCGTGCAGATGATATGAATGGTTCTATTTAGACACAATGAGTTGACTCATGAACTTAGTCTCATGGAACCTAAAGAATTAAGTCAAGGTGACCTGAAATATCCCAATTCTAGTCCTTAATGGGTTCCTTTGAAATTAAGTGGATTAAAATCTATACCAAGCTCCAATCTCCAAACTTTATTTTAGATTTGTTTAATTGTCTTAATCATTCTGAACAATGCAAATGCTATGTACAATGTAAGAAAATCTTCTTGTGAAGCAATTTTCTTATTTTTGACCTTTTTATTTATTTTTGAGAAAAGTTTTGCAAATTTTTATACATTTTTTAAAACCTTTTGCAATGTTTATGGATTTTTAAATTTTTAAAATTTTATGGATTTTCGAATTAAGGTTAGAGAAAGAATTATGTGTATATATTTACACGGGAGTGTTTCTATATTTACAAGAGTTAAGATATATTTTACACTGGGAATTTACAAGTTGGATTCTAATAGTTATTTACAAATTCTATATATGGGTTTTATACATATTTTATAAGGACTTTTATTTGGGTTGTTATTTACACAAGGTTCTCAAAACATTTGAACTCATTTTTACAAACATTTTGAAAACTTATTTTTGCAAATAATTTAACAAATATTTTTACAAGCATTTACAAAATTCGAAAATCATTTTCCAAAGATTTTTCAAACAGTAGGCGTAGATTTTTCAAAATATTTTTACAACCATTTTCCAAATTGTTTACAAATATATTTTCAAAATATTATCTTCAAATAAAAAAGATATTTTTGCAAATAAAAGATTTTATAAAGGTTTGAAAATATTTTACAAACCTTCTTCCTTTTTCAAGGACACGGTATAATTGGAAATATAAAAGTCTCAAGTATGTTAATATACTTCCAAAAGAATACTCCTTCGAAATAGGCAACCTCTCAACTAGAAATAGTCTATGGGAGGGAATTTCACCCTGGATTCACAATCCACCGCCTTAATCCACTTGGGTACATCTGCCCTTTAGACCAAATCATAATCATAATGAAGTTGATTAAGTTCAAGAATCTTTTTTGTACACCCTATTTGATTTAGTCTTTTTCCTTTATATATGAATCGAGATATTGGACATAACCAGCCTTCAAAATGTAAAAAAGAAGGGGTCTCGCTCCCTGGTTCGAGAATTGAAAAGCCAGCTGTATGCCTTAATGTTGGGTCAGTATTCTTAGCGAGCCTACACTTGGTGCTCACAAAACTCTAATTGGCACATGGTCCATTGGATATATATATATATATATATATAGAGAGAGAGAGAGAGCCGATCCTGTGAGATGGTGAGATGGGAAATTCTGGACCACTAGATTATATCTTCTCTCTCCTGGTTGAAACTAGTGGTCCGGAATTTTCCATCTCACAAAATCCCATCTCACAGGATCAATCCTCTCTCTCTTTCTCTCTCTCTCTCTCTCTATATATATATATATATGGTTGATCCTATGAGATGGGATTTTTGTGAGATGATGAGATGGGAAATTCTAGACCACTAGATTCTATCTTCTCTCTCCTTGTTGAAACTAGTGGTCCAGAATTTCCCATCTCACCATCTCACAAAAATCTCATCTCACAGGATCACTCATATGTGTGTGTGTGTGTAGACAGACACACATACACACGCGAAAAAGGGAATATGTTATTGAGTTGTAGAAAATTGTGTGTTCATTGCCTCCCATCCTCCCTTAATTCTGTCTCAGGATAAGCGAGTGCAACTATGAACTGACATTGGCTAGTATTTTTACAATAAATTTCTAGCCAGCCTTCCTGTAAGAGCTTTTGTTTTTTCTTAATACCAATCATATTAGTACTCGATAGAAATGGTAACTCCAACAATTTCTTTGTCCTCAACGCCTCTTATCTCTAGGAATTAGTCACTTCAACGATCTTCGATGGCTATACGGGTATCCAAACAAAGTACAAAGGAGATGGATGCTTGTTGTCCCAACCATTCTTGTTAGCCTCGATACCGATGAGGGAAGGGGGTAATTTATAACAAAGTTTTCATATTGTTGATTCCCGAGTGTAGTGCTTCTTCCCCTATGCCGCATGTGCCTAGGAGCATGTGTAGTTTCAGGTTTCAAAGCAAATGAATGTGTGTGTGCCCGTGTCCGTGGCATGTGCATGTAAGTATGTATGTATGCATGCATGCAAGCATGTGTCTGTATATATATGTAGAGAGAGACCATAAGTATACAACCTCGTGTTTAATTCCCCAACATCCTAAATCACATCAAGGCATGCCCCAATTAAGGAATGCTACATGACGTGTAAGCGTTAGAGGATTCTGGCTGTATATACAATCCGTGTCATGGTCACTTTATATATCTTTCAATCAATTTGAAGTTGGATAGCCATACAACATTCATTGTGGAATCACAACAAAGGGCAACCTAAATTTGTCGTGGGAAAATCCACCACGATACACCTTGATAATTATCATCACCTCACTTCGATAACCTTCTTCATCCATTTGTCCAAACCTACCAGCTAATTGCCAGGCACGATTTCATGGAACCCCTAAACTGCTTACATGTCTAGACCTAATAATCTTTGGTAGATTTAACAATTATGTGATCTCTTTGATATATACAAAGCCTGTGATCCACATCACGATCTATACGCCTATCCTATATGCATAATCTCTAATGTCATTGTTGACCGTATGGCTCTTAAGTTGAATGTAGGGGAACTGCTTTGCAATCTTTTCGGAAGCCATGGCAACCTAGAAAAGGTGGAAGTGAAAACAACAATATATAAAAATTGACGTTAGGAAGACCTTCAATACAATCTCACGCGGGTTTCTATGCCAAGAGATTTCACCCCCAAGGTTGGCTTCTTTTTATGATTTTGCGAGAACAAAAGGGTCGTTACCCAAGAACGGGTACACAACTTTGGTATATCCCAAGTAAATGTGAGAACGGGTACACAACGTTTGTCTTAGCAACACTAATCTTACCTTTTTTTGGCATCCCAAATATGTCGGCTAATGATACTTACGTATGGAAAGATGAAGCTAAAGTGTCATGTCTATAAGGATATATATGTCTCTGTCCGTCATCGTATCTGTTTTTAAGAGGATATGGATATGAATTTTTGATTTTAGCAGATACAGATATAAGATTTTTTTTTTATAGATACGGACAAGGATACATATATTGTTTTTAAAATTTTTGAGGATATTGATACGGATAAAGTTACATTTTTTGACGGATACAAATATCCGCATTGTTGAATCTATGTTTATATTGTATATACATACTTCAACGTGTATGTGTGTATCTCCAAATATGTTATGGATTAGTTGCAATATATTGTATCTGGAGTCATTTTCAAGTATGGGAAGAAAAATATACATTTCTAAATTATTTAATACTTTATTATACAATTATTAGACTTAATATAATACTATAGTTTATTTTTATATTTTGTTGTCTTGTAGTTTATTAACTTTGATTTAATTAGCTATTAATTTCAACTTTACCAAACAATCCTACTAAATGTAAGCGTAGAACTTAGAAGGAACTTCTTATCTGAAGGATAATCTGTTTCTGTTCGTAAAATATCCACATCCGAATCGTGATTATTTGTTTCCATATCCGTATCTATATTTAATAATATGGCTTGCAATTTTCAATATCCGAAATGTATCCGTCCCCGTATCCGTATTTTAAACTGGATAAGGATATGATAACACCGTACCATTCGTTTGCATCCCAGTCATGGCTTGGTGGCTTCCATGGAAAAGTTAATGCATAGAGCCTTCAAGGGCCTCTACGTTAAAACACAGTGAATATGATTTTTTTAAATTTTAAGTAGCATGCCTAATGGATGCATCAAGTAGATATCTTGTTTTGCCCTTTGCTATTCATGGAACTAATTTGGTTTTTGACCATGCGCCGATCATCCACATCATTGTGGCTCTCTACCCATCGGCAGACCCTTCTTCAATATTGTTGGTTGCACGATCTCCTCAATATTATTTGTCTCTTTGAAGTTTGGGTAAATTAAAAAAAATACCTCTTACTAAACGTCAATTTCCAATTAGGGGATCTTATCTTTCGAATGTAAAGGGTCTTGATCTTTTTGTTTGTCACAAATACTAGCCTACGAAAGCTCCCACGACCATTTTTTTGTCGATGTTAAACCCTAAATTTAAAAGTTCAAGATCCTCTTGGTTACATTTGAAAGATAAGAACCCTAATTGGGAATTACCGCATAGTTGGGATCCCTTTTTTTAATTTACTATTTAAGTTTTTTTATGTATGTAATTTCTTTCTGTGCTCCCTATCCATAGAATCGTAGGTTTGTGATGCTCTATTATTTGTGGGTGTTTTTTGTGGCTTTTGCAAATGAATTCGATCTTTTCTTTTTTTAAAAATCCAAATAATATTTGTACCGTCAGGTTATTGGGGACATAATAACAGGGGCTCGTACTATGTGTCAATTCCCAATTAGGCGGATTCATTTTTCAAATGTAACAAAGAGAAGCCTAAACTTTCAAATTCAAGAGGAGACTTACAGAAGCATGTATTTGAACAAAAAAAGTTCAAGCCCCTCTTTGTTATTTTTGAAAAATGAGATTCTTAATTGAAAATCGAATATAGTTAAGATTCTTTTCTATAATTTACCCTATGTTAACTGGTAGTCTTACAACCATGAAGGTTGCAAGTGAGTGACAACTCATAGCATTCCAACTCTTCTACATAACTATATAATAAATTTTTGTTTTGTACTTCGGCTTCTTCATCAAAGTTTGCTCTCCCATAGCTGATCGTTGGCTCCATCAAGCTCTAATTTGATAGGAAATTATACATAAATTTATAAATTTTAGGCATTGATTGGACTTATGAATTACTTGAAGAAATATTCCAAGAGGTATTCTATTTCAACTTAAATAAATAGAATAGCGTTGACATAGCACTTGATTGATAGTAAATAATTTGAAATTTACATTGTTTCTGCTAAAATAAATTAAATTATTTTATGTTTTGAATATAGAACGTGTTGATGTGACGTAAGAAGTACAAATGTGCAAATCATGGATAAAAATGAGTGAAATATAATAAATTGAGTAAGTGAATATGCTATACATTAGCAGTAAATTCCCTATCATGTAAGTTACTCATTCGACCAACCAAGGAGTTGAGACTTTTCTTACGGGTTAACTCATTAACTAATCCCCCAATCCAAACACATCCTGAATGTTACGAAGAGAACTGTGGCATATTTAACATCAATTGGCACAGATCATCAATACACATAAATAAATGCAAGTAGAATTGGACTATGCTATTTTGTCAAGTCATTGGACATTCAGATGAGACGTGAGCTAGAAGCATTTCTAATAATGTGATTTGTTTTTTCTTTGCAAGAACATCTGTAAAATACACAGAGGATATGCACACCTGTGAAATAATCACAAACCCTCGCTATGAAAATGAAAAATTTACCCTCATGCTGTGCTAAACATAAACAGCTACAATACGAAATTTTTGTGCAACTCTAATGGAAATTTGTTTTGTTATTCAAACACTATTCAACTAAATACATATAGAGAGAATAAGTTTTACAAAACCACCTTCATCAAAAACCACCTACTTTCTCTATAATCAAAACAAACGCAAAAAAAAACGATAAGATGAACTTTTTAAAAAAATGACCATGTAGACTTGGCACGATTCAATCTCAACATCAGAACATCCACCTCTGATGCTCATGTTAGGCCCTATCTACTCAGCAATCAGAGTCGGCCCCCGACGATGAACTGGTCAGCACGCAACCAGCCCCTCTACCTCCTTCAACAAACCACCACAACAAAATACCACGTAGAACAATGATAGCAACAGCTGCCCCTTCGAGGAGCGAATGATGCACAGAAGAGAACCAAAATTCTCCCACAAGATTAGGTACCAATAAGAAGTATTGGGCAGGTACCATGACATAATCCAGTAGGCAACCAATGCTAACCCTATGTCACCACTTCAGAAATTCCTGCCCCACCCCCAACCTTTTAAACCTATCTCATGCGTTCTGTGACCTGCTTTCTCGCATGACATCAGCATCCGCCTACTTGCAATATCTATACAAGGCTCCTGATAAATCTATAGCTAGAACTTCCTTCTAAGGGAACATAGGTGCATGATGACGGATGGTGCAAGCACATACCCTAGCTGCCATGCCAACACCTCATATTCCTTAACTTCCAATAGGAGAATAGAAAGCATAAAGAATGGCTTTATATATTAAGCGCTTTGGTTCCTTGAAGAAGAAACATAGGATTTATTCAAAGAATGGGAAGGTCATGGAGTTTGGTAGGCAAAAGGGGAAGGCAAAAACTGTCAACATCATCTCTAAACCTAAGTTCAGACTTCATCGAATTTAATCCTCAACTTAAAATAATAATAGGATAAGCTCATTTTCCCTGTATGAGAGAAAAGGATGGATGAGAGAGTTGCTATCACAAGTTCTCGGTCACTTGTACCTAGATGGATCAAGTTGTGTGGTAGATGGCGCATTTCTACGCATTATGCAAGTTGTGAGTGAAAAATGATAAACTTCTATGCATTATATACAAGTGGGGCATAATACACAGTATACATGTAGCAACAATGATTGCCGAATATTGGCATAAATACAATTACAAGGAGCTGCATCTAAAGTATGTAAAGCACTGCCACTTGTTGTGTCTGTGCTACCTTCCACACCCGATTGATATGATGATTGATGCCTTGGAGATAATCAAGAGAACAGTTATGGAAGCAATAAGGAGTAAATGGAATGTTAAAGAGCGGTAGCACATCAAAGATGGCAGATAACACTGAGGATGAAAGTCAAGGTGCATCATTCTGCTTTACAGTTGGATTTTTGACAGGCCTCAGCAGAGAAAGAGGTGTCCCTGCCTCACAGAGAATGGATCCCTACATGGACTGCCCAACTGCAATAAATGCTCCACACAGTGTACTATTTTTCTACTCTCCTATTGGAAGTTAAGGAATATGACGTGTTGGCATTTTCCTTCACTATTCTCCTGCACAGTAGACCCTTCATCAAAAACTTTTGAGAAATCAAGGGATTCTAGCTCATCATGGGAAAATTACCTATAAATTTATAATCAAGTAGACCATAGAAATTAGTAAAATTACATATAAATTTATAATCAAGTAGATCTATATTCATGCATGTACTATACATGCTCATCATTTTCTAAATGATAACAAGTTTTTCTGCGAAGGACTGAATATGTATAAATATAAAAAAAAGGACACACACAAGCCAGGGAAATAAACTAAGAAAAAATGATAGAAGGCTCTTCTCCTGGTGTTGTCAAGTTAATGTACACTGACTACACTCCGATGATGCTTGGTAGCCAATTGTTGGACCTATTAATCAAAAAGTAAACAAATTATATTTTGAGGAAGAATTTTACAGGAAAAAATAGTGTGCATTTAAGACTTTATAATCTATTTCGATTCCTGTTTTAAATGGAACAATTCAAACAAAAGATAAATATTATCATCTCCAGATCGTTTAATCTACAAATAAAGGTCTTGTAGACAGTTACCGTGGAGAAGCACCTCGGCTTTATGGAATGCACTCATTCTGTTTGCAGACCACGTGCCAAGAAATGGACTACTGGCTTCTCAGGAGTTAAGAAAAAACTTTGTAAATATTTCTCAAGCCAGAAGTCAAACTCACCGATATTAGAAGTCGAAGAAGACCAACCCAAACTGGCACCTAATTATATTAGATGCTAATTTTAGGTGCAATTCCAATATGAAATGCAAAACCCATAGAATGAAAATGGAGACAGTAAATGCACGGTATATACCTTTTTGAGTTTACGTTGTTATTTTATTTATCCAAAGGTGAAACCTGAAAGAAAAAAAAGTCTCAGAAAATATCAAGGAGCAGATTGTTGCATAATATATTACAGGAAACAAAGCCTATCTTCTATACAATCCAAGAAATAGAATTGAGAGTGAATGCAACAAAAAGTTTTCTTAGAAAAAGAACTTTTCACAAGTCTCCTATTGTGTAGAATTTGGCGATTTTGCATTTGCACTTTTATAATTGATCTAAGCACCTTGATAAAATATAAACATAAAAGGCACCTTATGATAATTCTGCAAATCATGATATAAAATATGAATAATTGCAGGGAAAAAAACCGGTTTGTCAATTCACTATTGGTATAAAATATTGAGTACAGTGCATTCAAAGATGGTTCAATATTCTCGACAAGCATTTAGTTACATGCATATGCTTGCAATTAGAAACGTCTATTTATTAAACGTCAGTGTACCAAAATAACAAGTTAACTACTACGTGCGAAGGTAGTTTTAGTATACAGAATTATCCAAAAATGTTTCCAATCCCCTTAAACCAGTAGGCATAAATAAAGATATTTTATAGTCCATAAGGGAAGAAATATATAACCAACTTAATTAGGAAGAGACATAAGCAAGCAATCACATATATGGAACTTCAACTAGAAGAATCATTAACTAATGTAAAAGGAATGGCCAAATATTTGGGCATGTCCTGATGAACTCCTGGAATACATCTGCTCATCTATTTATAATATAGGACGTGGAGATAAAAAAGATTCCACTTATCTATATAAGATATGTCTGACAATTATCTAAGTGATGAAGGCACTTTCTGACAACACAAGGAATGCAGATAGGGTTGATCATCATGACTAAGATACAAGGCTCATTTACCGGATCAGCTTCAATGTAGACAATCAATGTTATTCCTACAAAAGTACGGATGATACAAAGTAAAAGGCATGTGGCTAAAACAGAAGCCACTAACTTTTGAGCTGATTTTGCCAGAAATAGTAGAGAATATGATGAGTTGCCGGAGGAATTTTCGTCCCAGGGGTAAGTTATTAAACTGATTGCTTCTGGACGGTAGGCAAATTTTTTTTATTATTTATCGTAGGACGGCTAAGAGACTATACGAATGATGAGCCGGCTAAGAGAGGGCGAGGACGGCCCAAGAAGTGTTGGAAAGAGACTATACGAAGGGATCTTAGTTTTTTGGATATAAGTCCGAGATTGACCCAAGATAGATCTGAATGGAGGCGAAAAATCCATGTAGCCGACCCTACTTAATTGTGGGAAAAGGCTTTGTTGTTGTTGTTGTTGTATTTATCGTAGGTAAACCGCCTCTTGAAGAGGCAGCTCTAGGCTAAGAGGCGGCTTTGATTGGGGATTAATTCCAATGAGCGAACAGAACCCGCCCACACGCACACGCATTCCCACTGGCGTAGTTCACCCTCCGCTGCTGCCCTTACCACTGCGCCCCCCCCTGCGATCAGCGATCACCGCCGCCCCATCCTCGCCGTCGGCCATCTCTGCACGACGGACCTGCCACCTCCGACCAACCTTCACTCCTTCCTCTTCTCCAACGTCAAGGAAGGTCATGCCTATTGTGGATTTAGGGTTTTTGGATTTTTTTTCATGTTTACATGCTATTGAGTGGGATGTGGGATTTGCAAAATTATATATGTTTTTTATCACCAATCAATGATTGTTGATGTATTGTAAATTAGGATATATCGTGAAGTTCATTGTTTTTGTCATTGTGATGGGATTATTTCGAAGTCGAGTAAGGATGTGACCTATGTCAGAGGTCGTATACTCGTATGAAAACCATCAAGATTGGTCATGAAATGTCATTCATTTGGTTGATTGATCACATCATGTCCGTGTTTAGGATGGACTTATCGTAAGGAGTCGAATTGCAGATGTTTCGTAGAATGCCCAAGATGGTGCAACGTTTTACATAAGGTGCATCGAGTTAGATAATGATGTCTGAGAGATTGTGGAATATACCGAGGAGATGAGTGCTGCATATCGGCCCGTGATATTTATTGTCACTGTTTCTATGCTCGGATCAGTATCTCATGGATTTGTACCTCAGGGTGGAAATACATATGTTCCTCTTGTGGTGAATATGGGTCATTGTGTAACAACTCATGATAATGATCCAGAACGTGATAGGTTGATGGAACCCTCGTCCCATAATACAGATGACGAGATGGAAAATAATGACATTGAGGAGAAGGATCATCTGGGAACACGAATCGTTTAGATATACCATTTCTAAACATGAGAGGAGGTGATGGTTATATTTTGAATGGGGAAGATAGAGGTTGCAGAAGTCGGCAGTCGGTACTTGGTCGGTAGGGCCATTGACTAAGGATTAATCGACGGTTGTGAGAGTAATCGGATTTATTCGGGCATTAGTCGGTTTTGAATTTTTTAATTATTTTAAATATATAAATCAATTTTTATACCATATACTCTCATTTATATTCATATATTTAGCAGTTTTAATATTTTTAAGAGCTTAAAAATTATAGCAAGAGAAGAAAAAACAAAGCAAGTTAAGAACAAAATGTTTGATACATATCACAAGTTGAAGTTACAAATAAATTAACACAAAGCTAATCAACAACCACAAAAAGTAAATAATCTAAGTTACCTAACCATCATGCAAATCAACAAAAAGTATCTAAGTTAACGAACATTTAGGTCGTAATAAACACAATTCTAACCTTATATAAGTTAACCAACATGCAAACCGACAATAATATGTGGGTGTGAGTGTGGGAGCGCGTGGGTGTATGCATGCGTACATGCGTGCACACTATAAGCTATATAAGTATATATTTAGAATGGTATTTAAGAACATTTCATATATGCATATATGTTTGTTATATTTTATTTCTTTTGTATATTTTTTATTTGAATATTTTTATGAAATTAAATAATAAAATTTTAACTAAAATTATCCATGATAATATATTAATTAGTTGATATTTTATATCTAGATGAAAAACTATAATTTAAAGTACAGAAGTATCCAGAATTTTCTTATACATTTATTTATTTTTTTTAGTGTTTGTTTGTTTTTATATTTTTTATTTATTTGTGAATTATACTTATTAGCATGTAACCTTAAGTATCTTATCTTATTGTCTAACAACAAGTCCTAAATCTCATCTAATTCTCACTGGGTAATCGGGTTTACAGTTTGCGCCTAAACCTATATTCGAAATCCATATACAAAAGTCGGCCGACTAATCGCCCGACTAACCGGTTCAGACCGACTATTGGCCGATTTGGCCTAGTCGAGTCGGGTACCCCCCCCCCCACCTACTCGACAAGTCGGACCGACTAGTCGGCCTAGTCGGCCGACTTTTACAACAGTGGGGAAGAGTGCATGCACTGTGATGATGGGATCAGTTTGAGTAGCAAGTTGAAGAATGGGATGCTTTTCAAATGCAAAGCCGACCTGGTGTACTCTGTGAAGGTGTTCCACATTAAACAACATTACAACTTCACGGTAGTTGAATCAGACAAGAAGGTCTGGGATGTGCATTGCAGCGAAGGGACCAAGGGATGCTTCTGGAGATTGCGTGGTCATCGTCGACCAATTGATGGACAGTTTGTTGTCTCAATGGTTGACAAACTGCATAATTGCTTGAATCGTGCTGACAATCAAGATCATCCACAGTCGGATTGCAGCTTCATGGCACTCAGATTTCTTAATCAAATCAAAATATCTCCCTCAATGAAGGTGTCGTATTTACAAACATCAATTCAGGATGACTTTGGCTTCCAAGTGAGCAAAAAGAGGGTTTGGGATGCAAGGAGGAAGGGAATAGAGATGGTCTACGGAGATTGGAGAAAATCTTACAACGAACTTCCGTATCTTTTCAGGTCTTTTGAAGAGGCTATTCCAAGTTTGGTTACATATATTGACACAACAATAGTGAATGGAGGAGAGCTATTTGAGAGGGCCTTCTGGGCATTTGGGCCTTGTATTGCGGCCTTCAGACACTGCATACCCATTATTAGTGTGGATGGTACACACATGTACAAAAGGTATAAACAAAAGATTCTAATTGCTTGCTCAACTGATGCAACTAACCACATCCTATCTTTGGCATTTGTGTTTGCCAATGAGGAGCATGGCCCTAGTTGGACTTGGTTTCTGAAGAGAGTGCGTTTGCATATTTTCCGTGATCGTCCTGGACTGATTTGTATGTTATCTGATCGTGCTCTTGGCATACGTGTTGCACTTAGATACCCGAAGGTGCAATTTCTTCCACCATATATCCATTGGCACTTCTGTCTGCGACACCTAGGTAGCAATTTCAATGATGCTCACAAGAATCAATCACTGAAGCTAATGGTCAAAAGGGTGGCCAAAGTCATTCGCAATCAAAGTGGCAAACTTACATGGACAAACTTAAGGAGTGTGATGAGAATGCTGTAAAGTGGTTTGATACCCATAATTGTCTAAAAAATTGTTGGACGATTGCATTTGATGGTGGGTATAGATTTGATTACACCACAACGAATTTTTCTGAAAGCTACAATACTATTTATAAGGAATCAAGAAGCCTACCAATTGTGGCGCTGATGTTGAAGACCTACTACAACTGCATTAGTTATTTCTGTGATCGCCGGGAGGAGGCACGCAATTGCATTACCTAAGGTGACAGATACACTAAATATGTGCATGACATGTTGAAGTCTTGGATCGACAGAAGCAATGAGCATCGATGTTTTCGCATACAAGGAGTTCCTTTACACATGTACGAGGCCGCACAGGACAGTACATGACAAAATTCAGGCTGAAAGGTTGAAAGAAACAGACAGACTTAGTTAACGATGCATCATGTAACTGTCAGAAATGGCAAACTTATAGAATCTCATGCTCTCATGCATGTGCCGTGCTATCACACTTGAACACACATGTGGAAGAATACATAGGTCCTTGGTATACATAGCAAGCACAATTTCACATCTACGAGGGTTTGTTCTACCTGATTGGTGACAGAGACTGTTAGAAAATAGGGTAAATTACAATTTGGGTCCCCATCTATTGGTCTGATCCCAGAACGGGTCTCGATCCATAAATTGTAACGATTCGGGTCCCAAGATCATTTTGGAAATGGAAATTTTGGGATTCATGACGAATATACCCTTGTTGGGAAGGGAATGAGGGTTGGGTTCCAACTTTTAAACAAGGGTATACTCGTCAATAGCCCTAAAAAGTTCCTTACATTAATGGTTCTGGGACCCGAATCGTTACAATTTAAAGATCAGGACCCATTCTGGGATCGGACCCATATATGGGGACCCAAATTGTAATTTACCCTAGAAAATATAATGTAGAAGCAGAATCAAAGATAAAGAAAGAAAAATTATGGACACCGGGATTTTACATGGAACCCTACATCCTAAAAAGCGGGATGAAACCACGGGAGAATGCCTCAAAGCGTTGATGTATGCATTGCACTTTCTCACTAAATACAGAGGGTGTGGGGCTTCTTATATAGCCCTCACCGAGTCTCCACATCCCACAGACGGTCGATGTTGGACTAAACAACTGGACGTGGTAAATTGATCCTGGAGTGATCCATTTACCCATCTACACCACAAGTGACGCATAACACATATACTCCAAAACTTCCCCTCAAGCCAGAGCATTCAATGCTCAGCTTAGACAAACAGAAAGAAATCTCAAACTCACATTAAAGGACACTACAGACAATATCAACTCAACTCTGGCCCGCCACAACATGTGGACAACTGCTCTATCTTTCTGAAGGACCGATCTGAAAAAGTCGTGGAGACAATCATCATCAGAGTCCACGGTCGCTGGAGAATGGAGTCTGAAGAAGTCTCCTCGTCGGAGAACTGAGTCTCTCCCATACTGGCTTAGAGAATGGGATCTCTACTCTGGAGTTCCTATGAAACCACATAAAAACCCTAGCCCATATGGCATAGGGAATGGGATCTCGACGTTGGAGTCCTTATGGATCACATGAAAACTCCGAACCGACAAAACCAGAAAGATGGAGACCTCACAACTGATCGCATACTTGTGCGAATCAAATTGAAGACTCGGAATCTGATCAAGTCTGAAACTGAAAATCTTTGTAGAGTTTGAAATCTGGTTGGCCTGGACTATGAAGAAATTGATATTTGAATCCAACCTGTGACTCTAAATAATACTCCCCCCTTCTCCCTACTTGTCGGAAAACAATGACATCGATAATTTTAGGAGAAGACATGAAAGATGGGGAGAACAAAAAACCAAGCATTTTTTGGTGTTCTTTTTTGCACAAATATTTTTTAAAGTACGGTTTATATGTACATAGCTTCTTTTTCCTTTTTTTAAATCGTTCAAATTTTTTTCCGACTTCTTTTTTTTTCAAATCATTTTTTCGTTCGGATTTTTTTTGTACTATCCTCTTTTTTCCGGCTATTTCTTTTTTTAGACATGTCTCCCCTCTCTTTTTTTTAAAATGAGTCGTTCCATTTTTTTCGTCTTGCCATTTTTTTTGGAATACATACGCACATCTCCTCTCTTTTATTTTATGGCCAAACTTGGGCCAAAGACAAAACAACCCAATTGGGCTTACAAGAAAAAATTGTGAGACCCCATTTTTTCAAGCAGGTCTCATTTTTTAAATTGGGCCTCTCCTTTTCTTTCTTTTTTTAAGAAGCAACCTCAACGCCCAATTAGGCCCCTCATCCCCTTACTTTTTATTCATCGTTAGGGTTCCAGTTTGGAACCCATCTGATTTCATCGTCGTCTGCCTAACTTGGAGGAGAATGGAGCGGCACCGCCTCCAAGGAAGGCATTGTGTGCGCGGTCGCTGAAGGAGTCACCAGTCGAAGGGGATGCGCCAAGGAGGATGGATCAACGTTGCCTCCGAGGAAGGTATCGCTGACTGTGTGCGCACAAGGATTTCTTGCGAGGAAAGAGATGTTGTCACCTGGAGAGGCGCAGGCTCCGCCTAGGTTGGTACTTCGGGTCAAAGGGATGGCGGCAAGATTGCGCCACTGCTTGTAGATTGGAGTGGCGATAGGGCTCCGCCACCTGGGATGAAGGTGATTCGGGCATGCGGCTCGACCATTTACCCAGCTACACCATAACTGACGCATAACACATATACTCCAACATGGACAAGTGGCTCAGGTTCGACCATCGACTAGTGATCCCAGATGATACCAGGATAAGGAAAAAGGGGCAAACAAAGAGCAAGGGGATTCATAATGAGATGGACATGAGGGAAAACACGGTTCTATCCCAATGCGGAATATGCGGCGTAGAAGGCCATAACACGAGGAACAATACACATGAGAGGACTCAAAATACATGTGGTAAATGTGATGGATCGGGTCATAATAGGAGGAAATGCCCTAATAAATGTAGTACTTGCACATTATATTTTCTATTTTAAAATTTTTATAGCTTGTTAAACAATGTTAGAGTGTTTCTAATGAATTACATTTTTTGTAATAGACCGAGCCGGGTCCAGTTGATCAATCACTTTTACGATAGCAGCGGGAGCACCGTTCGTTAGTTGTTTGGGTGAGCAATGTACTTAATACTTTTTAAAATATTTGCAATCCCATTACGTAAAATGTATTTACATTATATCTTCTTGGTTGTTTCAGGTGACGAGATCTCTGTGTTGCAGAAGGTGAGAAAGTACATTGAGACATGTTCCCTTGGATGAACGCATTGTTCCCCACATTTGCCTAATGGATTTTTATGGAGTAATGCAAATGGATTTCAACTCAGGGAGAAGGTTTTAGAAGACTTATCTTGGGATTGTAGAGGTAGTGCAAACGAGATGTGGGAGGCAGTAGCATCTTGTATCCGAAAGGTAGCCAAAGAGATGCTAGGCGAGTCAAAAGGAGGAGCTCCAGGTCAAAAGGAGGCTTGGTGGTGGAGTGAAGGGGTACAAGAGAAGCTAAAAATTAAAAGAGCTTCCTTTAAAGCTATGTCTAAGGATAGAACAAAGGAAACTGTCACAGACTATAAAATAGCGAAGAAGGAAGCAAAGAAGGCTGTAAGCGAAGCTAAGTCAAAAGCTTATGAAGTTTTGTATAAAAATCTTGACTCTAAGGAGGGCCAGAAGGATATATTCAAGTTGGCCAAAGCAAGAGAAAGAAAGACCAAAGACCTTTCTCAAGTGAGATGCATTAAGGACGAGGAAGGTTACGTGCTTGTTACTCATAAGGATATAGAGACTAGATGGGAGCAGTACTTCCATAAACTTTTCATTGGGGAAGGAAATAGAGAGATCACTTTGGGTGATCTAGCTAGTAGTGAAAGTTACTTGAATCGTGCATGCTATAGACGAATACAAAGAAAGGAAGTAGAGGAGGCTTTGAAGGTTATGAAACCTAGGAAAGGTGTAGGACAGGATGACATCCCTGTAGAAGTATGGAAAGTTTTAGGTGAGCGTGGTTTGACTTGGCTTACGAATCTATTCAATGTTATTTGGCGAAGCAAGAAAATGCCTGAAGATTGGAGGAGGAGTATCGTGGTGCCTCTTTATAAGAACAAAGGAGACATTCAAAATTGTTCAAATTACAGAGGTATCAAGCTGATGAGTCACACTATGAAAATTTGGGAACGTGTGATCGAAAGAAGGTTGAGGCAAGTTTCCCAAGTAAAAGAAAATCAATTCGGATTCATGCCAGGTCGCTCAACTATTGAAGCCATTCATTTGCTGAAGAGAACAATGGAGATTTATAGAGCTAAAAGGAATAATCTCCATATGATCTTTATTGATTTGGAGAAGGCTTATGATTCCGTCCCACGAGAGATACTGTGGAGAGTTTTGGAGAAGAGACAAGTACCCGTCCTATACATTAATCTCATAAAGGATATGTATGATAGGGCTTTATCTTGTGTAAGGACCCCGACGGGGAAGACTGACTATTTTGATATCAACATTGGTTTACATCAAGGTTCAGCTTTGAGTCCATTTCTTTTTACTTTGATTATGGACGAGTTGACAAGTCACATTCAGGATGAGTTACCTTGGTGTATGTTATTTGTTGATGATATTGTGTTGATTGACGAGACTAGAGATGGAGTAAATGAGAAGCTTGAGGTTTGGAGACATGCATTGGAGACTAAAGGTTTTCGTATAAGTAGGGCTAAGACGGAATATATGGAATGCACATTTGATGGAAGCAATGGTGAAGGAATCGAGGTGAAGATTGGTGACGATAACATTCATAAGAGAGATTCTTTTAGATATCTGGGATCTATTTTGCAACATGATGGGGAAATTAATGGAGATGTTACTAATAGAATAAATGCAGGCTGGCTAAAGTGGAGAGGAGCCTCCGCTGTTCTCTGTGATAAGAAAATTCCTTTAAAAATTAAAGGAAAGTTTTACAAAGCAGCCGTGAGACCTGCTATGCTTTATGGATCTGAATGTTGGCCTGTGCACCATAGACATGTGCAGAGAATGGTTGTAGCAGAAATGAAAATGCTAAGATGGATGTGTGGACATACACATAAAGATCGGATTCGAAATGATGCAATCAGAAAGAAAGTTGGTGTAGCTCCGATCGAGGATAAGATGCGAGAAAACCGCTTAAGATGGTTTGGTCATTTGCAAAGAAGGTCAGCTGATGCACCGGTTAGGAGATGCGAGTGCTGGGATGTTGAGCCGGCTAAGAGAGGGCGAGGACGGCCCAAGAAGTGTTGGAAAGAGACTATACGAACGGATCTTAGTTTTTTGGATATAAGCCCGAGATTGACCCAAGATAGATCTGAATGGAGGCGAAGAATCCATGTAGCCGACCCTACTTAATTGTGGGAAAAGGCTTTGTTGTTGTTGTTGTTGTTGAATGCAAATGGATTTCATTTCTTTGGACTGGCATTTGATTACTGCTCTTGTGGAGAGATGACGCCCAGAGACATACATTTCACATGCGCCATGGCGAGATGACTATTACATTGCAAGATGTCGCTTACATTTTTTTGTTTGAAGATAGATGATCATCCCGTGATTGGTCCTACCAATTCGCCAAATTGGACAGGATTGTGCGAGCGTCTGATTGGAATCCGACCAGAGCGACCCAACATTGATGGAGCTCGCACATGCATGACTTGGCTACTTGAACATTTTTCATTTCTTCCTGATGAGGCCGAGAAGGATTCCACTCTGCAGCTCACGCAAGCTTACATTCTACATCTCATGGGTGGTGTGATTTTACCCGAGAAGTCGGAAAACAAGGTTTCATTGATCTACCTACCATTTCTCGAGGATATGGAGACTTGTGGGACTTATAGTTGGGGCTTAGCTTGCTTGACGTACTTGTACAGGCAATTATGTGTTGCATCGAGGGCTGACCAGTTGAGATTGGTGGATCATTGATCCTGTTGCAGTTGTGAGCTTGAGAACGCTTCCCCCATATCGCCCCCGTTGTTCATCACCGACCTGCCTAGCAAGCGAAGTCTTTGGGGACAAGGTGGCATGCAGAGTTTGATATCACAACGGAGTCAACTCATGTGATTCGACCATATAGAGATGCGCTTGACCTCCAACTTGTGTAGCATGTATTGACTTAATCACGGTGTTAACCATTTCAAGATACGTCGCTTATTTTGTTTACATATCTAATGCTATGCAGGTGGTATGGACTCCAAACACTCAGGAGGTGTTATCTCTATTACTTTTATATTGTCGTGGTAGTAAAGACTTGCATGTGGCTCTTGTACCGTTGATTCACTTCTGCATTGTCGAGCTAAACACTCCAAATAGAGTCCATCAGTTTGGTGGGATGTAGGGGATTCTGATGGCTTGTGATACCTCAACTCGTTTGCATTCAATCGATTTACGAGGAAGGAGCAATGCCGATTGGACAGAGTTCCATGCGGTTTACGTTAGACTGTGGAACATTCGCAGGGACCATGTTGTGTCGATGAATCCCATCTCATTGGGAGGATCGGATACGACTGTCGACTACTTGTCATGGTATCAAAGTATTACATGACGATTCATTGGTCGATATGGGTGCACCCTATCTTACGTCGTAAGTACAAAGTTACTTTAAATAACAATTATGTTTGTCTTATTTGACTTCTTTATATTGTTCTAACAAGAGTTGTTCCTACTATAGATATCTCGTTTCGACGAGATTGTACGTATTTGTGATGATGATGTTCCACGGATTAGAGAGCTTCCTGCATAAGCGAGTTTACGTCTACGTGAGTCTATATAGCGGCAATTCAGAGACGGTCCAAATGAGGAGGTTACCAAGGAAGATGTCGAGGTAGAAGCTGCATCTCAGCGTCGTTCACGTGTTCGAGGATGTGGACAGGGACAAACTCATCGACAAAGGGCGGAGATGACTTCTGGCGAGGGTGATGTCCCGGTTGATACACAGCTACCACCGCAGTCTAACATAGAATTTGAGACTCCCATTCCTGAGTGTGGCCCGTCTAGGGATCCTGCCACACCGCCTGCACGATGGAGGGATCGAACAGTTATAGATGCAGAATCTTCGCAGCACTTACAACTCCCTTTGGACTTCTTCGGAGTTGAGGGAACGAATACAAGCAACATTGTTGATATCGATTGGCACATCCAACTTCATGGATTTGAGCCAAGCGTACCTAAGACATCGATGGCTAATGATAGGCTAGTCAAATTGCAATACAAACGGAGAATGAAGCGTAAAGGCTAGATCGATATCTATGATATTTTTGTAATATAAGGCATGCGTGACACTTTTATATGAACTTGGTATATACATATCTCTTTATAAGATGTGGGATGTTGTCTTGAGTTTTGTAGTTCCCATGTATGATTTCCCATGTTGTATGTACACCTTTTATCCAACTAATCTATGAACTATGTCGTATTAACTTGTGTTATGCCATATTTGATCCACATGTTGTATGATTCCCATGCTATATAATTGAAATTAACTTTATACTTTCTAAAAAAAGAAGAAGCGACAACTCTGCTAGCATAGGCAGAGCTGCTGCTTCACTTTTTTTCTGTTTAGGACAATGTTACCTCTTGAAGAGGCGGCTTACCTACAGTAAATAATAAAAAAATTCTACCTACCGCCCAGGGAAAATAAGTTTAATAATTTATCCAGGGATGAAAATTCCTCCGAGTTGCCAGCTTGCAACAACCAATCAAGTTAGATGTGATTTACATGTCCCTATTGCATGACAAGCATTTTAGAAAATGATATGTTATGCTAGAGACAAATGACTTGAATTTGAAAGTCAAAGATGCTATTGCCACTGAGTCATTAAGGAATACCGTCGAGGTCCAGATCCTACATAACATATAGATTATTAACCCCAACCCAACATATTATACCTGTAAAAACTATTCCATGACGATTAGATAATGGAAAATCTGATATCAATCTATGTGCATGGATGAATGAGGAGATTCAAGATTTAATAGAGGAGCAACATCAAGTCCCTTAGTGGATATGGATCTTAGATGCACAATGAAGTGAAATCCCCATATTATAGTATTCCTCAATGATTACTTGAATGTTCTTTCTTATAGTTATGGTGATCAAGACTATGGTGTATTTCAATGACTTCAGTAACACTATCTTGATACCTCGTCGCGTAGTAGTGCAGGATATGGCATATTTTCCATATTTTTACTCTTCAATGCATCCACCTCCATCCCCATAAATGACATCGCCTCCTGCTTTATCGCATGGTTTTCAAGTTGGATATTTTGCACACCAACCTTCTCCTGATTATGCCTCCAGTTATCCTCACATTGGCTTCCTCCTACATGTGACCAACCATGAATATAGGTAGTAATTAATTACTACAAAATCATGTATGACTTGTATGATATGGAAGAATTAATGTGAATATAAGGATTCAACATGATTAAGTGAGAGTCTGATGCAAGTGCAGGGCGAACGAGATATATGGATCCACTAAGGCGCTACTAGTTTTGAGTGCACACTAATTAGTAGATGATGGGGGAGAGGATTATTGCATTAGTATTTCATGAATACGTGGCATTTGTTGTTTCAAATTATTTGTCATTGTACTTTTTTGCGGCTACACATGTAAACTTATAGGGCTCGTTTGGTTATCATGTTACTCCGGGGTAACCTGGTTTATCCCCCCGCATCCCCGGGTTGAAATTCCATCACAAACCAATGTGATATCACATCACATTCCTCACTCCAACCCTCCTAATCATCCAATTGGCTACTATTCATAGGAGGTTACTCCAACCCAACATAGTTACCAAACATGCCCATAGTGAATGCAATATATAGTCATAGTAATATGTATCTTAATTTATATTAGTATATGTGGTGATTATAATAAAAATAATACTAGAAATTTCTATTTACACCACAAATATGTATTTTTATCTTATTTATTGATTATTGAACAATATAAACATTAATTTCTAGAAAATTCGATTTTTATAGTCATTACCACATTTTTTTATGATGTCAACGAATTTCTTTGAAATTTCTTGTTCATGGATAGATGAAATGAAACCTGAATCCGAAATTTGAGGTCATATTTGGGTGGTGAAAGGGAAATAAAATGTGATAATTAAGTAAATATAATAGTGTTTGCGAAAGGAATAAAGCAAATTGTTTATTATGGAGCCTAAGGTCCTCTATATATAGAGGGGAAACCCTAGAGATAGAAAGAAACTACCCTAATATAAAGATTCCTATCACTTACACGAAAGAAAGATTCTCATACAATAATACTATAACTATAATACTCTCCCTCGAGCTGGAGGATAGATGCATATCGAGCTCAACTTAGATGCACACTTTTGGAATAGTTCCCTGGCAAGTGCTTTAGTGAATATGTCAGTCGTCTATTCTATTGAACTAACCTGAGAAGTAGAAATGAAGCCATTCTAGATCATATCTCTGAAGTAATGACAATCAACCTCAATGTGCTTCATATGCTCATGGGATGTTGGATTGTTAGCAATGAACAAGGTTACTTGATTGTCATACATGAGATGCATAGGGAGAGATACCTCAATAATTATATCAACCAAGAGCAACTTGATCTCATCATCTCATCTTGAACTGAACCATGGCTCACTACTTAGATTCTGCACTTGAACATGCAACTATTGTATGATTCTTGCTTTCCCATGAGCTACCAATGGAAACATCAAAACTTATGGCAAACTTTTTGTCCTTTGGACAGCCAGTATAATCCACATCAGTGTAACTTGATATGGCTAGGGATGTCCCCTTACTGAAGAGAAGTCTCGAACCTGATGGGGACTTCATGTACCTAAGAATTATTATAACTACATACACATGGGCATGTCATGATTGATTTATGAACAACCTGACTTCGCTCATAGCAAAGGAGATATCAAGTCGGGTGAAGGTCACATAGTGGAGCCTCCGAACTAGCTCATTGCACCTCCTCTTGTCAACTTCCTATGTGTCATCATCATAAAGTTTTGTACTGTAGGAAGAGTACTAGGTCTACATTCTGACATCCCAGTTTCTAAAAGAAGATCAATTGCATACTTTCTTACTAGCAACTTCTAGGCCAAGGAAATACGAAAACTCCACATGATCCATGGTGATACACTGCTTCCCAAGCAATTCTTCTGCTTCATCAATGTCATGTATGTCATCTCATGTAATCAAGGTTACAAAACCCGGTAGTCGATAATCAGTCGGCTTGGCCACTAAGAAGTAATCAACAGTTGAGTAACTAAATATGTGCTTTAGTCAGTTTTGAATTTTTTTTATTATTTTAAATATGTAAATTAATTTTATATTTATATATTATTATATATTTGATATACACTAAGGTCTGGTGGTAGTGCAGTGTGCCTACCACCCAAAAGACTAGGGGTCAAATCCTCCCTTATGGGGGTTGCGTTAGGTAGTCGACAGCCAACGTAAAAAATAGTTGAATCTTTCGACATGGATTTGAGCAAGAATCCATGTAGCCGACCCTACCTATAGTGAGAGAAGGCTCACCATTTTTATATATTATTATATATATGCATAGATTTAGACTTTTTAATACTATAATGCATTTATAAAAAAATAATAAGAACATTGCACCTAATAAAAAATAACACCCATAAAAATGAATAGTATAATTATACTAACCAATAAGATTAGCAATGAATGGATAGCAGCCTCTTGAGAACTATACATATACAATGAATGATCAATGGTATATATGGTGAATCCATGTTGCTATATTAGGTCTAAGAGTATCTGGAATCATGCTCTCAAGATCTGCCTAAGGAATCATTGTGAATACCCACTTGCACCCAAACACGATGCACCAGCGATGCAGTAACTAAGGTCCAAGTGCCTCTGGACTGCAACGTTGTCATCTCCTCTTCCATAGCCAGTCGCCACTGGTTATCCAGTAATGCTTCATGATGTGTACGCATGATAGTAACAATAGACAGTCCCACCATAAACTTTGTGTAGTCGTAGGAAAGATAGTCAATAGAGATGTGACTTAAGAGTGGGTCTATAGAACATGTGCATAGATACTTTTGAAGAGCTAAAGAGAGTGAGATCTTCCCGGGATCATAGGGGGCATCCTATTGAACCGTATCACCTTGTTGAGCTGCATCACCAGTGTTGTGCCATCTGTGAAAAAACAAGTGCGCAATATTTACCTAAGGGCATGGTGGATGGTAGGGAAGGCACTGGAGCACGAGAATATGAATATTTAACTCTTAATATCCGAAAGTACACATGGGCAAATGTCTCAATCTGGGTAGTATGAGACGAAACAATGGAAGATGGAAGGTAATCCTTAGTGTCAGACTCTGATGATATCATCGTGTCTAATGTAGGAGAGAAATATATAACTTATTCGAAAAATGTGACTTCCACACTAACATAGGTTCTCCAATGAGCAAGGTCAAAGCAATGATACCATTTTTGGGTCCTAATATACCACAAAAATACACTTGATAGATCGAGGAGACGACTTGTCCCTACCTGAAGTTAAGTGATGAACAAAAGCCCTGTAACCAAATAAATGAGGGGTTAGAGAAAACAAAGCCCCATCTAGAAACGCAGTCAAAAAAGGAACTTGTTCTTCTAAAGTCAACGATGGCATGTGATTAATCAGATAGCAAGCAGTAAGAACGTCTCTCCGGTAAGAGTGAAAAGTGTGACTTTGTAGTAAAAGAGTCATGATGACATCTAAAAGGTGTACATGCTTCCTCTCAGCAACATGATTCTGTTGAGAGCTCTGACCACATGAGATCCTATGTAAAATCACATGCGGCTTGAAAAACTGAGATAAATAGCCATGTACAGATTTCAAGAGCGTTGTCAGATCACACATGCTTAATAGTTTGAAAGAAAATATTCTTTAATTCAAAGATGAAGTTCTCATTATATCTTCAACTTCATGTTTATGCATCATAAGGAAACTATTGAGATATTAGTTATCTTTTATCACTTTTATGTATTCTCTTTTCTTTCTATTACATTTTTTTTGCCCAACAGGTTTCTCCTTTATATAAGAAAAGCCTAGGGACTCATGAATAAGCAACTCATTATTTTCTCTCCACATGGAATCAAAGCGACGGTCGTAGACTGGAGTTTTCATACCTTGTGCCCTAACACGACCAGTTGCCCCCTCCTTCTCAGCTCCCTTGCGCGTGCCATCCCTACCGTCCTTGAGTACCACTGTGCGCCACCCCATCAGCCTTTTGTGGACCTCTCAAGGTTCTAGTGATGCCGTTGAGGGCCCCAGCCCTCTAGGGTTGTTGTTGGTAGCCCCCCGAGGGGCCCAACCAACGGTGTCTGCCCTCTTTGGGGCACTACAGCAGCCAACCAAGCCGTTGGAGGCCTACGTTGCAGCCGCCAAGACACTCTCAGAGATGCACAACCCTATCTTAGGCACCATATGCCTCTGCTAGGCTTCCTAGGCCCACGTAAGGCCCTCCTTAGCCCGTGATAGGCCTCCTACGGCTCTTCTACTGCTCTATGATGCCGCCCAGATCTACTGCACGCTCTGACTTCGATCAGAAAAGGTGATTTGAAACCAATAAATCATGTTTCTCGTCCCTACGCGGATCAAGGATAAATGAGGATGATTGTATGAGTACACACATACAACCAATCATCCTTATGATCTTATAGACTTGCTCGGATCAATCTACTACCCTAGTCAAGTTATGTTTCATCATCCTTTTCTAATCATTTCAGAGAACAAAGGTGACGTTTTTTTCGGTGCCTGCAAGGGCCCAGCTCCCATCGTGAAGATGAATGGGACCAAATATGAGTTGTGATCCATGCATTTCTTGACCCTCGTGAAGAGCAATACCAATAATCACATTCTGACACAGTCAGAGCCAATGGATAAGATTGTGGAGAATGCTTCGTGGAAGCAAGATGATGCGTACACGCGTGTTTGGCTCTTTAGTACTTTTACCACAAAGATCGCCAATGACATTGTGAACCAGCCCACAACCAATGCGATGTAGGATATCCTCCTAGCCACGTATTCCCAAATGAAGAATGAGACCAAGATTCTTCAGTTATAATTTGATATCTACACGATCAAGCAAAGTGGTTGTCTTCTGCATATATTCTACTCTTCGCTTCGTGGCATGCTCGAGAAACTTCAGAGTTTCATGCATGTTACCACATCATCTGAGCAACAGATGCCATACAGGAACTCCACGATAGTTAGAGTTTTCTTGGCAGCTCTGTATCCTGAGTACGATGCAGCACATGCACAATTTCTTATAGGTACAACCATACTTGAAGGTTTACCGTCGCCTCGGCAGGCTACTTGTCCCACCACCTGCCACCACGCAAACCTCCTCAATGATGGTTACATCGTGACAAGGGAGGTTCTACTCAGTTAAGAGGGCGAAGTCCCCATGGCAAAGGAGGTGGACGTCAGCGTGGTCCTTGCACCTATTACAGTCGCACAGATCATTCTGATGATACAAGCAATCAGAACTTGTATATCATGCATCTGCTTGTATGGTTGAGCAGATTGAGCCTACTAACAGATCAACTCCTCATACAGATTCACGTCTTGATGACATTGTCTCCCGTCTAAGGGAGATAATGACTCCTATTGTCGGCACCACTAAAGGATCCGCAGATGTTGTAGTCGCTTCTAGAGCCTCTTCGAGCTCCTCAGATATAACCTATGCTTTTACTAGTTGTAGCAGGGCAAAAATGACAAAGCGGATCAATGGACTTTGGTGCTTCTCACCATCTGTATAGAGACTGCACAGTTTAGTTCATACAGATCTATACCACCTAGTAGATGGGTCGTCATTGCGAATGGGATTCATTTACCGATTCCAACACGGGGGGAGGGGGGGTCATTTGATATCATCTATCTGCCTGTAGATTGTGCTATATGCATCTGATTTTCATATCAAATTACTTTCTATTTGTCATATTACTAAGGATCTACATTGTCGTGCTATTTTTTACTCCTCTTCTCTTGTGTTTCAGGACATATTAATGAGTAGGGTGATTAGATATGGTCGTGAGCAACAAGGGCTCTACAGACTGATATAGCCTCCTAGTGTTGGTGCCTCTACAGTTCCCACTAGATCGATCTCACCATACTTGTGGCATCTTTGTTTTGGTCACATTCCTCTGCAGAAGTTGTATCATGTCCTCCCACAGATCTTCATGTGTGCTACCTTCCAGAGTGAGGCTTGCTAGCTAGGAAGCGTCACCGCTCTTCTTTTCCTGGTCATCAGAGTCATAGCAGTAGTCATTTATCTAAGCTTGTTCATCTTGACATTTAGGGTTCCAAACGTGTTCCTGATCACCAGTGACACTGCTTTTATCTAGTTGTTGTGAATGATTATTCTATACTTTCTTCGGTTATTCTATTAAAAAACAAGTCTGAGTATGAGTCTGTAATTAAATCTTTTATTAATGAAATAAAATTCTCTATGCTACTATCAAGTTTATTCGCTCGAATTGGGTCTCTTATTAAATCTTCTATTAATGAAATAAAGAATATTTTCTATGCATTGTCATGTTTATTCGTTCTGACAATGCCTTAGAGTTTTGCACATTACAACTACCTGAGTTCTTCAGGTGTCTTGGCATCATACACCTGACCTCGTGTGCTTACACTTCTCAGTAAAACGGTGTTGCTGAACACAAACATTGTCACTTACTTGATCTGATCAAGACACTTTTGATCCAGAGTCGTGCTCCTCACTCTTTCTACGGTAATGCAGTCCCCACTGCTTGCTACTTGATGAACCGTATACCATCTTCTGTCTTAGGAGAGAAGGTCCCTTTCTTGATAGTGTTTCCCGAGGACATGTTCTCCCTGACACCCCATGTATTTGGCTCTGTTGTCTTTGTTCACCATCTGATGCATGGTCGTGACAAGCTCTTACCTAGAGCTGTCAAGTATGTCTTTATAGGCTACTCTCATACCCAAAAGGGGTACCGCTGCTTCGATCCTGTTCGATGTAAGTACTATATTAGTACTAATGTCACCTATCTTGAGTCTGTTATGTATTTCTCTCCTACATGTGATAGGTTGACTCCGTCTGACTCAAAAGAGGAGGTATATGTGTCTCCTCCTATGGCAGTGGCACCACCTCCATCACCAGCTCCACCACCTCTAGTACATACTCCAGTACCACCTGCTCCTATGGCTACCCCTTTACTATCACCCAGTACTTTGTCCCAACTATTGCTACATTTCTATATTCGCATGCCTCATACGGTTCCCCCCTGTTTATGGGTCTTCCCTATCATCCAGTACGCCACAGGTGTGTATTGAGCACAATGTTTCTACTGATGGCACTAGTGATTTGTAAATACAGCAGGATTCTTTACATGATGAGCAGGTGCCTCCCAAGAGGGTGGATTACAGGTTTAAGAGGAGACAGGTGATCTTGATGTGCTATTGCTTTGCGAAAATAGAGACGTACTTGTGCTACATATCCTCTTGCATCCATGTTTTTTGGGGGCAACTCTCAGAGAATTTCAAGAGATTTGTTGTGGACATATCAGCTATGAATACCTCGGACATATCAGAAAGCGATATAGGATAGCTAGTGGCATCTTGTCATGGAAGATGAGATTGCTACATTACAATCACATACATCATTACAACTCCTACATGAGCATCTATTGTAGGATGCAAGTGGGTGTTTATGATGAAACATCAAGCAAATGACAGCGTGGATTGCTACAAGACGAGGCTTGTGACGTGCGGGTTCACCCAAACATATGGGGTGGACTACAAGGATGCTTTCTCTCTAGTGTATCAACATTCTACATTGTGTATCATTCACTATGTTGTAGTGACGTGAGACTGCCCCCCTATATCAGCTTGAAGTGAAGAATGCTTTTCTCTATGGTGACTTACAGGAGGAAGTTTGCATGCAACAACCACGTGGGTTCGCTACTAAGGGGAGTATCAGAAGGTTTGCAAATCTCGTAAGGCTATTGATGGCCTTAAACAGAGTCCAAGAGCACGGTTTCAGAAGCTCTTGGATTTGATAGAGCAGCACGGGTTCATGAGATCAACTGCAGATCATTCACTGTTTTTTCAGATATCTCAGAGAGGTACATTAGCCATACTGGATTATGTTGATGATATCACTGTTGCAGGGGATGATGTGCAGGGTATCCAAGCAGCTAAAAATTTTCTTGGTCAACAGTTTGTAACCAAGGACCTTGGCAGTCTACGTTACTTGAATTGGAGTTCACCACGAACTAGCAAGACCTTGTGATGACCTAGAGGGCGTATGTTACAGATCTTCTCTTTGAGACGAGCATGGCAAATTGCAGGTCTGCCACTATTCCCATGGACCCGAGCATGAAGTTATATGATGAAGACATTGACAAGGCCGACAAGAGGAGGCACATGGAGCTCATTGGGAAGCTCCTATACATGACCATCACCAGGCCAGATATAGCCTTTGTGGTGAGCAGAGTGAGTCAGTTCATAGAGCAGCCTATACAGGCACATATGGATGCGGTCCATATGATTCTAAGGTATCTAAAGACCTCACATGGCACTGGTCTTTTATTTAACATAGGCACATCCTTTGCCATTACAGCTTGCGCAAACGCAGATTATGCGAGGTGCCCTAAGGACAGGAAGTCTACCTCTGGCTTTGCAATGTTCATAGGGAGTTCCTTGCTGTCATGGAAGAACAAGAAGCAAACTACGATCGTCAGATCTAGTGCAGAATTAGAGTACAGAGCCATGACACAGGGGAATACAAAGATGATGTGGGTCAGATCTATTCTGACTTACGTTAGCGGTTGAGGTGTCACTTCTCATGCACCTCCAATGAGACAACCAAGCTGCCCCTTTCATTGCAACAACCAAGCCTTGCATGAAAGGACCAAGCATATCGAGGTAGACTGTCACTACACTCGAGAAATAATTCAAAAGGGTTTCATCTCCAACTCTCATGTTAGCTCAGGAGATCAGGCAGCATGCGTGTTCACCAAGGTTCTAGCCAGAGGGTCATTTTAGAGATGTTCCAAGCTGAGCATGATTGATATCTACGCTTCAACTTGAGGGAGAGTGTTAAGATATTAGTTGTCTTTTATCACATTTATGTATTCTCTTTTCTTTCTGTCTACATTATGTAATTTTCCCAACAAGTTTCTGCTCTATATAAGAGAACCCTAAGACCACATGAACAAGCAACTCATTATTTTCTCTTCACAAAATCCCATGACAAACAAGAAAAAACACCAATTGGAACATTAACAACCTGCGCCCTAGACCCGATCCGTTACGCGAGATTACTTACCTATACAACTTGTTGAGCTTGACCCCAATTGGATCCCAGACCATAGCTCAAAATGCTTAAGCCCAAGTTGTATAGTAATAGCTCATGTTACTTATAAGCCATTACCACATTATGATTACTAGATATGGTACTATATTTGGGATGATTACTAGATATGATTACTAGATGTGGTACTACAATCTAGTACCACATCTAATAATCACAAACTACAGTAGTGGCTTATAAGTAATAGGAGCTACCACTATACAACTTGTACTTGAGCATTTTGGGTTGTGGTTAAGGGCTTCATGACAGATATGGAGAGATCCTTAAGCACATCACGGAAGCAAGATGATCATATCGTATGTGATCAGCGCGACTAGTCGCACAAGTTGCTCAGTGCACCAAAATTTAAAAAAATTTAGATGATGAAACCACATGATCCAAAAATACTTATTGGAACGTTTCATCAAATCACATACAAGATTAAGAATTACCTCTTGAAGAATGGTTGTGATCGTAGTCTCTAACATAAGAGACCTTCTGTCTCAAGTCTGATCCAACAGAGGAGATGCTTGCGAGCGTGTTGATGAGACGCGTACTACTCGCAATCCGAATTGAAGATCCAAGCGACGAATCTCATGATCTCGTCACACGAAATCCGATGTCTTCTTCACGAGCAAAGCATACAGAAGGAGATGGAGATCCACAAGCGGTCGAAGCGGCAGCACGACGACATGGCGACGACGATGATTCTCTCTATGGCACAAAGTGGACGGCTACTAAGAGAGAGAGATGGGGTGTGTAGTATGAGAATGAGAGAGAAAGACTTGCAAAGTGTTGTGAAAAAAGAGCTAGGGTTGCCCCTTCTTTTATAATATTTTGGGAGTCCATGGATCACAATGCATATGAAACACGAAATCAATGGCTGAGATTGATTTGTGTTTCTATTCAATGACCATGATTTTGTTGTGAAAACACAACAACAATTAATTTAGATTAAATTAGATATATTGAATAATCACCATAATTTAATTTGAATCAAATCAATTAGGATAGAAGGATTAGGTAAGAGGCTCACCCACCTTCCTAAAAAGGGGGGACGACCACCCTTGAGACCAAGTCAAAAGGTTGGTTGTCCACCCTCCAAAAGAGGAAGGCATTGGCCTTCTTAATTTTGTGAGATATTAAATCTCACATAATCCTTCATATATATTTACAACAACTTTTGTTGTAAAATAATTCACAAAAAATAATTCCAAATTAATTTTGTGAATATTTCAATCATACCATTATATAATTGTGAATCATATTCACAACCCAAAATAAAATGAAAATTGTATTTTCAATTAATTTTCAATGTGAATCCAATTCACATCAACAATTAATTTGTATACGATTTTACCATAAGCTCACTCTAATATATTATAAATCACATTTATAATATATATACAAATAATATGAATATCACTATCCACATTATGCATATCCTTGATAATTAAATCACATTTAATTATCATGGATCAGCATCCTCATGTACTTAAATAATATGAATCATATTCACATTATTCCTGATAATTAAATCACATTATATCTCAATGCTCAGATACATATTTCAACAATGAAATTATTCTTGAACTCTTTTGAGAATAATGTGCATTCTCCGCGGATACTTGGAGATAAGGATAGGGTGATTGTACGTTCCACGTATAGTGACTTGGATATTGAGATTACATCTCAAATCCATATCTCGAGGACCTCTCATAGATGCTTGATTAAATTAAGGTTGCAGATCCAATCTTCTCATTGCATCTGAATCATATTCAGATCAATGCCCAATATTTGAACTAGGACTAGATCACTTCTCTAATAAGAGGAGTCACTAAAATCCAAACCTGTTTCATCACTCCCTCGGAATGAGAGCATCATAGTTATACAATTATTTATGATCACATCACCCTCAGGTATTCCTAATAGTTGTACATCCTGCATATTCGAAGACCGAGAATAAAACCCGAAGATATAGATCAATTTACACTATCATCTTTAGGATTTTATCATTAAATTTCTCATTCGGTCATTGGGAGTTGGTATCGATCATATGCTTTCGAAAAGCATATATCATACCTACAAATTCTTGTCATGCTTCCAAAACAAGACAACCATGCATGGAATTTGATCGATCCCAATGCCTCATGAGTGAGCTCATGTCTTCTGATTCACAAGTAAATCTATATGATCCCTTTGAGAGATCGTATTACTCATATGCCCTTATATGCACACCAACTCGCTGGTGTATAGACCTTGATTAGGTCATCAACCTATCAGTCTACCAAAACAATACATCTTTCTCCGGTCAGAGGATGCATGCTTATACCGCGACTGCATAAGACATAGGACTTGGTTATGTCGATCTCGTTAAGTCAACTCTTTGACCTAGTTAATCTGACACCTCTGAATCTCTATTCCTATGCAAAGGACCTGCATCAAGAGGTCGGACAAATATCAACCAAAAGAGGAATGATTGTCATCTCCTACTCAAGCTGGAGATCATCTTTTAATAATCATTTGATGGTGTTTGATGAGTCCTCAATCTAACTCTTTAGATATTCATCCAAGCACCAACCTCTATGATTCCATAATTGAATCAACATATGTATGATCATCAAGATGGTACATAACCCTAATTGTACTAAGGGACCTTATAGTGCATCCATTCATTTAATCTCAAACATGGAGTAAAATAAACCAATAACTTTTATTGATAAATCAAACATTACAATAACATTTATTTTAGGAATGATTCACCTCAGGCTCACATTGCTAACAAACTCTCACTAGCCCTCACAACCATTCAGGTACAATCCTAAAACCCATACTCATTACATGTTGGTCGAAAAGCTCTTATGTCAAAGATTTGGCAAGTGGATCAGCAACGTTGTCGGCAGAGGCCACCTTGGTGATGACGATGCCACCACGCTTTTGAATCTCTCGAATGATGTGGTATTTCCTTTCCATGTGCTTGCCCTTTTGATGCCATCTGGGTTCCTTCGTCTGAGCTATGCCTCCCGTGTTATCGTAGAGTAGCATGATGGGAGTATCGGAGGAAACTATGCCAAGCTCCAGTATGAACTTGTACAACTACATCGTCTCCTTTGCAGCATCCGATGTGGCACGTATTCAGCTTCTATTGTTGAATCGGTCGTAGTGTCCTGCTTCTTACTTCTCCAGCTCACAACACTACCGTTAAACGGGAATACAATCCCTAATGTCGACTTTCGATCATCAATATCAGACTGGAAGTCAGAATCTGTGTATCCCAAGACTTGGAGATCACCATCTCCATAGCCAAGATGTAATCTTGCATTCGTCTTAGATACTTGAAGATGTTATTCACTGCATTCCAGTGTTGTTCTCCATAGCAGGATTGGTAACGACTTACCTCTCCCTCTGCATGGTAGATATATGGTCTTGTGCACATCATGGCGTACATTAAGCTTCCTACAGTTGATGGATAGGGGCATCCAACCATGGCTTTCTTTACCTCAACACTTTGACGAGTCATCCTTTGAGACAGGTGGACACCATGTCTTAAAGGAAGGAAGCCTTTCTTGGAGTTTTACATAGAGAAGCGCTCCAAGATCTTCTTAATGCACATGTGTTGTGACAATCCCAAGATCTCGGTTTCTGAACAGCTTCAGACCAAGATGTAAGAGGCTTCTCCAAGATCTCTCATCTCGAAGGTATGGGATAGCCAAAGGTATGGGATAGCCAAATCTTAACACCGATCATCATCCATGTATCATTCCCAATAATAAGGATGTCATCTACATAAAGCACGATGAACACAATGACGCTCCCACTGAGCTTCTTGTACACACACGATTCATCAGGATTATGCACAAAATCATAACTCTTTGTGGTTTCGTTGAATCTGATGTTCCAGCTACGAAAAGCTTTTTTGAGCCCATAGATGGATTTCTTCAGTTTGCATACTTTGCCTTCATCGGTTATGAAGCTCTGAGGCTGCTCCATAAAGATATTCTCTTCAAGGTATCCATTGAGGAAAGTCGTCTTGGCGTCCATCTGCCAGATGTCGTAGTCAGGATATGTAGCTATAGCTAACAGAGCCCTGATGGACTTGAGCATAGCCATAGGAGAGAATGTTTCATCGTAGTCGATGCCTTCTCTCTGTATGTATCCCTCGGTGAGCCGTGCTTTGAAAGTCTCTACTTTCCCATCAGGTCCCCTTTTCTCTTGAATATCCATTTATACCTAATGAGTTTTACCCCTCTAAGTGGATCCTCTAGGCTCCATATACCATTTTTATGCATGGAGTCTATTTCAGACTTCATTGCTAGCATCTACCTATCCATGTCATGATCCTCGAGTGCTTTATCAAATAAAGCTGGATCCATGGAAGGCCGTATCGATATCGATATCGTTTCGGTTTCCCGAAAATGGATATATCGGGATATATCGACGATATCGGTGGAAATGTCGAAAATGGCTCAAAAAAGCTCATTTTTTGCCATTTTTTCAGAAATTAAGATCATCCAAGATATTAGAAAAACAAATAACCTACAAATACACACTTATATCACACATATCAGTCATATATAGACCATATATCGCATATATCGGTATCGCTGGTATCGCACATATCGATCGTGTCGATGTTAATCACTTAATGTTGATTCTTGACTTATGAATATTGGAAATGGATTCCATTCAAGTTATCATAAGTTTATAACATGAAATACTACAAATATACACCTCATAAGTCATAACACACATAGATAATTTATGAGGACTATCGTCCTTAAACTCCGCATATCGGTCATATCGATGGGAATATATAACGAGACAATCATTGTTTGGCAATTGGCATAAAGATTTATGATTTATCTATATAAAAGCTACAAGTCTACAACAACAAATGACAAATATCCAAATTAATTTGACAATGTAAAATGAGATGACCTAGGCTAAAACCAAGAGTTTCGCGGTGGATCTGAGTAGCCCCCCCTTCCTTGTTGTCTCTCATAACGCATCGCAGATTCAATGAACTCGCAGTAGTTCTCTCATGTCATGTACGAGTACATGGCCTTGTAATCCATCACATACTGCATGTATTGGTGGTCATCGATGCCTAGAGTATCCCGAGACGAGGATAAGCAGCACTAGATCCAGTATCACGAGTGGCACGACGAGGCCGCGAACTACTAGCTTGAGATCCTTGGGACGATGACGACAGAGTAGGAGAAGATGTCTGTGGAGGAGGAGGACCTGGAGGAAGAGCGAAATATTATGGTAAGAAACCGAAACTGTCATCACCAAAGAAGTTGTCCTGGCTGAGCTGGGTCTGCTCGGGTTGGCTACCTTGGCAGTTCTCACCGTTGTAGCTGTTATATCCTCCATACCCACTGTTGTAGCTGCCATATCCATAAGATAGAGGAGTATACACCTGAGGAGGAGGAGGGGGAGGTTCAGGTGGAGGAGCAGGAAAATATTCAGGGAAGACCCCAAATGATCTCTCATCTTGGGAGGATCCATATCCGCCCAGGGGACTTGTTGTTCATCCACGGTATGGGCTGTCAATGTCCATGCAACTCAAGGAACCTACAGATGATATCAAATCCGACATGTAGCTATCTGTAGGATGATGGCCACGTCGTCCATATGCATCGTAATCCATAGGTCCTGGACTCGGACTTGGGACAAACTGCCCATGTATGTTTCCATGTCGTTCAATGTATTCCGGCTCTGACTCGAATCTTCTATCATCACGTGGTCCACGACCACCTGATCCCCCTGAATATATATCCCCGTCACCTGATCCACCACGGCCACAAACAACATCATCATCATCATCACTCCCACTGTCATCTTTTGATTTGGATTTGGATTTCAATCCAGTAAAGAGGATGTCGTCCACAATCGCATCAAGTTCCACCCCTCCAAGAGGGTCCGTGATTCGCCCAGATCTGGCCATGTAGTCGCCAACATCTGCTCCCATTTGTTGGCTTATATTTTCATTCGGCCTTTCTCCCGGTTGATCGAGCAATGGAGCACCGTTGGAATCCAACCACCTCCGCAGAACATCTTCATCTGCATCATCGTCGTGCATCTTGAAAATATATGCAAGATCGATGGGGTTTGTATAGTCCTCTCTGTCATGCCCCTCTCTTGCATGTTTCATTTTCAACCTCAAGTTGTAGTGCACGAAAACAAGATCGTGGAGTCGTTCTCCCAACTTGTTCCGTCTCCTAGAATGGATCAAGTTGAATGTGCTCCAATTTCTTTCACAACCACCGACAGATGTTGTTTGGGACAATACTTTCACTGCCACTTTGCGAAGGTTGAGAGCTTCCATCCCGTACAGTAACCATCATTCGGATGCGGAAAAATCGAAAGAGATAAATCATAAATCAATAATAGTCAAATAGTTTGTTACACATGTCAAATGTCAATCGGTAGACTTAGTATTTACCAGGAAGAGTACTGCCGTGTCCATTCACCGCGGTCACCCTACCGAAAGAACCCAAGGCATCCCTAAAGTATTTAATCTGCACATTAATCGAAACTTTAAGTCATACTGTCATAGTATGGTTTGTGCCTCAAAATAGATTGTACATTATACAAGCGTTCTTACAGTCTTACCTCTTTCATGCACGAGGTTTGTGCCTTATCGTCCTTCACTCCCGTTCCAGCTGCGGCGATCTCATCAATGGCATGCTGTAAGAAAGGTCCACTAGCGACATGGGCTGGGATGCTCTCCCCAAAGAAGAGCTTGCCGATGGCCTTGCCCACTCTCTCGCGTGCGTTGGTGAACATCCCCTTCACCGTCTTCTGCTTCGGGTCCTTGCTTGGCTTGTACTGCATGGACCCACTCCTTGTCAAGAATGGTTATAGTCCCTTCCCCTTGTGCTTCTTAGTGGGTGGTGGTACTGGTGCACCTCCACCGCCACCAGCACCGGGGACGCCGTCGCGTGCACCAGCGAGTTTTCTCCTCTCAAACTCGCTCCTCATGGACTCTTTTGTCGCCCGCCTGTACGCCCCCCTCTCCGCTTCGGTCTGAACGTCATCGGGGTAGACAAAGTCATCGTCGTCTGAATCGGAGAGGACATTGAACTCCTTCTCAAAGATGAACTCCTTGAAGTGTTCACCCGTCTCGACCTCTCCAAATCCTTCTTCTTTTTTCCCTCCATGCTGGTCTTTACCAAGTCCCTCACGTCTTTTGGACATCGAGTGCACTTGGCAACATTTTTTATTGCTGCCAATAAGGTGATGTTTCAGTCTAATAATACCCCCTCCTCCGAGTTGCTTACCACAGAACTAGCATTCTGGTTTCGCTTTGTTGCCATCTGGAGCGGTGGCATACTTCCAACCAATCTCTCCACTCTCGAAATCCATCTGTCTACGAGAACCATCAGAGTCTGAACCAGAGTGTATCATGATCTTGAATCCTTGAGCTGAAAAACACAGAAAAAAATTCAAAAGCCCCAAATTTCAACACCAAATTAGTCAATAATATCAAGAATTAAACCATGTTTTCTCAACTCGAAATTTAGGGGTTTTGGTGTCAATTAAACCTCAGTTTCAGATCTGATAATTAGCTCTTAAATCCATATTTCCTCAACTCGAAATTTAGGTGTTTTGGTGTCAATTAAACCTCACTTTCAGATCTGATCAGTAGCTCTTAAATCCATGCTTTAACAAATCAAAAGATAGGGGTTTTGGTGTGAATTGAACCTCAAATTCAGAACTGATAATTAGCTCTTAAATCCATGTTTTCTCAAATCGAAATTTACGGGTTTTGGTGTCAATTAAACCTCACTTTCAGATATGATCAGTAGCTCCTAAATCCATGTTTTAACAAATCAAAAGTTAGGGGTTTTGGTGTGAATTGAACCTCAATTTCAGAACTGATAATTAGCTCTTAAATCCATGTTTTCTCAACTATAAATTTAGAAGTTTTGGTGTCAATTAAACCTCAGTTCCAGATCTGATCAGTAGCTCTTAAATCCATGCTTTAACAAATCAAAAGATAGGGGTTTTGGTGTGAATGGAACCTCAAATTCAGAACTGATAATTAGCTCTTAAATCCATGTTTTCTCAACTCGAAATTTAGGGGTTTTGGTGTCAATTAAACCTCACTTTCAGATCTGATCAGTAGCTCCTAAATCCATGTTTTAACAAATCAAAAGTTAGGGGTTTTGGTGTAATTGAACCTCAATTTCAGAACTGATAATTAGCTCTTAAATCCATGTTTTCTCAACTCGAAGATTAGGGGTTTTGGTGTCAATTAAACCTCAGTTTCAGATCTGATCAGTAGCTCTTAAATCCATGCTTTAAGCTCTTAAATCCATATTTTCTCAACTCGAAATTTAGGGGTTTTGGTGTCAATTGAACCTCACTTTCAGAGCTGATCAGTAGCTCCTAAATCCATGTTTTAACAAATCAAAAGTTAGGGGTCTTGGTGTGAATTGAGCCTCAATTTCAGAACTGATAATTAGCTCTTAAATCCATGTTTTCTCAATTCGAAATTTAGAGGTTTTGGTGTGAATTAAACCTCACTTTCAGATCTGATCAGTAGCTCTTAAATCCATGCTTTAACAAATCAAAAGATAGGGGTTTTGGTGTTAATTGAACCTCAAATTCAGAACTGATAATTAGCTCTCAAATCCATGTTTTCTCAACTCGAAATTTAGGGGTTTTGGTGTCAATTAAACCTCACTTTCAGATCTGATCAGTAGCTTCTAAATCCATGTTTTAAAAAAAATCAAAAGTTAGGGGTTTTGGTCTGAATTGAACCTCAATTTCAGAATTGATAATTAGCTCTTAAATCCATGTTTTCTCAACTCGAAATTTAGGGTTTTTGATGTCAATTAAACCTCAGTTTTAGACCTGATCAGTAGCTCTTAAATCCATGCTTTAACAAATCAAAAGATAGGGGTTTTGGTGTGAATTGAACCTCAAATTCAGAACTGATAATTAGCTCTTAAATCCATGTTTTCCCAACTCGAAATTTTGGGGGTTTGGTGTCAATTAAACCTCATTTTCAGATCTGATCAGTAGCTCTTAAATCCATGCTTTAACAAATCAAAAGATAGGGGTTTTGGTGTGAAATGAACCTCAATTTCAGAACTGATAATTAGCTCTTAAATCCATGTTTTAAGTTTTAACAACCTCTACAAAACCCCATTTTTTCAAATACAAACATCAGATTCAAGAAACTACATGAATTAGAACAAGAATGCACTAATTAAGAGAACAAAATCCCTACCAAAATTTGAAAATTAACTCATTAATTAAGAATTTAAGAGAGGCTAATAGAAATCATACCTCAAATACTTAGAACAAGAAGGCAACGGCCTTGGAGGAAGAAGAATTGCAGCTCAAATTGTGTGTGGGTTGACATGGGCGATATGCCCATTAAATAGCCGAAACCCACCGACACAAAGATGCCATTTCGTGCATGCCAAGTCATCAAGATGCCAAGTGCCAGGCGATATATCGCCGACACTCTATATATCGGCGATATATCGGCGACACCCGGTATTTCGACATGCAGCCTGACATCGATATCTCACTCCCGTCGATACCGATATATCGGCGATATATCGCCGATATATCGCGATACGGCCTTCCATGGCTGGATCATTGTCAGTTTCACCTAACATATGGAATCTGTACTTTTCAGGTGATGCAACCACCCTCGAACTCCTTCGAAGAGGTACGGGTGTTACTTCTTCATTTACTTTTTAAGTTTTTGGTTCAAGAAACTTAGTGTCCTCAGGAAATTCAATTAGTTCCTTTACTTCATTTTTGTCTTAACTCTTAAGGAAATCATCCTCCATAAATTTTACATCTCTAGAGACGAAAACCTTCTGAGTCTCAAAGTCATAAAGCTAGTATCCAATACCATCCTTAACATAGCACTCACGAGTGCAAGATTCTAGCTTACTTGCGTCCACGTTCTTCGCATGGACCAAGCAACCCAAAATCCTTAAATGACTAACACTAGATTTGGTTCCATACCAAAGCTCATGAGTCTTAGGTACAGATTTGCTAGGAATCTTATTCAGGATATATATTGCAGTCTCTACTACATATCCACATAAACTAAGTGGTAAATGTGTTGTACTCATCATTGAACGGACCATGTCCATGATGGCAAGGTTCAGAAATACGATATGCGGTATTCGTTCGATCATGTGGTTTAAAGCGAGTAAGAAGATATGTGAAGGAGTATACGGAGGTATATGCGGTTTATATATTTTAAATTAAAATATTACAAAATAAATAATAAAATGTGATTATATAAAAAAGTTGATAATCTAACAAAATCCAAAATAAAAAAATTCAAATAAGATAACATAATAAATAAGATATACAAGCATGACATTATAAATTGATTATCTTTTAGTGTGTATTTTGAATTTAATGCATATATACATATACAAATTTGGATTTAATAGGAAACACATGAATTCTATAAGAAAACCTTTAATGTATATATAGATCCTATATATATAACAGAAGCTAAAGAATAATCATAAATATACAAATCATACACCCAAAATTATACACATATATGTATCTCCAAGGGACAAAACATGTTGACACAAAATATAAGGGAAAATAATATTTGCATATAAAATTTATTTGAAGCACAAAAATGTAAAGTGCCAGACTGCTAGTCAATTATATAATGTTTTATTTGAAGAATTAGAATAAATTTCATTAGATAGAAAATTCAAAAAGCAGTAAACAATTCATTAATAAGTGCTGAGAACAATGGGAAAAATACCCTAGATAATATTCCCAAAATGCAACATATACGAGGATAATGAAAAGATGCATCAATGTAAATGATGATATAAGAGTTGTTCGAAAAAATTGAGTACATGTGTCATCAATATGTCATGGATTAACATGAATCCTATCAAAAATGCGGTCGCATATGCGACCGCATATACCGCATATTCGAACCGCATAAGCATTTTGACCGCATATTGCCGGATATGGCATATGCGCTTCGATCAAGTGACCGAATATGCATATGCGGCCACATATGCGGCTGCATGGACCGCAATTCCGAACACTGCATGATGGCCATGTTGCGTCTTTCAGCAACACCATTAAGTTGGGGAGTTTCAGGGGGAGTGAGATTGGAAACGATTCCTTTCTCTTTAAGGTATTCCTTGAATTCATCTGAGAGGTACCCGCCACCTCGGTCAGATCGAATCCGTTTTATCTTCCTATCGATTTAGTTCTCATTCAAAACCATGAATTCTTTTTGAACTTTTCAAAAGTTTCAAATTTATGACGTAATACGAAGATAAACCCGTATTGCGAATGGTCATAAAAAAATGTCAAATAATATCGATATCCAATTCCAGTCATGGTATTGAAGGGACCGCATACATCAGTATGCATTAGGTCAAGAATACCTTCGCATCTTGTAACCTTGTTACAGAAAGGCATCCTAGTCATTTTACCTCGAATACAATGTCCGCAAGTAGGCAAAGATTGAACCTATAGAAAATATAAGAGTCCATCCTTTATCAATCTATTGATTCTATCTACAGATAAATGACTGATCCTTTGATGCCAAATCACATTTGAATGATTTCCATCTTTCCTGTTTCTTTTAGGGTGCATTTGGTACGCGGGTTAGAGCGGGTTAAAGTGGTAGAGGGTAACCCATTTTTGTGTTTTGGTGTTTGGATAGAGGGTTAAACTGGGGGTGGGATCGAAGTGGGTTTGTTGTGATATGATTGTATTGAAGTTTGAAAAAGTGTGTAGTTATTGCGATATGATTGTATTGAAGTTTGGAAAAGTGAGTAGAAGTGGAGTAGTTTATAATTTCTATATGATATGATGGTATAATATATCATTTATTTATGGAATTTATATAAGAGAATTGATTTATTTAATATTTTAAAAAAGATAAATGTGGGACCCACATAGGAGAGTGGATGAGGTAAGGGGGTAAACTCCCCAAAGGGGAGTTTGGGGAGTTTACCCAACATACCGAACGACCCCTTAGGGTTTTATTAGTGGCAGTAACATTCATGATATTTCCATCAATGCACAATTCATAGCGTCCATCAGAAGTTAGAAAACCATCCGCAATATGTTTATCATAACGATTTATGACAAGTTTATTACATAATAGAAACAAATATCCATTTCTACCTAATTTAGATACAGATATAAGGTTCCTTCTAACATCTGAAACATAAAGACATTCTTTAAGCATAAGGACACTTCGACTAGATAATGATAGTCTGCAGGTCCCAACGGCGACTGTTGCAACGGTTGCATCAAATCCCATCTGGATGACTATTTCCACTTCATCAAGATTCCTAGTTTCCTGAAATAGATGCAACAAATTGTATACATGAACAGAAGCATCAGAATCGATGACTCAACTACCTTCACGTCCTACGAGAAAGTTGGTTTCAATGATGAAAGTAGAATTCATACATGTTAGGGCTTTACCTTTGTCAGCAGACTTCAGGTAATCTGGACAATTACACTTCTAGTGTCCCGGCTTCTTGCAGTGATGACACACATCGGTCTTTTTTGATGTCACCAGTGCGAAAGCAGTAGAGGATGAACACCTTGACTCTTCTTCTTTCTCTTCCGAGTCGGTCCCTTCCGAGATCCTTACTTCCGACTGCGCTTCCCTTTGACCTATGCAACCATTGCATTGCCAGTGGGATTATCTTTCTTCATTACGCCTTTTACAGACTTTAATGAAGCCAGCAACTCTGGGTTAGTCCAATTCATCTTGTTCATATGGAATGACACCATAAAGTTATTGAAAGACTTAGGAAGGGATAGCAGAATGAAGTCATGCTACATATTTGCATCCATGTTAGCCCCGAGAGTTTCCAATTCCGAGAGGTACCTAAACATTTTAAATATATGTTCTCTCACTGAAGTCCCTTCCTGCATTTTGCATCGAATAAGCTCTTTCATAACATTATAATGCTAAGTTCGGTTGACATCACCGAACATCTCTTTGAGATTCAGCATTATATCCCGGCAGGTCTTCATCTCCACATGTTGCTTATGAAGCACATTGGAGAGAGACCCCAGAATATAACATCTGATCAATGTATGATCTTCATCATATTTTTCATTGTATTTGATATCCTCCAAAGTCTTAGGGTTTTCTATCTTGCCCGTAGACAGCACATATGAGATGCGATCTGCAGATAGAACAAGATCTAAATTACGGATCAAATACGAGTAATTCGGTCCGATCAAGTGATTGACCTTCAAGAGTAAACTGAGTGGGTTCATGGACTTCATTGTCTGAAATTAAAAATACACTATATTAGAACATATAAATAATTATATATTCAATATTAAAATCTTTGATTAAGGATTTTTAATCAAATAAGCCTTGCCTTTTCAATTCTGAAAGTTCGTTCCATTAATCACTTTCAAAGCAAGAGATATACTTACCGCTATATCTCTAGCAAGAACTGGAATCTCCTTTTCTACCTTAGTTACATCCCAATAATATATGAGAAACTGCAACTCGGGTAAAAAGAAGCGGGAACACATTCTTCCTTGCAAGTCCAACTTGCATTCACAATTCCGTCTTTAACACCTGAACCCATCACCCCTGAGGCGATGTTGACCCATCGTTAATTGAACAAACCATCAACAAGGATAAAACTCGCTTTGCGTAATCCAATATTGCCCCAATAATATGAAAAACCGATATTGGAGTCACTACGCATACGGCCTTACTCTTTCAAGAAGCAAAGAGCTCGATCTAGATGCGCTTGTATGCAAGAGCTGTCACTTCGGACAGGCGTCTCCCACATACAATCCTTGATGACGGAACCCTTCGCATTGACGGGAGACCATGGATGTCACTTATGAGATCATCCATATCACATTCAAATTCTAATTAATTATTATGAATCATACTCACATAATAAATTCTTCCAAGGGAGATACATTCATAATAGAGTATTTTTAATTGGATATTGTTGAGAGGAAAAAGAAAAGGATCTATTCCATCTAACCCTAGAGCTCTCACATATATGAGAAAAGCTCTGAGGGTAAATTACATAAACAGGACAATAGAAATAAATAATATAGAAAAATGACAAAAATAACATGAATATTTTAACATTCCCCCTCAAGCTGGAGCATATATATCTATCATGCTCAGCTTGGAACAACAGTGATGAAAGGGACCTCTAGTCATAGCCTTGGTAAACATGTCTGTAATCTGATCTCCTGACTCTACATAAGATGTTGATATAAGCCCCTTTTGGATCAAGTCACGAGTATAGTGACAGTCCACCTCAATGTGCTTTGTCCTCTCATGAAATGCTGGATTATTAGCTATAAATAAAGCTGTCTGATTATCACATTTAAGATGCATAGGAAGAGGTACTTCAATCGTTAAATCAGTCAAGACAGATTTGACCCACATCATCTCAGTACTACCTTGGGTTATTGCCCTATATTCTGATTCTGCACTGGATCGAGCAACGACAGTTTGTTTCTTACACTTCCATGAGACTGGTGAGCTGCCAACAAACACAATGAAGCCAGAAGTAGACTTCCTGTCATTAGGACACCCAGCATAATCTGCATCAGCACACCCAGTAACTGAAAGAGACGTATCTCTACTGAACAGAATACATGCACCTGGAGATGACCTCATATATCTAAGGATAATGAATATTGCATCCATGTGCGCCTGCCTGGGTTGCTCCATGAATTGACTTACTCTACTCACAACAGAGGATATATCAGGCCTGGTAATAGTAACATAAAATAATTTCCCTACCAGCTCTTTGTACCGTTTCTTGTCCACCTCCTCAGATTCGTCATCATGGAGCTTCGCATTAGGATCCATCGGGGTAGTAGTTGGTCTGCATCCTGTCATGCATGTCTCAGATAGAAGATCAGTAACATACTTCTTTTGTGTCATAACCATACCCTGGTGATTTCGTGCAAACTACAGTCCAAGAAAGTAATGAAGCATGCTAAGGTCCTCGATAACAAACTGTTGTCTAAGGAAATTCTTAGCTTCTTGAATGCCTTGTTCATCGCTGCCAGTGATAACAATGTCATCAACATAAACCAAGATGACTACAATACCTCTCTGGTATTTCTTTACAAAGAGAGTATGATCTGCAGTAGATCTGACAAACCCCTTCTGTTCAATCAATTCTAAGAGCTTCTGAAACAAAGCCCTCGGACTCTGCTTAAGGTCATATATAGCCTTATGCAGATGGCACACCATAACCACTTGCTTCCAACAACAAACGCACTTGATGGAGCATGGACCACACTCCATGTACCTCGTGATTGTAAAGCCACCATGTCCTCCATAGCCAGACGCCACTGACTGCTCTGCAGTGCCCCCTGGTATGACCATGGTATCTCTATAGCAGACAACCCCACAACAAAGTGCTGAAAATCCTTGGAGAGACGCAGTGCCCCCTGGTATGACCATGGTATCTCTATAGCAGACAACCCCAAAACAAAGTGCCGAAAATCCTTGGAGAGACGCTCCAAGGAAACATGAGAACCCAAAGGGTGCTTGGTACATGCTCGTTTCTGTCGCCGAAGTGCAATAGGCATATCCAGATCACCAGTAGAAGTAGTAGAGACAGTATCTGCATTCTGTAACTCAGTCTGTACATGTAAATCAATCGTGCCAGTAGAATAAGTCAAATGCTCAGTACATACCTTAATCGTGTTGGATGATGAAGGAGGTGCATGAGCACGGGGCCTTCGCTGGTAGACCTGCAGAAAGAAACTAGGAGGCGGTGGTGGTGGCGGCAGTGGAGGTGGTGGTGGTGATGGTGGAGGAGGCATATAGATCTCTTCTCCATTCTCCGAAGAAGTAAGCCTGTCACCTGTGGGATAAAAATACATAATGGACTCAAAGAAGGTGACATCAGCACTGACATAGTACCGTCGTCGAACAGGGTCAAAATAACGATATCCCTTTTGAGTTTTGGAATACCCAACAAACACACATTTGACAGCTCTGGGAGAGAGCTTGTCAAGATCAGGAGAGTTGATGAACAAACGCAACCGAACCAAAGACACGAGGCGTAAGCGAGAAAAGATCCGTTTCAGGAAACGCAATCAAGAACGGGATCTTCTCCCCTAACACCAAAAAAGGCATACGATTAACCAGATAACAAGCAGTTAGAACCGCATCTCCCCAATAGGAATGAGGAGCACAACTCTGAATCAAGAGAGTTCTGGTAATATCCAAAAGGTGTCGGCGTTTCCTTTCAACCACCCCATTCTGTTGGGAGGTATACGCACAAGATGTCCGATGCACAATACCAAGAGAGCTGAGTACTGCAAAATTCTAGAGCATATACTTGACTTTTGCATAAAAATGTCCTTTATTTCAATAATAAAAGATTGAATAACAGGACCAGCATCCGACTTGTTTTTAAGAAGGAAAACCTAAGACAACCTAGAAAACTCATCAACTGCAACAAGATAAAATCTGTGTCCATGATGATCTGGGACACGACTAGGACCCCAAATATTGAAATGGAGCTACTCAAACAGACTATGACTACGTGGACCCTGACGACTCTGAAAAAGAAACCGGTAATGCTTCCCAACCTGACAAACCTCGCACTGAGAGGTGGAGCAAGGAGAAATCTGCGGAAGAACATGGACCAGCCTCTGAATAGGAGGATTACCAAATCGCAGATGCCACATATACAGAGAAACAGATCTAGTGTGTAGAGAAGAAGAGGCGTCAGCATATGGAGACTGCACAAGTCTGTAAAGGCCCCCCAGCTCACGGCCAGTTCCAATCACTCTGCCCGTGGGTATGTCCTGAAACACAAGAGCAGATGGATCAAATATGGCACGACAATGTAAATCTCTGGTGATTTGACTAATTGATAATAAATAGAGAATTCGAGAGCTTAGAAAACATTAGGAAGCCTCAATGTAGAAGTCAATTGCACCTCCCCCTGACCAGTGATGGGGGAATGTGTACCATTTGCTATCACAACTGATCGTTCATGCTGAACAGGACGAAAAACAGTAACCGGCCTCTGTCACCACAAAGATGATGGGATGCACCGGAATCCATGATCCATTCTGATAGGTCTGCCCTGTAACAACTAGTAAGAGCATAGTCTATACCTGATGTAGACGCAGATGTTGAGGCAGCAACCTCTGAGGATCCTGAAGGAGAACTAGTAGATCCAGACGTGTCAGGCATGATCTCACTCAGTCGTGCTACGAGCTCGTCAAATCTTTGATCAGATGCTTTGTCGTAGCTGTTCTGCAACTCTGGCTGACACAGGAAACCCATGCTTAGAATAACAGGTTTCCTCAGAATGGCATGTCCTGTGGCAGTAGTGCACAGCTGACGAGGTCAAACTCCCCCTCCTCTGTCGGGGCTGGAACTCCCCCTGCCACGATATGGAACATGACTGCCTCTGCCACGTGATGTCGCCATAGCTGAAGAAGTCTGGGACTGAAGAGGACTACCAGAAGATATAGATAGTCTACTCAGTCTACGATATGCCTCCTCCATTGGAGGTATAGTAGCATCAGTGAAGATTTGGGCACGAGCTGCATCATACTCTGGATCCAGAGCTGCTAGAAACACTCCAGTCATCATAGAGTCTCTGCCTTGAGCAACTCTGGTGTAGCAGTCAAGGGTATATAACCATGTAACTTCTCAAACATACCCCTCAAAGAAGTATAGAGGGAGTGAAGAGGGCAACCATTCTGCTTCGATGTAAAGATATCATGCTGGAGTTGTAGTATTCTCGACTCATTCTTTGCTGGAGAGTATGTCGTGGCAAGGATGTCCCACATAGCCTTTGCAGTAGGCTAGCTCAAAATATCATTAGCTATCTCTGTGGATATTGTCCCAAATAGCCATACGCGAGCATACGCATCATCCTCCCCCTATGAGGCATTCGTTCCAGTCTTGTCACGTGGCTCCTCTGCCGTGAGGATGTGCTTCTTGCCATTACACTGCATCAAACTCATGAATTGCATGGCCCAAAGTTCATAGTTGGTTCCATCTATTTTGACAATGGGTGCCGGGCCTTTGAAGGTACCAATGGATGGAACATCTACTTTGTTGTCGGACATGATGACAACTATCTTCAAGACTGGGCTAGAAACAAGAGATACCTGCGTCTACACTAACATACAGGAAGATGGTTGTGGCTGTAGACTCATACCACAATGTCTTCCATTCTTTGAAGAGTCCCTTTGGGTAGCTAGGATGTTTCTAGGGCTTCACATTATGCCCTAGATACCCAAAGACAAAACTCGCAGGACTGCAGCCCCACGTGAGCACGAGGCAGGCCGCTCGACGGCGGTAGATGCCGGGGCTGGCAGCGGCGTATGGACGCGAGTTCATGCGTGAACCCCTAGAAGAGGGTTGGACGACGCCGAGCCCTAGGATGGGTGGCGGCGAGACCTAGGATGGACGGCGGCGGTGGTGAGCCCTAGGATGGGCGGCGGCAACGAGCTCAAAAAAGTTAGGGTTCTGGTGGGGAAGGATTCTAGGGCACAGGCTCCGGTCTAGGACTATCGCTCTGATACCATGTTGAGAGGAAAAAGAAAAGGATCCATTCCATCTAACCCTAGAGCTCTCTTATATAGGAGAAAATCTCTAAGGATAAATTACATAAACATGACAATAGAAAACAACAATATAGGAAAAATGACAAAAATAACATGAATATCTTAACGGATATAATTAATTTAATCATATTAAATCAATTATCAATCTAATTTAATCAACTAACAAGGGATTTTCATTGTTACTTGAAATGATGGTCTAATCTTAAAATATGTATTATTCAAATTATAATAATTTGAAAAATACACCATGATCTCTTCAAGCATTATCCTTTCCCTACCCGTTGTCAAGGCCAATACGCACAGGATGTGGGACAGACCGCTTATGGAGCAACCTGTTACCCCAATGATTATTGACTAGACACCATATCCGCCTCAGGTCAAGATAATGTGATTTGATCATATATTGTATTTGACATATTATTCAGTATTACAACGGAAGTTATACCATATAACATTTATCAAAACCGTTTTGATTAATATTATAAGGAGATTTGTTAAACAAATCTCTATTCCTATTCAAGTAACAATATTTTGCATGTAGAGATTGTCCTACAACTATTGTAGGATAAAATAGGATTTTCATGAAATGTTCATTCAATGGCCTATGATGATTAATCAATTATTTTCATAATTATTAGGCATCATATCTAATTAAGGCAAATTCATAATGTCCATGATTTCCATTGAATTATAAACACATTAAGTAAAGAAATTTGATGATCTAATCATGCTCAGCTTAGAACAACAGTGATGAAAGAGACCTCTAGCCAGAGATTTGGTAAACAGGTCTGCAGTCTGATCTCCTGACTCTACATAAGATGTTGATATAAGCCCCTTTTAGATCAAGTCACGAGTATAGGGACAGTCCACCTCAATGTGCTTTGTCCTCTTATGGAATGTTGAATTATTAGCTATAAACAAAGCTGCCTGATTATCGCATTTAAGATGCATAGGAAGAGGTACTTCAATCGTTAAATCAGTCAAGACAGATTTGATCTACATCATCTCAGTACTACCTTGGGCCATTGTCCAATATTCTGATTCTGCACTGGATCGAGCAACGACGGTTCGTTTCTTACTCTTCCATGAGACTGGTGAGCTGCCAGCAAACACAATGAAGCCAGAAGTAGACTTCCTGTCATTAGGACACCCAGCATAATCTGCATCAGCACACCCAGTAACTGAGAGAGACGTATCTCTTCTAAACAGAATACATGCACCAGGAGATGACTTCAGATATCTAAGGGCCTGTTTGGTTACAGGGTTGGGCAGGGTTGGGTTGGGCTGGGTTGGGCTGGGTGAATAGTAATCTGTGAGGAGGAAGTACCCTTGTGAATAGTAACCAGGGTTGGGCCAACCCTGCCCAACCCTGCAACCAAACAGGCCCTAAGGATCATGAATATTGCATTCATGTGCGCCTGCCTGGGTTGCTCCAAGAACTGACTTACTCTACTCACAGTAAAGGATATATCAGGCCTGGTAACAGTAACATACAATAATTTCCCTACTAGCTCTCTGTATCGTCTCTTGTCCACCTCCTCAGATTCGTCATCATGGAGCTTCACATTAGGATCCATCGGGGTAGTAGTTGGTCTGCATCCTGTCATGCATGTCTCAGATAGAAGATCAGTAACGTACTTCCTTTGGGTCATAACCATACCCTGCTGATTTCGTGCAAACTCCAGTCCAAGAAAGTAATGAAACATGCCAAGGTCCTCGATAACAAACTGTTGTCTAAGGAAATTCTTAGCTTCTTGAATGCCTTGTCCATCGTTGTCAGTGATAACAATGTCATCAACATAAACTAAGATGACTACAATACCTCTATGGTATCTCTTTACAAAGAGAGTATGATCTGCAGAAGATCTGACAAATCCCTTCTGTTCAATCAATTCTGAGAGCTTCTGAAACCAAGCCCTCGGACTCTGCTTAAGGTCATATATAGCCTTATGAAGACGGCACACCATAACCACTTGCTTCCAACAATAGGCGCACCTGACAGAGCATGGACCACACTCCACGTACCTCGTGATTGTAAAGCCACCATCTCCTCCTCCATAGCCAGACGCCACTGACTGCTCTGCAGTGCCTCCTGGTATAACCGTGGTATCTCTATAGCAGACAACCCCACAACAAAGTGTTGAAAATCCTTGGAGAGACGCTCCAATCAAACATGAGAACCCAAAGGGTGCATAGTACATGCTCGTTTCTGCCGCCGAAGTGCAATAGGCATATCCAGATTACCAGTAAAAGTAGTAGAGACAGTATCTGCATTCTGTAACTCAGTTTGTACATGCAAATCACTCGTGCCAGTAGAATAACTCAAATGCTCAGTACATACCTTGGGGGTGTTGGATGATGGAGTAGGCACATGAGCACGGGGCCTTCGCTGGTAGACCTACGGAAAGAAACTAGGAGGCGGTGGTGGTAGTGGCGGCGGCAGCGGTGGTGGTGGTGGCAACGGTGGTGATGGTGGAGGAGGAGACATATAGATCTCTTCTCCATTCTCCGAAGAAGTAAGCATGTCACCTGTGGGAGAAAAATACATAATGGACTCAAAGAATGTGACATCAGCACTGACATAGTACTGCCGTTGAACAGGGTCAAAATAATGATATCCCTTTTGGGTTTTGGAATTCCCAACAAACACACATTTGACAGCCCTGGGAGAGAGCTTGTCAAGACCAGGAGAGAGTTGATGAACAAACGCAACCGAATCAAAGACACGAAGCGTAAGCGAGAAAAGATCCATATCAGGAAATGCAATCAAGAACGGGATCTTCTCCCCTAACAATGAAGAAGGCATACGACTAACCAGATAACAAGCAGTTAGAACCGCATCTCCCCAATAGGAATGAGGAGCACGACTCTGAATCAAGAGAGTTCTGGTAATATCCAAAAGGTGTCAGTGTTTCCTTTCAGTCACCCCATTCTGTTGGGAGGTATACGCACAAGATGTCTGATGCACAATACCATGAGACTTAAGAAATTGAGAGAGCTGAGTACTGCAAAGTTCTAGAGCATTATAAGAACGAATGTACTTGACTTTAGCAGAAAAAATGTCCTTTATTTCAATAATAAAAGACTGAATAACAGGACCAGCATCCGACTTGTTTTTAAGAAGGAAAACCCAAGACAACCTAGAAAACTCATCAACTACAACAAGATAAAATCTGTGTCCCTGATGATCTGGGACATGACTAGGATCCCAAATATTGAATGGAGCAACTCAAACAGACTATGACTACTTGGACCCTGAAGACTCTGAAAAGAAGACCGGTGATGCTTCCCAAGCTGACAAGCCTCGCACTGAAAGGTGGAGCGAGGAGAAATTTGTGGAAGAACATGGACCAGCCTCTGCAGAGGAAGATGACCAAACCGCAGATGCCACATATACGGAGAAACAGATCCAGTGTGTAGAGAAGAAGAGGCGTCAGCATATGGAGACTGCAGAAGTCTGTAAAGGCCCCCTGCTCACGACCAGTTCCAATCACTCTGTCCGTGGGTATGTCCTAAGACACAAGAGCAGATGGATCAAATATGGCACGACAATGAAAATCTCTGGTGATTTGGCTAATTAATAATAAATAGAGAAATCGAGAGCATAGAGAACATTAGGAAGCCTCTATGTAGAAGTCAACTGCACCTCCCCTAGACCAATAATGGGGGAACGTGTACCATCTGCTATCACAACTGATCGTCCATGCTGAACAGGACGAAAAACAGTAACCGACCTCTGTCACCACAAAGATGATGGGATGCACCGGAACAAGGCTCTAAATGTCGGTTTCGGTCACTATTTCGGTGAACAACCGAAATGGAATTTCAGTGGAATTTCAATCGAAATTCAACTGAAATTTCGGTCATTTTTTGAACGAGGGCCCTCATATCTCGGTCATTTCGGCCATTTCGGTCGAATTTCAATTTCGATACGATATCGATATTCGACAGAAATTCAAATGAATTTCGCTGAAATTTGAGGCCATGCACCGGAATCCATGATCCATTCGGATAGGTCTGCCCTGTAACAACTAGTAAGAGCATAGTCTATACCTGATGTAGACGCAGATGTTGAGGCGGCAACCTCTGAGGATCCTGAAGGAGAACTAGTAGATCCAGACTTGTCAGGCATGATCTCTCTCAGTCGTGCTACGAGCTCGTCAAATCTCTGATCAGATGCCTTGTCATGGTTGTTCTACAACTCTGGCTGACGCAGAAAACCCATGCTTAGAATAACAGGTTTCCTCAAAATGGCATGTCTTGTGGCAACAGGTGTACGGCTGACGAGGTCAAACTCCCTCTCCTCTACCGCGGCTGGAACTCCCCCTGCCACAATATGGAACATGATTACCTCTGCCACGTGATATCGCCATAGCTGAAAAAGTCTGGGACTGAAGAGGACTACCAGAAGATATAGATAGTCTACTCAGTCTACGATATGCCTCCTCCATTGGAGGTATACTAGCATCAGCGAGGATCTGGGCACGAGCTGCATTATACTCTGGATCCAGGGCTGCTAGAAACACTCCAGTCATCATAGAGTCTCTGCCTTGAGCAACTCTAGTGTAGCAGTCAAGGGTATATAACCATGTAACTTCTCAAACATACCCCGCAATGAAGTATAGAGGGTGTGAAGAGGGCAACCATTCTGCTTCAATGTAAAGATATCATGCTAGAGTTGTAGTATTCTCGACTCATTCTTTGCTGGAGAGTATGTCGTGGCAAGAATGTCCCACATAGCCTTTGTAGTAGGCTGGCTCAAAATATCATTAGCTATCTCTGTGGATACTGTCGCAAATAGCCATACGCGAGCATACGCATCATCCTCCCCCTATGAGGCACTCGTTCCAGTCTTGTCGCGTGGCTCCTCTGCCGTGAGGATGTTCTTCTTGCCATTACACTGCATCAAACTCATGAACTGCATGGCCCAAAGTTCATAGTTGGTTCCATCTATTTTGACAATGGGTGTCGGGCCTTTGAAGGTACCCAGGGATGGAACGTTGTTGTCAGACATGATGACAATTATCTTCAAGACTGGGCTAGAAACAAGAGATACCTGCGTCTACACTGACATACAAGAAGATGGTTGTGGCTGTAGACTCATACCACAACCTCTTCCATTCTTTGAAGAGTCCCTTTGGGTAGCTAAGATGTTACTAGGGCTTCACGTTACCCCCTAGATACCCAAAGACAAAACTCGCAGGACTGCAACCCCACGTGAGCACGAGGGAGGCCGCTTGGCGGCGTTAAATGTCGGGGCTGACAATGGTGTGTGGACGCGAGTTCATGCGTAAACCCCTAGAAGAGGGTTGGACGACGTCGAGCCCTATGATGGGCAGCAACGAGCCCTAGGATGGACGGCGGCGACGGCGAGCCCTAGGATGGGCGGCGGCAACGAGCTTAAAAAAGTTAGGGTTTTGGTGGGGAAGGATTCTAGGGCACAGGCTCCGGTCTAGGATTGCCGCTCTGATACCATGTTGAGAGGAAAAAGAAAAGGATCCATTCCATCTAACCCTAGAGCTCTCTTATATAGGAGAAAAGCTCTAAGGATAAATTACATAAACAGGACAATAGAAATCAACAATATAGGAAAAATGACAAAAATAACATGAATATCTTAACAGATATAATTAATTTAATCATATTATATCAATTATCAATCCAATTTAATCAACTAACTAGGGATTTTGATTGTTACTTGAAATGATGGTATAATCTCTAAAAACGTATTATTCAAATTTTAATAATTAAAAAAATCCACCATGATCTCTTCATGCATTATCCTTTCCCTACCTGTTGTCATGGCCAGTACGCACAGGATGTAGGACAGACCGCCTATGGAGCAGCCTGCTACCCAAACGATTATCGACAAGATACCATATCCGCCTCAGATCAGGATAATGTGATTTGATCATATATTGTATTTGACATGTTATTCAGTATTACAACGGAAGTTATACCATATAATATTTATCAAGATCATTTTGACTAATATTATAAGGTGATTTGCTAAACAAATCTCTATTCCTATTCAAGTAGCAATATTTTGCATGTAGAGATTGTCCTACAACTATTGTAGGATAAAATAGGGTTTTCCTGAAATGTCCATTCAATAGCCTATGATGATTAATCAATTATTTTCATAATTATCAGGCAGCATATCTAATTAAGGCAAATTCATAATTTCCATGATTTCCATTGAATTATAAACACATTAAGTAAAGAGGTTTGATGATCTAATCATCTTCCGACCCATCTCCACTAAATATGGAATATCCAGGACAAACAGAGTCGGAATCGCACGAAATAAATTCGAATGGTTTGCTGGTTTGATTCTCTACTTAATCCAATTGTTTATTTCACATTTCATGACGGGAAACAGAGTAAAATTAATTTTCATATAGATCCATGAATACATGCAAAATAATTTTCCATGGCGGGAACTATTCGAATCACTTTCATGCACTTTTGGTACCAATTAAAGGTTACTGTTTGGGGATATATTTAGACATTCTAAATGCATTTAATTAACCAAAAAACACGTCCAAACAGTGCACAAACAGTAGGTTTTTTATTAAGCGAAAAATCGATTCGAATCTTGCGTCCAATGCAAAAACAATGATTCCCACGCATTCGAAACTTGATCCTCCTAAGATTTTGGATCATATCCAAGACCTTTAATAAGACTCTGATACCACTTGGAGAATATAGAAAGATCCTTAAACGCATCACGGAAGCGAGATGATCGCATCGTATGCGAGTAGACTAGTTGCTCGGTGCAACGGAATTTAAAAAGCTTAAATGATGAAACCACATGATCCAAGAACACTTCTTGGATCGTTTCATCAAACCACATACAAGATAAGAATTACCTCTTGAAGCGTGGTTGTGATCGTGGTCACTAACGTAAGAGACCTCCTGTCTCAAGTCCGATTCGATAGAAGAGACACTTACAAGCATGTTGACGAGAGCGTACTCCTCGCAATCCGAGTTGAAGATCCTAGCGGCGAATCTCCTGATCTCGTCACACGAGATCCGATGTCTTCTTCACGATCGAAGCGTACCGAAGGAGACGGAGATCCACAAGCGGTCGAAGCGGCAGCACACAACGTGGCGACGATGGTGATTCTCTCTATGGCACAAAGTAGACGACAACTAAGAGAGAGAGAGATGGAGCGTGCAATATGAGAATGAGAGAGAGACTTGCAAAGTGTTGTGAAAGAAGAGCTATGGTTGCCTCTTCTTTTATAATATTTTGGGAGTACATGGATCACAATACATGTGAAACACAAAATCAATGATTGAGATTGATTTGTGCTTCTATTCAATAGGCATGATTTTGTTGTGAAAACACAACAATTAATTTAGATTAAATTAAATATATTAAATACTCAACATAATTTAATTCGAATCAAATCAATTAGGATAGAAGGATCAGATAGGAGGCTCACCCACCTTCCTAAAATGGGGGACGGCAGCCCTTGAGACCAAGTCAAAAGGTTGGCCATCCACCCTCCAAAAGAGGAAGGAGTTGGCCTTCTTAATTTTGTGAGATATTAAATCTCACATAATCCTTCATATTTATTTACAATAACTTTTGTTGTAAAATAATTCACAAAAAATAAATCCAAATTAATTTTGTGAATATTTCAATCATGTCATTAAATAATTGTGAATCATATTCACAACCCAAAATAAAATTTAAATTGTATTTTCAATTAATTTCCAATGTGAATCCAATTCACATCAACAATTAATTTGTAGATACTTACAATAAGCTCTCTCTAAGATATTATAAATCACATTTATAATATGGGAAAAGGGATGCTGAACCCCATGTGCAGGGAAGTTCCTGCACCCTGAATCACAGCCGTTGGATGGTCTCCACCTTCTACGGCCAGATTTTGAGAACCCCTACACCACCTTGGACATCGCAGCCATTCCAAACCCCCCACAGTGCCTCCCCTTTCGCCGCTCTCTCTCTCTCCCGTCCGCACGCGAGATACCACCCCTGACGCCTCTTGGTTTTGTGTTGCGCTGCCTGCATGCCCTCAACGAGCTCCATACAACCGGTCCCCTCATTCTCCTCCGCCCATGCGTGCGACCCCATCCCTGCATTGCAAGGGCCCTAGATGGTGTGCCCGGTTCCTCGCGATGTGCCACCCGCGTGAGCCCCAGCTGCACAATCCCGCGCACTCCTTCGCCGACGCTCTTGACTACCTCGTTCCATCATACGAGCGCTAGCCGGCGTGCCCTATCTTCAATTATGGCACGACTAACGCCATTGCCGAGAAGCTCTAGAGGGAAGAGCCGAAGAGGATATGGTTTCTAAATTATAATGTTATTCAATGTGTTCTGTATATGTAGTATACCATGGCTTTTGATACTCAAATGATGTGATTTGATTATGATATGTGTTTCTGAGTTGGATGACTTCGTCTATTGATATAAGTTTATGGTATTTAGCAATGATTAATGGATTTTATTATGTATAGACTTGCCTTCAAAACCTCAACTTTTTTTCAGGCAAGTGACATTATTCAATACTTACTTTGGGATTTTGTATTGTATCATTTTTTTTGGCAATAGGGTCGTTTGTGAGGTTTGGATGCATGCCGAAATGTGGTTGTTGAGTAGTCGACACTTGAGGATTACTGCAAATGGCCTTTTAGATGATTAGGTTAGACTTATACAACCTGAAATGGAACTGAGAATATGAACATTAAATATTCTTGTGACAATCCGTCCGTCTATTAATAACTTATAATGTAACGCAAGATCAAGGACATGGCTATCAGCTCGTGTACATGTTGCTAATGAGATAGTGATGGATAGAGAAAATGAATCCATCTTAGATGATCATTTCTCTGTGAACAAACTTTCACTATATGTTGATTCAGATGGACAAGATAGAGAAGCAAATGGACAGAATGGAGAAGCTGTTTGCGAGAAGTAGCTTTTTTAGTTATCCGTCTTAGTTGTATGTTCTGGATCAGTTGTCTATCCAATTTATATCTACCCTTGTGTTGACAAAGTTCGGTGCTGCATTAATCTGATCTATCTGATTAAGGTTAAATTATAATTGATCTGTTTGGTTCTGGATCTTGTTGAATTATAATTGATCTGTATATCTCTTGTTTATATTTTGTAATTGGAATCTCAATATATTGTATTTGACTGGAAAGTGTTTGAATGTTCAACTTATCTGCCCCATCCAAGGAAATCCAGTGGAGACAACAAATCACTTTTACTCAAGTCTGCTGCAAAATATAATTCAGCATATTCAAAATAAAGTAGTATATTCAAAATAAAGTAGTGGCTTAGCATCACATGAATCTACATGAATCTAACTCTAACAAAAGTAACAAAACCAAGAAAATTTGTTGCAGTTCTGTTTTTATTTTCGGCTAACCGTAGGGACACCAAATCTGCTTCAACTAATTTCCAGTTCTCTGATTTTATGAGCAAGTGTATTCCATCAAATCCACATAGATTTGTGAATCTCTACAAGTTTTTTTATATAAACAAAGGTCCACAAGACACAAGTTGGTAGCAATTTCTAGCATACTAACATTTACATCAATTGAATCTAATCTTGATTATGTATCGAGGCCAAACTATATCACTTTACAAAACCCTTTTTTTAATCTAAAACCCGTCATGCATTAGAATATTTATGGTATAAAGAGTAATATCCAACTCTTCCTGGCATGAAAGTGAATTAAAAATGAGTGTGCGGAACTTAATTCTGCACAATTGATGGCTCCAACTAGAAATCAATGAACACAATACTGTTCAAAAGGCAGAATTAGAAACAGATCCGACTCAACTAAACACAAGTTGCTAGAGAATAGCTTGAGAATTATTCTTATCAGACCAACTTAATAGACGTTAGTACATAACAAGAAACGCGGAAATTAATCTTCCTCAATGGTGCTAATTCCCAGTTGACAGTCCTCATTCCTCATTATTCAACAGAATAAAAATAACACTATACCACAAAATCCATAATCCAAACGGCAAGTGCAGTAATCTTCAGGTGTTAAACCACTCAACAACCACATTTCACCATGCATCCAAACCAAAGAACGACCCTCTTGCCACAAATCTGATACAGTAAAACACAAACCCAAAGTAAGATACAGAGTAACGTCACTCATAAAAAGAAGCTTGTTTTATACGGTAGTTGGAGTTTTGGATGAAGGTTTCTATATCAGAATTAAGTTATAACAATAGAAAAAATCATCCAACTCAGAAACACATATCAGAATTAAATCACTCCATTTGATCATCAATAGGATTCAACCATGGTCTAATACACATGTTGTACATGCGGAATAATGTTCTTATATATAAACTAAATGTTCTTCCTTCTTGAGCTTCTCGACAATTATGTCGGCATGAAGTAAGCGAAGGTCTGCACAGTGACCATGGGGTTCACCCCCCGTCGCCATAGGGAAGATTCTCGTGTTTGCCACGAAACAACCCCTCCACCACCCTAGTGCCCCCCTTCCAGCGAGGGATCGAGCATGCCGGCTAGGGCTCGCGCGGCGACAGGAGGTGGTTACGCATGCAAGTGGAGGAGCACGAGGGACTTGTCCGCTGAGGCTCACACGGGTGGCACATCGCGAGGAACCGGGCACACCATCTAGGGCTCGCACGATGTCGGGATGGGGTCACATGCATGGGCGGAGGAGAACGTGGGACCGGTTGTATGGGGCTCGCTGACGGCAAGCAGGCAGCACAACACGAAACTGAGAGGGGGGTGGTATCTCGCGTGCGGACGGGGGAGAGAGAGAGAGGGGGGGAAAGGGGAGGCATTGTGGGGGTTTGAAACGGATGCAATGTCCAAAGTGGTGTTGGGCTTTTCAAAATCTGGCTGTTGAAGGTGGAGTCCATCCAACAGTTGTGATTAATGGTGCAGGAACTTCCCTACACATGGGGTTCAGCATCCCTTTTCCCTTTATAATATATATATATATATACAAATGATATGGATAGCACTACCCACATTATTCATATCCTTGATAATTATATCACATTTAATTATCATGGATCATCATTCTAATGTATTTAAATAATATGAATCGTATTTACATTATTTTTAATAATTAAATCACATTTAATTATCAATTCTTTCAAGAACAATGCACATTTTCCATGGATGCTTGGAGATAAAGACAAGGTGATTGTACGTTCCATATATAGTGACTTGGATATTGAGATTACATCTCAAATCCAGATCTCGGAGACATCTCATAAAAACTTGATTAAATCAAGGTCGCAGATCCAATCTTCTCATTGCATCAGAATCACATTCAAATCAATGTCCAACATTTGGACTAAGTCTAGATCACTTCTCTAATAAGAGGAGTCACTAAGATCCAAACTTGTTACATCACTCCCTCGAAATGGAAGCGTCATAGTTATACAATCGTTTATGATTGCATAACCCTCAGGTATTCCTAATACTTGTACATCCTAGATACTCGAAGACCTAAAATAAACCCGAAGATATGAATAAATTTACATTGTCATCTTTAGGGTTTTATCATTAAGTTCTTCATTCGATCATTGGGAGTTGGCATCGATCATATGCTTTCCAAAAGCATATATCATACCTACAAATTCTTGTCATGCTTCCAAAGCAAGACGACCATGCATGGAATTTGTTCGATCCCAACGCCTCATGAGTGAACTCATGTCTTCTGATTCATAAGTGAATATGTATGATCCCTTTGAGAGATCGTATTACTCTTATGCCCTTATATGCATACCAACTTGTCGGTGTATAGACCTTGATAAGGCCATCAACCTATTGGTATGCCAAATGTACATACTTAGTCATATAGAAATACATGTCTCCGGTCAGAGGATGCATGCGTACATGGCAACAGCATACGACATAGGACTTGGTTATATCGATCTCGTTAAGTCAATTCTTTGACCTAGCTAATCTGACACCTCTGAATCTTTATTCCTATGCAGAGGACCTGCAACAAGAAGTCGGTCAGATATCAGCCAAAAAAGAAAGGATTGCCATCTCCTACTCAGGCTGGAGAACATCTCTTAATAATCATTTTACGGTGCTTGATGAGTCCTCAATCCAACTCTTTAGATATTCATTCAAGCACCAGTCTCTATGATTCAACAATTGAATCAACAGTTGTATAATCATCAAAATGGCCATGGTACATAACCCTAATTATACTAAGGGCATGTTTGGTTACTGGGATAGGGTGGGTTGGGATAGCCTGATGTGAATAGTAGCTGTTTGGTATGGTTATGAGGGTTGGATAGGGTTGGAATAAGGAATGTGATGTGATGTCACTATGATTTGTGATGGAATTCCAACCCAAGAATAGAGAGGGGTAAACCGGGTTACCCCGTGGTACTCGGTTACCAAACGGACCCTAAGAGACCTTATAATGCATTCGTTCATCTAATCTCAGGCGGGGAGTGAAATAAACCAATAACTATTATTGATAAATCAAACATTACAATAACATTTAGTGTAGAAATGGATAGCCTCAGGCTCAATTGCTAATACTCCAGTCAAGGAAAAACTCAACAAGTTGTATGGGTTAATAATCCTCGATATAACGAACTAGGTCCAGGGATGCAAAAAACGGTCTAAACGGTTGTTTAAACGTATGTGGTATTCGATCGTATCGTTTAATCAAAAGCGTGTATATAAACGGGTGGGTCGCATAAATGACCTTAAACGGTCGTTTAAACAATCTTTTAATGGTCCTTAAACGATCTTTTAAAAACATGGATCTATGTTCTTCAAAGGATCACCAGTATCCATGATTTTTTGGATTCATGCGATGAATTGTAATTGTTTACGTTGTCTATTTTGACATTTGGCTATGAATTCTAGTTATTTGTGTTATCTATTTTGACATTTGGATAAAACATTCCTTGAATTTGACAATATTTGATCTATACTGTAAATATTGATTATATTTTTCTGATTTATTTGTACTTTTTATTAATTATATATACATAATATTTTTTTATTAATTAAAAATGCAAAACTGCATACCCGTTTAATTTCTCTTGCATATTGTTTAAACAGTAATCAGTGACCCTACCAACTAGATACTGCATACCGCTTTTTGCAACCTTGATCGGGTATAAGGTCCAAGACGTTACAGATAGTATCAGAGCAAGTTTCCTCTAATGGTGGAAAAGGCTACCACAAAAGTGGAGCCACCACTACCAAAAAGATAGTAGGAAAGGGCTACCAAGAGCACAACTGACACTATTACTGGGAATAAGTCACGATCCATATGTCAACAAGGGTTGTTGCATATGGGGGAGATTGTAGCGCCCCAAACATAGCACCACATCTGATAATCACAAAGTATGGCAGTGGCTTATAAGCATTTTGAGATGTGGTCAAGGGCTCCAGGTGTGACTAAGCCCAACAAGTTGTGTGGGTTAGTAATTCCCCATAATGGACCGGGTTTAAGGCCTGCGACGTCACAACAAAAAGATATAAATGGTGCCCTTGATGGTCAGGGACATAACTGGGACTCTAAATATCAAAATTGAAAAGCTCAAACAAAGAACTACTATTACGGCCATGACAGCTTAACAAGCTAGCGCAATTATACTTGCCAAACTGACAAACCTCACACTATAAGGTAGATTGGGGAGAGATTTTTAACGTAGGACTCTGCATATCTTCTGGAGATATAAATGACCAAAATGGAGGTTCCATAGATAGGAGGAGACTTGTCCAGTAGAGATGTAAGATCTGCTTGCATAAGGAGACTGGATCAATCATTCTTGAACACATCTGATCACCCTATGGATCTGAATGTTGGCATGTGAACCATAGACATGTGCAGAGAATGGAAGTAGTAGAAATGAAAATGCTAAGGTGGATGTGTGGACACACACGTAAAGATCAGATTCAAAATGATGCAATCAGAATGAAAGTTGATGTAAGTCCGATCAAGAACAAGATGCAAAAAAATCACTTAAGGTGGTTTGACCATTTGCAAAGGAGGTCAGTTAATGCACCAGTGAGGAGATACGAGTTTTGGGATGTTGAGCCGGCTAAGAGAGGGCGAGGAAGGCCCAAGAAGTGTTGGAATGAGACTATACGAAGGGATCTTAGTTTTTTGGATCTAAGTTGAGAACGACCGAAGATAGATCTGAATGGAGGCAAAGAATCCATGCAGTCAACCCTACTTAATGTAGGAAAATGCTTTGTTGTTGTACATCCGATCACCCTACTTATACGTATATCCAGAAACACAAGAGAAGATGGATCAAATATGGCATGATAGTTGAGTTCCTTAGCGATATAACTAATAGATAATAAATTGATAGAAAAGTCTGGAACATGTAAAACATTCCGGAAACACATAACGAGCATCAAATGGATCTCCACATGTCTTGTGATAGGAGAATGTATCCCATATATCATGGTAATTGAGCAGCTAGGAGGAATCAAGCTATATGAGATGAATTGATCTATATTTTCACAAAGATGATGAGAAGCTCTGTAACCGGTTACCTACTCTGTAAAGCTAGTGATGTGACAAGTGCTAAAAGCATGACCTATAGTTGAGGTTATGGTAGAGGTTGTTCTATCAAATGAAGTAGTAAAGGGACCGAACTGAACAGTTGAAGGTCACATTATCTCGCTCGGTTGGGATGCAACATTATGTACCTTTGGTCAGATGATGTTGCAGTCGATTCAAGATGCTCAATAACATGGGCAAAACATGAGGGACATGATTCCGATAGCATGTGTCCTCGGTGCGCCCAAGATGGTTTCAGAAGATGTATTGCAATTGTGAGAGCCCCCATCCTCGTCCTCTAGATTGGGACCCTCTGCCTCGTGAAACTGCTATGGCAAAGGAGGTCTAAGATATAAGTTCAAATGGGATAGAGACGGTCTGAGATGTATGTACATATGGGACAGAGATTCTGCTTTGTCTGTTATAGGCCTATTCCATAGGAGAAATGCTAGCACTAGACATACATTGACAACATGTTGTGTCATACGTCGGATCAAAGCCAACAAGAAAGACACCAACCATCATGGTGTTCATGTATATCAGATGCTACTCAACGGTACCACTGGTAGAAGACTAGAAGGCAACTGAAGCTTCTCAAACATGCATGCCAGACTAGAGAAGAACGAGAAAAAAAGGTGACTGGAGAATCTTTATCGTATTCTTTTCATGTGAATGTGTGGTTGCAATAATATCCCATAGACCCTTCACAAAGGGTTGATGAAAGATCTCATTGGCAGTCTTGATATTCAGAATGCCCTATAGCCAAACTCGTGCCCACACGTTATCATGTTTCCACGTGGCATCGACACATGTTTTTTCTATCAGTTCCCCTTTTGTTAAAATGTATTCCTTGTTGTGACTTTCCATGATGCTCACGAATTGCATCGCTCAGAACTCGTAGCCAGTCCCGTCCATCTTGATGAAGGGACGAGGGTCTTGGTAGATCCTAGAATGGAGTAGCATCTACATTTGATTCCTCCATGACAAAAAAAGTAAGCACGCGAAGGACAAGCATATTCGAGAGGTTATATGTATGGACTTAGAGATGCCACACTCATATCACACCTATCGTCGTTGTAGAGACCTCGAAATCGGATTTTGATGATCCAATCCAAACCATTGCGATAAACGAAAGCCATGAGTGTGTAGATCAAGGTCGTAGGATCTCGAAGCACGAGTTGATTGGGTGAATATCTCAAAAGAGCAGCCGTTAAAGCTCCTCTAAGCAAAGTGGCGTTGTCGTTGGTGTTGGTCAAAGGAGTTGTTGCAGCCAGCTCCCATTTTGATTGGTGTTGCCATGGTAGTGGTTGTCGCTTCGGATGTTGCTATTGTAGCAATGATGTTGTAGTGGTTGTTGTTGTGATGGCAACAACATGAAGGTCTTGATGGTGGGGCTAGGGTTTCAAAAAGGGCTTGAATCACTAATCCAAGACCGTCGCGTTGATACCATGCAAAAGGAAATAAGCGAATTATTTATTTCGTACCCTAGGGTCCTCTCTATATAGATAGGAAACCCTAGAGATAGGAAAGAAGCTGCCTTGTTGGGCTAGATGTTTTATTTGTCTTACATAGAAATATGAAAGAAAGGTTGTCATACAATAATATTACAACTATAATAATATAACATGTATAAATGTTGTAAAGGTACCCAAAGCATTGATTCACATTGATAATAATCGGGCATTCAACCCTAGAGTGTAATTTTAAAAGTATAAGAGCAAACAAGCTCCTTGCTTTTGTGCAATTTGAAAAGTTTAGACTTGGTTGTTAGTTATATTATGTTCATAGGGGTTGCTAAGTAAAAAATCCCTTTAAAATAAGAACATGTTAGGATTTTGTCAGCATTTTATATTTGCATAAAGAGAATTGGGATGTCGGTTGATGCACCAATTAGAAGATGTGAGAATTAGGATGTTGAGCCGATTAAGAGAGGATGAGGAAGGCCCAAGAAGTATTGGAATGAGACTATCCGAAAGGGATTTTAGCTATTTGGATTTAAGCATGAGAATGATCCAAAATAGATCTGAATGGAGATTAAAAAATTCATGTAGCCGACCCTACTTAATTGTGGGAAAAGGCTTTGTTAATGTTGTTCATATTTGCATAAATACTTAAATATATTCTGAAAATGCAAGGTCTTCGTTTAAAACAAAGTAATATTTGAAAAAGAAAATTAATTGAATTAATTAATGACAGGTCCTTGGGTTCTCTCATATAGGAGAGGAACGTATTGGGCAAATTACATGAAGAAGACAAAATAAATAGATAAAAAGAAAATAGTACAAAAGATAGGAAATATCTCAACACCCCCCTCCTCTAGCTAGAGCATAGATATCGATAAGGCTCAGCTTGGAACAACATCTCTGATAAGGCCCTCTGGCTAGGGCCTTAGTAAATACATTTGTTGTTTGATCTCCAAAGCTGACGTGAGTAGTGGCAATAAGACCCGTCTATATCATGTCACACGTGTAGTGACAGTCCACCTCTATGTGTTTGGTCCACTCATGAAAAACTGGATTGTTGGCAATGAAAAGAGCAGCCTGATTGTCGCATAGAAGGTGCATGGGAAGAGGCAACTCATAGGCCTGATTGTCGCATTGAAGGTGCATGGGAAGAGGCACCTCTATAATCAGGTCAGAAGAACGGATCTAACCCGCATCATCTCCGTGCTAGCATGTGCCATGGCCATGTATTCTGACTCAACACTCGATTTGGCAACCACGGCATACTTCTTGTTGTTCCAAGAAACTAGGGAATTCCCTATGAACACCGTAAAACCTGAAGTAAACTTCCTATGCTTGGGACACCCAGTATAATCTGCATCTGCACATGCTATAACTGAAAGAGATATATCTCTGCTGAACGGAAGTCTCATACCTGGTGAAGTCTTCATATACCTCAAAATCATATGGACTGCATCCATATGTGCCTATCTGGGCTACTCCATAAACTGACTCACTTTGCTCATGGAAAAGGAAATGTCGGGCCTGGAAATAGTCACATATAGTAGCTTGCCAACAAGCTCCATGTACCTCCTCTTGTCAACCTCCTTAGTGTCATCATCATGTAGCTTCATGTTTGGGTCAATAGGACTAGTGGCAAGTCTGCAATCTACCATGTTTGTCTCTGAAAGGAGGTCTGTAACATACTTCCTATGGGTCATCACAAGACCTCGTTGGCTCCTGGCAAACTCCAGTCCAAGGAAGTATAGTAAATTACCAAGGTCCTTGGTTACAAACTTCTGACCAAGGAAGTCCTTGGCACTCTAAATACCCTGCTCATCATACCCTGTAACAATAATATCATCAACATAAACAAGAATGATAATAGTACCTCTCTGTCTCTGGGTTCTGTGCACAAAACAAAGAGTGATCTGTAGTCGATCGCACAAACCCATGCTGCTCTATCAAGTCTGAGAGCTTCTAAAATCATGCTCTTGGACTCTTCTTAAGGCCATAGATAGCCTTGTGAAGCCTACAAACCTTCTGACACTCCCCTCAGTAGCAAAACCCAGGTAATTACCGCATGCAGACCTCCTCCCATAGATCACCATAGAGGAAGGCATTCTTCACATCAAGCTGGTAAAGGGGCCAATCTCGTGTCACAGCAACAGAAAGTAGAATGTGCAGAGTGGAATGTCTGGCAACTAGAGAGAAAATATCCAGATAGTCTACCCCATATGTCTGGGTGAACCCTCATACCACAAGTCTTGCCTTATAGCAATCCACACTACTATCTGCAATGTGTTTCACAGTAAACACCCATTTGCATCCCACCACGGATGTGCCAACTGGAGCAGAAACAAGACTTCACGTACCATGTGACTGTAACGCACCCATCTCCTCCTCCATTGCTAACCTTCGATGACTATCCTGAAGAGCCGCATGATCTGTCTGTAGTATATCCACGGATGGTAGTGCCAAGGTAAACCTACTGAAATCCTCTAATAGTATGCTCAAGGAAATCTGTGCTACGAGAGGATAAGTAGCACACCTACGTTTCTATTTGCGCAGAGCAATAGGTACATCCAGATCATCTGCCAGCACCTGCTCATCCTCTATGGAATCCTGTTGCACAGACAACTCATTAGTTCCATCAGTAGAAACAATGTGGTCATTACATACCTGAGGCGTGTTGGAGGATGGGCAAGGTATGTGAGCAGGGGGACCAAGCGAGACCTGCGAGTAAAAACACGTGGCAAAAACTGAGTCACGGTATGAGGTGGAGCATAAGAGAAGGTGTAGAGGCAAGAGTAGGTGTAGGAAGTGGTGGTGGTGGAGGTGGTGGTGGTAAAGCAGGAGTAGAGGGAGATGGTGGTATGACAGTAGGAGGTGGAGGCATGTAGATCTCATCATCAGAGTCGAACGGGGTTAGTCTATCGCTAGTAGGAGAAAAATACACGATAGACTCAAAGAAAGTAACGTCAGTACTCACAAAGTATTTCCCGCTTTAGAAGATCAAAGTAAAGATACCCCTTCTAGGTACAAGAGTAGCCGAAAAAAACACACTTGGCATCTCTAGGAGAGAGCTTGTCACGACCAGGAGAGGCATCATGAACAAAAGCAACTGAACCGAACACACGAGGTGTAAGAGAGAAAAGAATCTTCTCGGGAAACGCAATCGAGAAAAGAATCCTCTCCCAACACAGACGAAGGCATGCAGTTCACCAGATAGCAAGCCGTGAGGACATTATCTCCCAAGAAGACATGAGGAGCACGACTCTGTATCAACAATGTTCGGGTCACATCAAGTAAGTGACGGTGTTTGCGTCGGCAACACCGTTGAAATGTATAGGCACATGAGGTCTGGTGAACAATGCCAAGAGATCTAAGAAAGTCGGAAAGATGTAAGGTGCAGAACTCCAAAGCATTATCAGAACGAATATATTTGACACTGTCAGAAAAAATATTCTTTATCTCATTAATAAAAGATTTGATCAGAGATCCAGCCTCAGATTTATTCTTCAATAAAAAGATCCAGGAAAGTCTAGAAAAATCATCGACAGCAATAAGATAAAAACGGTGTCCCTGGTAATCAGGAACACGACTCGTATCCCGGATATCTAAATGAAGGAGCTCAAATAATTGAGAACTGTCTGACTCTGAAGGGATGGAAAGGATGAACGATGATGCTTCCCAAGCTGACATGCCTCACACTGGAAGGAGGATCTCGTGGAAATCTAAGGGAGAACATGACAAAGCTTCTGCAGAGGAAGGTGGTCAAAACGAAGGTGCCACAGATACGGTGCATCCGATCCAGTAGGTACAGTAGAAACGCCAACATGAGGCGGTTGGACCAGTCTGTAGAGTCATCGCTGCTCACGACCACATTCAATCACCATGCCCGTGATTATGTCCTGAAACACAAGAGACGAAGGTTCAAGATGGCACAATAATATAGATCCTTATCTGACTAATGGAAAGTAAATTCATCGGAAAGTCGGGAGCATATAAAACGTTCTGAAGACGCATGGACAGCGTCAAATGCACCTCCCCCTATCATGTAATGGGTAAGTCGTCGCCATTGGCAATGACAACCCATCTACCAGGTGATATGATCCTGTAGGACTTTAACTATGCTCCGTCTCCATAAAGATGATGGGAAGCACTAGAATCCATAATCCACTCTATCATATCTATACATTACTACCAGTAAAAGCATAACTGATCCCTGAGGAGCTCGAAGAGGCTCTGGTTGTGGCTACGGTATCTGTAGTGGTGGTTCCTGCAACAGGAGCCATCATCTCTCGAATACGAGAGACGATATCATCCATGCGAGGATCAGCCTGTAAATCAAGAGTATTTGAATATTCAATATGTTCTGTCACGCGACCAAAAACGGGATATCCATGCTTCTGGTAGCATGTGTCCTCTGCATATCCTGGTCGATGACAAAAGGAGCAAGGGTCACGTGAACGTCCACCACCTCTACCACTAGGGTTGCGTCCTCTAGACTGGGTCGTCGCTCCTCAGCCCCGAGACACAGCCATAGCTGATGAGGGATGAGGAGTGGCCGTAGAAGGCATGATGATTCGACTGAGACGGCTATAGGCCTCCTATATGGGAGGAATGATAGCTTCGTTGAGAAGTTGAGTACGTGTTGCATCATACTCTGTATCAAGGTCAGCCATAAAAACTCCAACCATCGTGGAGTTTGTGAGGCCCGCTTCTACGGATCTGGGATACCCGTTTACATATCATCCGTAGTATCATGTTCACTAAAGATCACATTATAGTACTAAAAATTAGGAGAATTTTTTTTTTACGAATGACATTCACAAATTAACTAATAAGCCACAGAACTACAGTATGTCACAATTATAGTAATAGTATATGATGGAACTGGGGTTTTGATTCTTTCCTTGTTGATTTTCTCAAACTTAGTGGATAGTTTGATAAGGATGATTTTCATGATATGGTCTTTTCTCTTTGCCAGGAATTATTGGCAGAAAAGTAATTAGTTCAACGGAAACCAACTCAACTGTAACCAAGCTTCCATGTAACCAATTCAACTGTAATTCAACTTTAGCCAACTCAATTGTGACAATCCAATCTCAAATGTATCTTTTTCCGATTCAACTGTAACTGATTCAGATATAGCCATAGAGGATTCAGATGTATACATGGATGATTCGGATGTAGCATCGCCAAGTCTGCTGGTGAAAAATAAACAAAACTCAAGCAGTGAGGTAGCCTACAAAAGGCTCTTCCGTCTCGCCCTCTAATTGGAAGGGCGGTCCAATAGAGGGATAGGTCTACTCCAAAACTACGCCACTGAGACGGGTGAGAGAGACTCTCTAAAAAAGTCGCTCTAAAAGAAAAACCGGCCCGACCGGTACGGGCTAACGAGCTCGAAAAACTAAAAACCAAGGGTCCTCCAGCCAAGGTACCCTAAAGAACAAGGGTCAGCGAAACTGGTCTTTAAAAGAAAAGCTGTGGATCCCAGAGAGGCGTAAAAACTGCGAGCGCTCGCGAAAAATCGAGAAAAAGACTGAGATCCTAGACCCGCGCATTAAGCGGTCGCTGCCCTAACTGGGCTTCCTAATCTCCCGCCCAGCTGAGGGTCACCGCACCCTCGCACAGTCAAGCGTAAAGGTCACCATGACTGGCACTCATTATTATCCGTCATAATTAACTTGATCCTTTCTTAATCTTTTTTTTGCATAAATCTAGATCTTTTGTCAATAATTACCTATAGTTAGCGGACAATCCAGAAGCCTATATTGAAACCCTCATTAACGGTATTATCGTGGTCTTCCATGAGATCACATACTTAAAGTGTTTACACATACTAGTACTTTAAAATGTGATTTTGGCACATGAAGGGGGGGTGTCCAATATTTTTGAAAGAAGATTTTGTAATATGTATTTTACAATCGTATATATATATGATTATTTATGCTTTTATTTCTCTTCTGATAAAATTAGGATGCATGTACATAATGCCAATTTTGTGTTACATGTTAACTGCTATGAAATTTATGCAATATAAGTGTGACATAGTGTAATTCTGTGGCCTGTTAGTTAATGTGAATGTCATTAAAAAAAATTCCCCAAATTTTCAGTACTCTAATGTGGTCCTTAACGAACATGATACTACGGCTGTTATGTAAACGGGTTTCCCAGATCCGCGGGAGCGGGCATAACAGAGTTCCTATATGCTTCTGCAGCTCAAGAGATGTCGTAATAGGCATATAGCTATGAAGCTTCTCAAACATGCGACAGAGTGAACTGTAGTACACATGCAGAGGATGACCATTCTTCTTGGCCTTTTAGATGTCAAGTTGTAGTTGAAGAATCTTGGCCTCATTCTTCGCCTGAGCATAAGTGGAAGCCAAAGTGTCCCACATCGCCTTGACGGTGGGTTGGTTCAGAATATCATTGGTTATCTCTGTGGTGAGGGTCTCACATAGCAAAACACGCGCAAACACGTCGTCTTGCTTCCAAGAAGCATTTGCCCCAGTCTTATCCATTGACTCTAGATCAGTCAGGATGTGCTCGTTATTGTTGCATTGCATGAGGGTAAGAAACTGCATGGACCACAACTCATAGTTGGTCACATCCATCTTAGCGATGGGAGTCAGGCCCTTGAAGGCTCTGAACGAAAATATATCACCCTTGTTCTCTGACACGATGGGAAAACAGCCGAACAATGAAACTCAACTGGAGAGTAGACCGATAAGAACGAGTCTACATGATCATATGGAGGATTGGTTGTACATGTAGACTCATACAACCATCCTCATCAATCTTCGTTGCGTGCTAGGGTTGGAAAACGCGATTTATGGGTCTGAAATCACGTTTTTCGATCAAAATCAGACCGATTCAATCCACTACTCGAGCCATAGAAGTCCACGAATGCACACGGGAGGGCCTGAGCGGCCTGGCAGTGGCCTGGGCAACGACCGGTGGGCTGGACGGCAAGCGGGAAGGACGAGGCGGCATGGGCGGTGGCGGCTTGTGGTCGGGGGAGGGTATGGGCGGCGCCGGAGGAGGCTAGGGGAGGGCATGGGCGGCATCGGAGGAGACCGAGCAGCCTGGGCGGCGGCGGCCTGGGGCCGGGTGGCAGCGGACGAGGCCGAGCGATGGCGGCGGCCGGCAGTGGGAGGGGGCAGGTATGGCTAGGGTTTTGGTAGGATAAGAGAACTCCGATTTAGGACCGTCGCTCGAATACCATGTAGAAGGAAATGAATTGAATTGATTAATGACAGGCCCTTGGGTTCTCTTATATAGGAGAGAAACCTATTGGGCAAATTACATGAAGACAAAATAAATAGATAAAAAGAAAACATTACAAAAGATAGGAAATATCTTAAGAATATTTATACAGGCAAATTTAACACAAAACGGTCCAACTTTAACCAGTTAATTCCAAAATGTAACCAATGTTTAAAACGTGAAGATGGATTCTGGACAAATACATACCGCTTAGCTGGGGACATAACATTAACAGAACTTCTGAGCAACAATCACCACATTCCTCGGGGACAAAGAGGGATCAAATAAAGGAAATATCATAGTCTTCATTGGCAAGGCATGCTCCTGAAGGAACAGCAATCTATCAAGAAGAATGTACGTCTCTAAAAGTGGCCCGAGTGAAGCACGAAGAGACCAAAAGGGGCCAACAAGCTCCTGCAAAAAAAAGGAAAAGGTCAATTCTCTAACCTGCAAAATCATATAATTCAGTTCATCTTCTTTGGTAAAATATATTTAGAAAAGCTGATGCATAGCTATATTTTTTAAGATTCATTTCCCCCCACAGTCCCAATCCATTTATCAAAGCAAATATTTCTAAATTTAGCTCCCTATACCATAACTGTAGAGCAGAAACCAAACAGCTTCTATAAATTAGTAAATATTTCATTCCGTTTGACAAGGTAAATGCTGCATCCTCAAATGGAACATGATGTTTGTCAGAAATAGGGGATTCTTGAAACAAAATCAAAAGAATCAAACAACATAAAAAGGAGGTTTGATCTAAGAGGCACCGCAAAGTATAGCCCCACTTTACTTGCTAAATGCTAAAAAAGGCATAAACCCCAAACGCAACAAGTCACAAACTGGTTGCCAAAATACTTCTTAACGCAACCTCTTATCCACAACATAAAGATCTGCAAATGCCTGCATGCAAAATGAGATCGAAACCCAAAATAGCCCAGCATTTTCCTGCTTTAAGAGAGAAAATTCTTTTGAGTCCAGCTACAAAATTCTGATTTTGATCCCTGTTGATCCATAGCCCAGCAATAGGGGAAAGTGACAAAACTCTGCAACAAAGTGAAGGATAAGAACTATCGTTAAAAAAACAACAAATTTTAATGATGTTCCCTAAACGATGGTTCTGGAATAGGCAGTGATTGACTGGTCAGGGTGCCCGCTAACTGAGCATGTGATATCGTTTTCTCCGCTTGCAGTTAGAGTTTAAAAAGTGGGGTGCGCAAGGCATGCTGGATGGAACGAAAATCTTGTGTAGGTGTGGAGGGGCTATGCATACACCTTGCTGCCTTCCCACCCTCAATATTGAATGGTCAAGTTTTATGGATTGATTCGAAGGTCTGAACCCGATCCGAATATGTCTGGCATCATCATCTTTCAAGCATCTGCCTCGCCTCACTTTATCAAAAATATTGTATCATAAACATACTGCAACAATGGAATAAAGGACAACGAGTCCCCGTCTAATAATTGTTTATCAGACATGCCTTGCATTTTGCGGATGATAGGATTACCAACGCATTGGTCTCCAAAAGAGAAGGCAAGGGTGAGAGAGAGAGCCACTACCTAACCTTATCTAAGGATACACCCAATATAACATCCGAATCCGACTAAACCCGAACTCGACTTGATTAGGATATGTTTCATCCAATAAAATTATTAATCAATATTAAATAACCTAAATCGATCAATTGATCGTAAATCAAAATTCATTCGGCTACAATCAATAAAATCGATCGCATCATATTACGTGCCACGGAAAAGCCGCGACGCAAATCAGAAGCTGCAAAACAAACCGAGACCACCCAAAAATCCGATTTCATTCGGCTACAATCAATAAAATTGATCGCATCATATTACGTGCCACGGAAAAGCCGCGACGCAAATCAGAAGCTGCAAAACAAATCGAGACCACCCAAAAATCCGATTTGACGAAATAAGGCCAACGGAATCGACCGTTTGTCAATCGGAGATCATTGGATATTCTTTTAAAATCACAAAATTTAGTCACAAACCAAAAACATATCTCGAGACTTTCGTGAATTCATATCTGATCCAAAGTATATGAATATTATACTCATATTGATCGTCGTTCAGAGACGGTCAACATGAGATATTGAGCACCTAAATCCGAGACTCGAGGCACGAGAAAGGGTAACTTTGGGGTTTTACAAAAAAATAAAATAAAAAATATAATATAAATCATCAGCCCCTGACATCAGCTTGTTGATGTCATGCAAGTGACATATGGCTCTATTTCCCAATGTTATCTCTGCTACTGTAGAGATATATATAATAAATAAGGGATTTTTACCCAGCAGACCCTATAATCTTTGTCAATTACCTCTACGAACTTTGAAACAACCTAATTCCTCCCTCACCCCCGTAAACTTCCTCTGTCTTACTCCACGAACCCTACCGTTAAATTGATACATCTAGAGTTAACTTCCTTGAGTTAAAAACGAGTTAATCTAACCAATCCATGATCGGACGGCTAGAATTAAGCAAGTGAAGAAAAAATAATCCTCCCTCCCACTGCACGGTCGGCTTCGAGAGGAGGGGCCTCAACCTGGACTGGAGGAGGGGGGGCTCGACCTGGAGGAGGTGGGGCTTCCAGGCGGCGGGTGGGTCAAAATCGGGATCGTAGATCTAATCGCAGCAAGCTGAGCAGAAAAGCTCTGCTCTTTCGATGTCCACCGATATCTTGTGACCAGTCTCCAACGAGTGCGTGGCCACATGATCAAAAACAATAGACCGAGGAGCAAATCAAGCAGAAGTAGAGCCCTCAGGTGTTCTTGGAGCAAAATATACATCTGGGTATAGAAGATCGTGGCTTCCCGATCATGTCAAGCCCATTTGGAGTTGTTCTGAGGTTGTTCTGCACATAGTGGTACCCATCCAATCCATGTCTTCGTCTGTAATCCGCGAGATGAGGGCAGAACTGCGGATTTACAATAGACCCGGGGTCGGGTTCCACCCGAGGGGTGGAGGGGAGGAGGTTGGCGGGGGGTCGAGGGAGGTGACTTGCGTTGGAGAAGGGGGAGGGGCTTCGAGCGGCGGCGGCTTCCAATTAAGGTGCGGTGGGGGGGAGGGGGGACTTTCAATCGAGCGGTGGACGGGGGAGGGGGTCTTCATATCGAGCGGCGGGGGGAGGGGTTCCTTCGACCCAAGGGAGGCGGTGGACGGGGGAGGGGCTTCGAGTGGCGGGCGGGAGGGGGCAGGGGAGGCGGTGCCGGGGAAGGGAGCGGGGCTTCGAGTGACAGAGGGTGCTAGCAGGGGAGGCGGCAGGCCGGGGGGACTTCGAGCGTCGGGGGGCTTCGGGTGGGTGAGAGGGAGTGTCACTTATAGTAAATTTGAAAACTAAATGGGTATAATGTAAAACAAAATAACATAATCCAGTTAGTTTTAACGGTTAAATGGATGGAGGTTAACCACAGGGTCAGTAGCGTAAAGGTTAACAAATTTACAGGGGTAAGGAAGGAATTAGATTGTTTCATGGGTTGTGGAGGTAATTAACAAAGATTATAGAGTCTGCGTGTTAAAATTTTTAAAAATGAATGAAATGATTCTGTGTATAAATCTCTGCTACTTTGTAATTATTGTTAGTGAATATAAATCTCTGCTACTTTGTAATTATTGTTAGTGAAGGAAATGATTCTGTATATAAATCTCTGCTACAGTAGATAATAAAAATAATAATAAATCCGTTGTTAAATTTTAAAAAATGAGTAAAATGATTCTTTATATATATAAGATATTTATTTAAGCTACTGTTTACATATGAAATTTTGATATAAAAGAAATTTGATTTGTTGTCTGTATGTTAATCTAAACATGATTAAAGATATTATTGAGGGTTGATTTGCTAAGTTAATTGAAAAAGATTAAATATAATAATCTAGTTGAAAAATGAAATGTTATTATATATATATATATATATATATATATATTTATTATTATAATAATAATAAATATATTTATTTACCGTATATACTTCGCTGCTATCGGACCTCAAAATTTAAGCATTTGTTGTAAAATTTAATCTTCTGATTTAAAGATATTACTTAGACTCCATTCACTATCGAAATCGGAATTTACATGATGATACTCCTAATGAATCGATAACCTCTTTCACTACAGCAATCACTCTCATGTTATCCCATTACATAAGGTCTTAACAACCTCCAGTTAAGCCCTCCCTTGACCACTCCTACAAGATCTTAACCACTTAATGATACCGATTGTAGATTGTAGAGAAGAGAGACAAATGGGATATCTATTCCATAGGGCTAGGGTCTCTTATATAGAGAGAAAACCCTAGAGTGTACAAGAGGAAAAATACATAAATACCCCTGAGAGGTTGCGGAACCCAAAGGGTTACGGAACCCGAAGGGTTAAGGGTTACGGAACCCGAAAGGTTACAAATATAATTGTAATATAATAATTCTAACACTCCCCATCAAGTTGGAGCATATCTGTCAATCATGCCCAACTTCGATACTAAGTACATTAGGCGCTTCCTTAGAAGAGCCTTTGTGAGGATGTCTGCAAGTTGAAGTTCAGTGGAGATGTGTGGAGTGTTGATTCGTCCTTCTCGTACTGCATCATGAATAAAATGGCAATCAACTTCAACGTGTTTTGTCCGTTCATGGAAAATTGGATTGGTGGCGATATAAGTGGCAAATTTGTTGTCGCTGTATAAGGGTACAGGAGTGGCGACTGACATGCCAAGTTCTGTTAGGAAAGAAACAAGCCATGTCATCTCACATGTGGCCTGAGCCATTGCCCTGTATTCTGCTTCCGCACTGAATCTGGATACCACTGTCTACTTCTTGCTTCGCCAAGTGACAAGGTTATCCCCAACAAACATGGCGTATCCTGTAGTGGATCGGCGGTCCTCAGGAGAGCTAGCATAGTCAGAATCTATATAGGCGGAGATATTAGTGTGTCCATTCACCCTATAGAAAAGTCCACGTCCGGGGATTCCTTCAAATATCGAAGGATCAAAAGAACATCCTGCCAGTGACTGTAAAGAGGCTTCTCCATATATTGACTGACTCTGCTCACAGCATATGATATCTGGCCTAGTAACAGTTAGAAAATCGGAAGCGGAAGCATAACATGGAATAAACATAATAAAAGATAAGAACAGCGGGATTTTTACGTGGAACCCTACTCCGTGAGGAGCGGGATGAAACCACGGGAGAAGCCCTCAAAGGGGCGGATATTCTATTGAACTTTCTCATCTGTTACAGGAGGTCTGGGGCTCCTTATATAGCTTCCACAGGGCCTCCAAGTCCCACCACTAGGCGGTATGGGACTAAACTCAGTGGTGGGGTAAATGGATCTTGGAGGGATCCATTTACCCACCTATTACATAAGTGACGCATGATCCAAATACTCTAACACTCCCCCTCAAGCTGGAGCATGCAATGCTCAGCTTGGACAAACAGAAAGAAACTCAACTCACAATACATGACACTACAGACAATATCAACCCAACGCGCACAACTGTTGCAGTCGAGGACGTTGCTTCTCATGGCGTGCATGTGAGGAGGACAAACGGGCTGGAGTGTGAAACAGGATCTCTCCTATCTGGCTCAGAGAATGGTACTCTTCTTCTGGAGTCCCTATGATACCACATGAAAAACCCTTGCCCTTAATGGCATAAGGAATAGTCCTCTGCTCTGGAGTCCCTATGGCTCACATGAAAGCTCTGGCCGACCAACAAGAATGATTGGCATGTGTCATCATCGAGTCTGAAATATGTAGAGTCTGAATATCTGACCGGTCTGGAAAATCTGATATCTGAATTTTAGAACAAGACCTATGACTCTACATATGCTCCCCCTTTCTCCCATACTGGTCGGAATGACATTGTATGACCACGTTGGGAGAAGATAAGATAATACGTAAACATGGGGATGAATAAAACATCACTTAGCCGATAATATTTTTTTTTGGCTTTTTTTTCTCTATTTTTTTTTGAACCATTTTTTTTTAAATTCGTACGGCTTTTCTTTGTACGTGCCTCTTTTTTTTTACTATGCGTACGGCTTTTTCAAATGTACGCGCCTCTTCCCCTTTTTTCTTTTTTTTTAAATAAAAAAAATCCTTGACCCATTTGGGCCTACAAAAGAAAAACAACCTCCCCCTCCTTTTTTTTAAACAACTCTCTCTCTCTTTTTTTAAACAAACTCCCTTCTTTTTTTTTTACCGTAGGCCTTCTCTCTCTCTTTTTTTATCATACGGCTCACTTGAGGCCCACTTGAGGCCCGAAACATGCAACAGAATTTTTTTTTAAAAATAGACCATCGGGCCCCTAGGGTCCCTTTAAGAGAACGTGCCCTACGTTTAGGGTTCCCCCTTGCGGGAACATCTTCCACCGCCGCCAGATGATTCTGGAAGGGGGGGAGCGGGGTAAAATCAACTGGGGCTGCTGATCGCCGCCGATTGAAGAAGTGCGGCGCGAGGAGGAGGGCTGCCACATCTGCGCGCCTAGAGGAGGAGGCGATCTGGAGAGAACGGGGGCGCCGCCTGGAGCCTTGTGAACGGAAGGAGGTCCCCTCGCGCCGCCTGCGCGTGGGCTCAAGGGCGGAGGAGTCGCATGGATGGTCAATCGCCGCGTGAGGGCACCAGGGGAAGGGAGGTGCCGCCTTGGTGAACAGCGCTGCCGTGCGCAGGAGATGCGAGGGCTAGGGCTCCGCCGTGCTTCCACAGCGCGGGGCTGCAGCGGCTGTTGCTCGGCCTGGAATGGAGATTCCGCCTGGAGAGGTCTAGGGCGGCAAGGCACACCAGGAGATGGACGTAGCTCCGCTTGGGCAGAAGGGCTTCGTGCGCCAGAAGGTTGTGTGTGCTTGCGCACGATGGAGACTTGAGAAAAAGACCGGATATACATGTAGCGAAGTAGCAGAATGACTGGAGATTAGCATAGTATGGTTTCCAACGAGAACCGTGGAACACTAGAAAAACAAACAGCATAACCTTCGCAACTCTCCATATTGAAATAATCCTTACACGATTCTCAAAATCGAATAAAAATATAAAAAAATTTGAAACCATCAAGAATCGACCCGCTCTGATACCATGTTAGAAAATCGGAAGCGGAAGCGTAACATGGAATAAACATAATAAAAGATAAGAACAGCGGGATTTTTACGTGGAACCCTACTCCGTGAGGAGCGGGATGAAACCACGAGAGAAGCCCTCAAAGGGGTGGATATTCTATTGAACTTTCTCATCTGTTACAGGAGGCCTGGGCCTCCTTATATAGCTTCCACAGGGCCTCCAAGTCCCACCAATAGGCGGTATGGGACTAAACTCAGTGGTGGGGTAAATGGATCTTGGAGGGATCCATTTACCCACCTATTACATAAGTGACGCATGCTCCAAATACTCTAACAACAGTGATATAGAGTAATTTTCCCACTAAGCTTATGTATCGTGTTGCATCCTCAAAAGCAGGATCAGTAGATGCTGAATATTTTCTCACTTCTGCAGGGATGCCAGATGGCTTGCATCCAAGAAGTCCTGCCTCAGTCAAAATATTGAGGCAATACTTTCTCTGTGAAAGATGGAGCCCCTCTGTAGTGTGTATTATTTCAATGCCAAGAAAATAACGAAGTTGGCCAAGATCTTTCATGACAAAGACCTTCTGGAGGAAGGCCTTGGTCTCCTGAATACCATCTACATCATCTCCTGTGATAACCATATCATCAACATAGATAGCAAGGATGATCGTGCCAGTAGACCGCCGTCTAACAAAGACAGAGTAGTCAGATGTTGTCCTATGAAAACAAGTGTGTTGATCTCCGTAGTGAGCCTGTCAAACCATGCCCTTGAGCTCTGCTTCAGGCCATAAATGGCCTTGCGTAGTCGACATACATGTTCCCCCTCGACTACATACCCCGACGGTTGCATCATGTAGACCTCCACCTCAAGAACACCATAAAGAAAGACTTTCTTCACATCAAGTTGATAAATGGGCCAAGCCTTGTTGGCAGCAACAAAGAGAATTGTACGTATCGACCCCATTCTGGCAACAGGCGAGAAGATCTCAAAATAATCAAGTCCAAAGGTTTGTGTGAAACCTTTGGCAACAAGTCTGGCTTTCAACCTGTCAATAGAACCATCAGGCGACTGTTTGGTCGTGAAGACCCATCGATAAGCCACAGGGCGAACTCCCGGGGGGCACGGCACAAGATCCCACGTACCCCGGGAGGTAAGTGCATCCATCTCCTCATCCATGATCCGTCGCCAACCTTGATCTTGCATTGCACTGAAATGATCTCTTGGAACGGTAATAGAAATAAGAGCATCTGCAAATCTCTTGTCACAGCTAGATAAACCATCTGTAGAAGTAAAATGTGACATGGGGTGATACGTACATTTCTTTTTTTGCTTGCGTAGAGCTATAGGAAGCTCCCCAGGTACATCCGGGAAAGTAGTGGTGGGAGCACTCGAAGTGGTCATATCATCCTGCATAAAAGGGACAGACAAAGGTACAGATACTGGTGTAGAAGGTATAGAGGTACACTGGTCCAGAGGAATGTCACACACATACTGTGTGAAATAACTTGTTTGCTCAAAGAAGGTAACATCAACAGATGCATAGTATCGACGTCCAATAGGATCATAGCAGCGATAGCCTTTCTGGGTACGAGTACCCATGGAAGACACGTTTGATGGCACGAGAGGATAATTTGTCAGCTGCATGAAAGTTATAAAGAAAGGCAATACAACCAAAAATTCGTAGAGGTATAGGAAAAGGAGACTCGGTAGGATAAAGTAAGGAAAAGGAGTTGCCCCTTTGAGAACTGATGAAGGAACACGGTTGAGATATATTGTAGTAAGGATAGCATCTCCCCAGTATTGTTTAGGAACACTCATTTGACTAAGAAGAGACCTGGCAACATTTAGCAAGTGTCGGAGTTTCCTCTCAACTATACCATTCTGTTGTGAGGTATATGGACATGATGTTTGGTGAACAGTTCCCTGGGATGCAAAGAAAGAGGTCAAGTCATGTTGGGTTAACTCAGAGAGCATTATCGGTACGAATGATCTTAACAGTGCTAGAAAAGTAAGTTTTAACATATTGAAAGAATTTTCTGACAATTTGATTAATCTCTGAACGCTCCTTTATTAGATAGACCCAAGAAGATCGACTATAATCATCAACGAAAACTATAAAGTAGCGATGACCAATGTTGCAGAAAGCGGTAGTCGGTACTCGGTCGGCGGGGTCACCTACTAAGGATTAGTCGGCAGTCGGGCGACTAGTCGGATTTAGTCGGTCATTAGTCGGTTTTGAATTTTTTAATTATTTTAAATATATAAATTGTTTTTTATACATATATTCTTATATATATATACATATATTTCTACATTTTATATACCATCTTAATGAAACAAAAGAAGTAATTGACTTTAAATATAAAATTAAGCATGATAGAATATGTTTGCTTTTAAAAAAAATGAAAAATTAAAAAAATAAAAAAATGTTGTTGTAAAAGTCGGGCGATTAGTCGGTCGACTAGGCCGACTAGTCGGTCGACTAGTCAGGTGGACCGACTAAAGGCCGACAAGGCCTAGTCGAGTCGGCTACCCCCCGACTCGACTAGTCGGCCGACTTTTGCAAGCTTGGCGATGACCACTTAATGTGCGGATCTGACAAGGTCCCCAAACATCACAGTGAACAAGATGAAAAGCAGCAGCACTACGAGAATCAGTACGAACAGGAAACAAAGTTCGATAGTGTTTCCCGAACTCACATGCCTCGCACTAAAAGGGCTTCAGAGCAGAGAATTCAGGAAACATCATGGAGATGGCCTTGGCAGAGGGATGTCCAAGGCGCAGATGCCATAGGAGCGGATCTTCGGAAATAGATGCAAGACCAATAAAATTAGAGTCTGAGGGTATGTCAAGGTAATATAGGCCAATCTTCTCATGACCCCTACCAAAAATCTGCCTCGTCCGAATGTCCTGAAAATAACAACAAGACTCATCAAATATCACACGACAATGAAGCTCAACACAAAGCTTGTGAACTGACAACAAGCTAAGAGGAAAATCAGGAGCACGGTGAACCCCTGAAAGTCGAAGCTTGGAAGAGAATTCCATAGTTCTGACAGTAGTAATCTGTGACTGAGTCCCATTAACGACTCGAACTGACTTCACAGAGGTGGATGGTATGGAAGAGGTAAGCAGACTACCTTCTCCAGTGTGATGAGTAGGGGCACTGGAATCAATAATACAAGCTGGAGTAGGAGTGATAGTAGAGTTGGCTATTGTACCTGAAGGAGTGGTCAGAGCAGCAGTTGTAGTGTTACTAGTGGTGGTAGGACATGGAGTTTGAAGGATCTGCATTAGGCGGGAGTAATCTGCATCATTAAGATGAACAGTTTTGCCACTGGAGGTAGGCGATGCTTCTTCCACATCATAGGCATCCTCATAAGCATTATTGGCGTGATAAGAAGGCACGCCAAACTTCTGCCAACATCGTTCAGTCGGGTGGTCCACCTACCACAGTCGGGCAGTAGAGTCTCGCCCACGACCACGACCAAAGTCACAGCCTCGTCCAGATTCCTGTCCATGGTCACGACTTGGATCGCGACCGCGACCTCCTCGCAAGCCGTATCTGCCTCCTTGCACAGATGAGGCGATGTGTGCAAAGTTCTCTGTTGAAGGTAAGACAGGAGACCGGGTAGCGGATGTCTCAAGCTCCTCAAGTCGGCCAAAGATGGCCTTCATTGTTGGAAGTGTGTCTGATATAAGAAATTGCTCCTTCGCTGCATGGTACCTAGAATGCAGGCCATCAAGGAAGCAGTATACCTGCCACTCAGAACGCTTTTGTATCTGTTTGGTGCAACATGAGGACTAGAATATTGCAAGCTCCTCATACAGACTAGATAGATGCCTGTAGTACTCGATGAGGGTGGAATCACCCTGAGATGCCGACCAGATTCGTCTGTAAATATCTGCAAGGCATGACTTCGTCTTCTTCTGGGAGTATGTTTGCTCGAGATCCTTCCACATTTCCGTGGCCGTATTTTTGTAAAGAAGATTTGAGGCAATATGAGCCTCAACACTATTGGTCATCCAGTTGATAACCAAATAGTTGTCAGTCTGCCAATTGTCGTACTCTTTGTCCTTTTCATCTAAAGGATCTTTAGTCAAAATATAGAGTTTCCTCTGACCACCAATGAACACCACAAAAGATCGAGACCAGAGCATGTAATATCTATGCCCTTGAGTTTGATAGTAGTGCCTTGTGGAATAATATTCGTGGCCAAGGGCTTTGTCTCGGTAGAAGAAGGCGTCATGGTGGTCTTAAAATAGAAAGACGATCATGTGATCAACTAAGGATGCATACAAGAGCTAAAAAATGCCCTAAAACTCACGTTTGTCCTTGAAGAAGGGCTGAAAACCCTCAATGGAAAGCAGATCTGGATTCTTAGAAGCGACCCGCGATGAGTTTTGGATCTCCAAAGAGTCGTACGGTACCCGTGGAGGGTAGCTATGGGGCTGACGACCTTCGTAGGAGGTCCTGAAAGCGCAAGGTAGCGCTAGCGGGAGGGTTGCTGCACTGGAGGCGATTGGAGGTCCTTGCGCAGGGCCCTAATTCAGGGAAGAGGGTCCGCGCAGGCTTTTGAAGGTGGCGGTGGGGATTTTAGGTCAAAACCCCGATCTAGGACCGTTGCTCTGATACCATGTGGAGAAGAGAGACAAATGGGATATCTATTCCATACGGCTAGGGTCTCTTATATAGAGAGAAAACCCTAAAGAGTACAAGAGGAAAAACACATAAATACCCCTGAGAGGTTACGGAACCAGAAGGGTTAAAGGTTACAGAACCCGAAGGGTTAAGGGTTATGGAACCCGAAAGGTTACAAATATAATTGTAATATAATAATTCTAACATAGGTGAATAAGTATGCTAACATATGAGAATCGTTGAGCCCTATTATCCGGCTAAAATTAACCGTTCAAGATTGAAAAACAAAATATGGTTTAGAAACGAGGAATAAGATCATTATGACTAAAAACCCCAATCGATTGATCCTGAGAAAAATCCACTACTGCTAATATGTGTTGTGACAAAATATCTAGATATGAAAAGTTAATCACAAATAAGATTGAGAAAGGATTGAATAGTCCTACAAACGTAAGTATTTATGAATTAATGATGACCAGCTATTAATGGTGCCATTCATGGTGACCCTTACACCAGACCGTACGAGGGTGCGGTGACCCTCAGCTAGGCGGGAGATATGAAGTCCAGTTAGGGCAGCGGCCACCAAATGTGTGGGTTTAGGTCCCCAGTCTTTTCACGGTTTTTTCGTGAGCTCGCAGTGTTTTTACGCCTCGTTGGGATCCCGACTTTTGACCAGTTCCGCTGACCCTCTGTTTTAGGGTACCTAGACTGGGAGGCCCTTGATTTTAGTTTTCTTTACGAGCTCGTTAGCCCGTACCGGTCGGGTCGGTTTCTAAAGTGACTTTTCTGAAGAGTCTCTCTCACCTGCCTCTGTGTCGTAGTTTTGGAGAAGACTTATACCTCTAATGGACCGCACTTCCACTAAGAGGGCGAGATGGAACGGTCTCTTAGGAGACTTCCTCACCGCTTGAGTTTTGGTTACCGTTCTGCCAATAGGCTCGGTGATGGCTAGAGTTGAGATCAATTCATTTGAATTGGCTACAGTTGATATTGCTACCAGAATCACCAATCATCATCAATTGTCAATCATCGACAATTAGTCAGATCTTGGAACTACTACTAAAATTGTCAGGAGAAGTAAGTGGATGTGTTTGGAACTTAGTTAGGATGTATTATACTTCACCGCATGCCTACAGAGGCACCACAACCCTAAGGTACTCTTCGCGCTTACTCATGGGGCTTACATTCAAAGCAGCCTGAAAACCATTTTTTAGGCAAGTAAATTGTTAAACTGAAATTTTCAATACCTATTTGACTTGCTTTCTTTTGAAACCATTAAATTGCATGTTAATTGTTATATGTTGGAATGTACACAACAATTGTTGATATCCTTTTGTTCCTTGCATACTTGGCAGGCAAAACGCCTGCGTCTCAGTAGCTGGATGATGATCCCGAGTATCCGTTGCTATACCTGACGATACACATTTTAAAGTTTCTGTACAGTTCATAATGTTTAATGTTTGTTTCACTTGTCACTTTTTAGGAGACATGTATACAATGTAAACTATGTGGAAATTAATGCAACGAAAAATTGGTGACACTTCATGCCGGTTCTGTGGTTGTTACGTTGATTGTGAATGTCATTGCAAAATGTAAACAAATTCCTCTCATTTTCAGTTGAACTAATGCGATAAACTAAGAATCTAATGTTGCGGTCGTGTAAACGGATACCTGAATCCGATGGCGTCACACCTAACCTATTACATATAACGTCCTACATGTTAATGGTCAATTGACTCATAGAAAGGAGTAGAGTTAGAACTTGTATAAGTTGACTTAGTAGACTTAGAACTTGTACAAGTTGACTAACTCGATTTCTAGGCTCAAATAACTCTAGTCAACTAGAAAAATGACTGGTCTACGAAGGAGCGTAGAAGTCAAATTAGATCTTGTACAAGTTAACTTAACCATGGCGTAAGACTCTTAGAAGAGCTAAGGGTATCCTTCCAAAAAGGGTTACCCACCAGGTTATCCTTGTTCAAATCTTTTACCCCATTTCTGGGCCCTACCAACTCTCACTATCTTTTCTATCAATCAAATATCCATTAATACCACTTTTTCTATCTCTTCTTTAAACCAAATATCCATTAATACCATATTTCTCTCTATTCTCAATCAAATCCCCATTAATATCATCTTTCTTTCTCTTCTACTTGAACAAAAATATTATACAATCACAACTTATCATATAAAAACTACAAAATAATCAACAACCAATCATTCTTTCAAACATCAATAACATGCACAACATATCTACCCCTCCCAACAACTACCCACCATCCAAATAACAAAACAAACAAAGAATTTACCCACCATCTTACACCTACAAAAAGGTTACACGTTTGTCAGTTTGCTTCCGCATCCAAACGTAGCTTGAAGGTCTACTAAGGATGTCCATAGTCAACTTTAAGCCATGTTAGTCAACTAACACTTGATTTTAGTTGACCAACAAGGTCTTGATATCAAACACCACCTCTTCATCATCTTAATGCCCGGTAAATTGACTAAAAAGAAACCTGGACAACTAACAACAATGTTGATCAATTGAGAGAAAATCCAACACAAAACCCAGATAAAAAAACACAAGGTATATGACTCACTCTAGCTCCTAGTCTAACTCAAAGCCTCATAGTTAACCGACTAGCCCATGTTCATAGTTGATTCATCCAATGATTCATCATCTTACACTAAAGGTTAGTCGACAAATCCTAGGATGTGGGGGGTTTACTAAGCTCGAGTAATCGATTCATCATTTTTGTGCGCTGACTAATCAATTATTTACTTATATGATAGTCCAGATCACAAAAATGACACAACCATGGATCTTGGCATTATCTAAAATATCAAATGACTTTGAAAGAGATTAAATGTGGATTACACTAGTTCCAGAAGCTCTCGGACTTGATAAAGCAATAAGGCTTCAAGATATTAAATGCAGATTACTTGTTCTTTGTATACAGGACACTGCAAGGTAGTGTTGTCATTCCAATTTATGTTGACGACATCATTATTACAGGGGATGACTTACATGGGATAAACGAGGCTAAGGAATTCTGTGGATAGCAATTTGTCACCAAAGACCTTGGCAAACTATGATACTTCCTTGGGCTTGAATTTGCCATGAATCAAAGAGTTCTTGTGATGATTTAGAGGAAGTGTGTCACATATTTCCTTTTAGAGACAGAGATGGCAAATTGCATACTTGTCACCACTCCTATGGATCCGATCATGAAGTTCTATAATGATGATATAGATGAGGTGGACAAGAGGAGATACATGGTGCTTATTGGGAAGCTTCTCTATGTGACTATCTCCATACCATAAATCTCCTTTGCAGTGAGCAAAGTCGGTCAGCTTATAGAGCAGCCACGTCAGCCTCATACGGATAAAGTTTACATGATCCTAAGATATCGGAAGTCTTCTCCATGTAAAGGGTTGTTATTCAGCAAACAAACATCTCTTGCCATCACTGCATGCGCAGATGCTGACTATACAGGATGCCCTAAAGATAGGAAGTCTATCTTTGATCTTGCAGTCTTCATAGGGAGTTCATTGACCTCATGGAAAAGGAAGAAGCAGACTGTGGTTGCTAGGTCGAGTGCTAAATCCAAATACATAGCTATGGCATAGAGGAGCACTGAGATGATGTGCATCAGATGTTTTTTGACTGACCTAGCTATTGATGTACCTCTTATCATGCAGTTGCTATGTGACAATTTAGTTGCATTATTCATTGCCAATAATCCAGCTTTTAATGGCGCAAGACATGATATACAAAGGTTTCACCTCTACTTCTCACGTCAACTCAAGGGAACATAGGGCAAACATTTAACTAAGGCTCTAACAAGGGAGCCTTTCCAGAAGAGGTGTCGCAAGCTGAGCATGATTGACATATATGTTCCATCTTGAGGGAGAATGTTGAGAGTAATTAGCTTTTATGTATTTTATATTTATTTCTTTTGTAATTTACCCATCTGCTTATTTGCCCTTTATGGTTTTTCCTTTCTATATAAGAGAGCCTTATGGCCTCTGAATCAACGGGTCATTTATTTTTCTCCACATTAACCAATATTTGTGAGTGAAACAACAACATAGAGGATAGGATCTACATGTCATTGTCTAAGATTACCACATAAATGAAGACCAACTTCCATCTGCCAAATGATGCATGCAAACATAGGAAAGGTTATAACAAGAACATTAATGTCTTACTAAACATTTTTGTTCCAAGCCTTAGGATAGTTGGGCATGGGTTGGGTTCATAATTTTTCTTTTATGTTTAATTGTGTTTTACGTCTTTGTTAACACATATTCATCTTGATTGTATATTGATGGGAGAAAAGAAGTGCATGCTCGTGAAGAGACCCTAGGGCTCACTTATATAGGAGAAAAGCATTGGGTTAATTACATAAGAGGTACATGAAGAAAATAGAAATAAGAAATGAATATAAAGAGATACAAATATCTTAACACTTCCCCGCAAGTTGGAGCATATATGTCTATCATGCTCAGCTTGGAACAACATCTCTGAAATGAACCTATAGAAAGGGCTTTAATGAATATATCAGCAGTCTGATCTCCAGTAGAAATATGGGAGGTGGATATGAGACCCCTATGGATCATGTCTCTGGTATAGTGGCAAGCCACCTCTATATGCTTGGCATGTTCATGGAATGCATGACTATTAGCAATAAACAGAGCTGCTTGATTGTCACACATATGATGAGATGCTCCAGAGTCCATGATCCAATCAGTCAAATCCGAACTGCTACTACTCGTAAGTGCATAAGCAATACCTGACAAACTCGAAGAAGCTCTGGCAGCAGCTGCGACATCAAAAGAACATGCAACTAAAGTGGTTGGAGTAGTCATCATCTCTCTCAGTCTGGAAACAATATCATTAAACTGCGCATCATGAGAAGGAGCTGAAGTAGGCTATGTCTGCTCAGCAACATGGGCAGATGCAGGATACCAATGCTTCATATAGCATGTCTCCTCTGAATGACGTAGACGGTGGATGTGAGCATGGACCTCGCTGACATCCTCCTGCTCGACCACGGGGTCCGCGTCCACGAAAGTGCGAAGTACACCCTCTGCCACGAGAAGATGTCATAGCATAGCGAGTCAGGGCCATGGTAGTAGATGAAGTAGTGGTCCTGCTCAACCTCTTGTAGACCTCCATTGGAGGTATTGTCTCTCCAGTAAGTAGTTGAGTACGTGATGCGTCAGACTCAGAGTCAAGGGATGCCATTTCGATATGCATGTTGCTGCTTAGTGCTAGTAGTAATAGGCATAAAGCTATGCAGACGCTCAAACATGCCTCTAAGATGTGAGAAGTGAGCATGAAGAGGTCGACAATACTGCAATTGTAGGATCTTGCTCTCATTCTTGGCCTGCCCATATGTGTCTGGTAAGATCTCCCGCATAGCCTTCGTTATAGGTTGATTGACGATGTCATTGGAAATCTCCATGGTGAGTGTCCCAGAGAGCCAAATCTGAGCATAGGCATCATCTTGCTTCCAAGAAGCATTAGCCCCAATCTTGTCCACCAGCTCTGAATCCGTCAAAATGTGCTCCTTGTTATGCAATGCTAAGGGTGTGAAACTGCATGGACCACAACTCATAGTTGGTCCCATCCATCTTCACGCTGGAACCCGATCCCTTGAAGGCACCGGACGATGAAAAAACGTCACCCTTGTTCTCTGACATGGTAAAAAGAACGTCGACCATCCGGAATAAAACTGAGTAGACTACTCTGAGAGAGTCTACACAATCATATGGAAGATTGATTATACGTGGAGACTCATACAACCATCATCGTCAATCCTTGTTGTAGTCTAGGGTCGGAAGACGTGATTTATAGGTTTGAAATCATGAAATCCGAACAAAAATAGACTGTATAAGCCTACAGAAACGGTCGAACTGCAACCCGCAGAATGTGGGACAACCCACAAAGCGGTGACGAGCAGCAGGGTTGCGAGGATGAGGGAACCGACAATTGGGGAAGCCGGTTCGGCAGGCTGCGGCGGCCTGATTTACGATAGCCCATTGGAGGCTACAGACGGTGGAGAGAGGGGTTGCCGGTGGCTGGGGAGAGGGGATGTCGGCGACTGGGCAGTGCGCGGGAGAGGGGGGTACGGCGGCATGTAGGGTTAGGGTTGATGGGATATGGAACCCTAGTCTAGGACCGTTGCTCTGATCATAGAACGTTGTATCGACGATATATCGGCTATATACCGCCGATATAACGGTTTTGACAGAGGCTTTCAAAATCACCTGGTATATTCTTTTACAGGGATATCACCGATATATCGCTGATATATCGCCATATCGGCTCATATCGGTGAAAACTGACTAGATTCAGTACAAAAATTCCCGGATATCGCCGATATTTCATCGATATTTCGCTAATATCTCTATATATCAATGCTATTATTCATGCAAGATTGATTCCACCACTTATCTAGCTACATCTAGTATTTAAACACATATCTAGCTACACCTACCATTAAAACACATAATGGTATATATTTTTTTGTTTCGGGTCGGGGGCGCTGCCCCCACACCTCCGCAAGGGGGGCCAACCTGTTAGGGTATGGTGCGACAGGAGGGTGCATACAATGGTTCTTCAACTTGGTGTATATTTGCAAGTTATTTCATGTTGTAAGACCTTGAATGAAATCCATTTCCAATATCTATAAGTCAAATCTTCATAAAAAATATCTATAAGTCAAGAATCAACATTAATATCGATGTGTTCGAATCGAAACGATCGACATATGCGATATAAGCTTCATAGATGATCGATATGTTTGGTCTAAGAGTACATTTTAAGTTATTTAGTGATCTAAGAACTTGAATGAACTCCATTTTCAATATATATAGGTCAACAAGTAATAGTATCAGCGATATGTTCGATATGAATGATATGTGCAATATAAGGATCATAGTCTTCACAAATGATCTATATGTGTCATCTAAGTGTGTATTTGTAAGTTATTTATGTTATAAGAACTTGAATGGAATCCATTTCCAATATCTATAGGTCAGGAATAAACATTAATAGCGATATGTTAGATATGACCGATATGTGCGATATATGGGCTATAAATGACCGATATGTGTGACATAAGTGTGTATTTGTAGGTTATTTGTTGTTTTAATGTTTTAGATGACCTTAATTTTTGAAAAAACGACAAAAAATGGCTTTTTTGAGCCATACATTTCCACCGATATCGTCGATATATCGGCGATATATCCCGATATATCCATTTTCGGGCAGACCGAAACGATATCGATATCGATACGGCCTTCCTTGGCTCCGATACCATAATGGCAGAAAAGAATTGCATGCTCATGAAGAGACCTAGGACTCTTATATAGCAGAAAAACCCTGGGTTAATTACATAAGAGGTACATGAAGAAAATAGAAATAAGAAATAAATATAAAGAGATACAAATATCTCAACATATATGTATATTTAACTCTGTTGAGCTAGTGTGAACCCCTGAGGATCCGGGTGCCCGTTTACGCTGCGTTCGCAATATTACATTCCTTGGCATCGCATTATAAGTATGAACTTACGGGGAAATTTTTCGCGTTACAATAATTGCGCATGACATTCCAACCACATTCATCAGATTCAACAAGACAATTGCCACCAAAATTTTATATCATTCATTTTCATAAAATATACAAATGTACATCAGTCTGACAGATAGTAATCCCAAAATCTTGTATAGAAGAGAAAGAGAAGCATTTACATCATAAAATGAACCAGAAATTGAGACAAAAAGCAACATAACGTCCGGTATATACTCTATCGCCTGAAATCATGAATGGCTACTGAACAGCAGGCTTTTTGCCTGCCAAAACATGTTACGAAAGAAGAGGCGTCAACGGGCGCTGGTACCTCCCAAAAACTTATAAACAGAAACATGCATTTAATATGTTCAAAAGTAAACAAGTAGAAAGGCAAGAACAAGTAAAATTTATTTCTACTTGCGTATGTAAAAAGGTTTTCAAATTTTTAGTAAGCACCTCCCATGATCATCCAATATCCATTATCCCAACAATTAACATATTTATTTTGTAATCGATTGTTCATAATTGTATGAGTGCATGTATATATTCTCATTTTGTTCAGATATCATGTTTGTGGATCTTGACGATAAGAAAGGTGAGATTGGAAAGGTTTATTGATTTATAGCATTCTTAAGTCTAGTGGATAGTCTGTGGTCTTGGTTAGTGTGTAACCTCACACTATGACTCTAAGACGTGGGGAAAGCCTTAGGGTTGGGATGCCTCTGTAGGCATGCGGTGTTGTACAATGCATCCTAACTAAGTTCCCAACACGTCTATTAGCTTATAAGGATTTCGAAACAAATTTTATTATAGTCACTTTCAATCAACTCAACTTTAATTGTAATTTCCTCCAAACCTCAACTGTAATTGTCTCGGATGTAATTATAGATGATTTAGATGTAGATATGGATGATCTGGATGTCGAATCGCCAAGTCTGTTGGCGAAAGTAAAACTCAAGCGGTGAGGTAGCCTACAAATGGCTCTTCCGTCTCGCCCTCTAATTGGAAGTGCGGTCCAATAAAGGGATAGGTCTACTTCAAAACTATGCCACTGAGACGGGTGAGAGAGACTCTCCGGAAAAGTCGCTCTAGAAAACGGCCCAACCGGTAGCGGGCAACCGAGCTCGTACGAAAAACTAAAACCGAAGATCCCCCGCCTGGGTGTCCTAAAACAGAGGGTCAGCGGAGATGATCAACAGTCGGGATCCCAATGAGGCGTAAAAACACTGCGAGCTCGCGTGAAAACCGTGAAGAGACTAAGATCCTACACCCGCGAATTAAGCGGCCGCTGCCCGAACTGGGCTTCTTATCTCCCGCCCAGTTGAGAGTCATCGTGCTCTCGCGCAGTCAGGTGTAAAGGTGAGCATGACCGGCACTATTAACTGATATCACACGTATCGATGATTTGTTCGACCAGCTCCAAGGATCTTCGGTTTTCTCGAAGATCGACCTTCGCTCAGGCTACCATCAGTTGAGGATTCGCGAGTCGGATATTCCGAAGACATCCTTCAGGACTCGCTATGGACACTACGAGTTTGTGGTGATGCCGTTTGGGCTCACCAATGCACCTGCGGCTTTCATGGATATGATGAACCGTATCTTCCGTCCATACTTGGACAAGTTTGTAGTGGTATTCATCGATGATGTGCTCATCTATTCACGGAATGAATAGGATCATGCGAATGATCTACGGATTGTTTTGGACACCTTGCGGGAGCACAAGCTATATGCCAAGTTGAGCAAGTGTGAGTTCTGGTTATCCCAGGTCTCATTTCTCGGGCATATCATTTCTGGAGCAGGCATTGCAGTTGATCCTGCGAAGATAGATGCAGTTATGTCTTGGGAGCAGCCAAGACTGTCACGCAGATTCGGAGCTTCCTTGGGCTAGCAGGTTATTACAGACGCTTTGTCAGCGGATTTTCACGCATGGTTCGTCCTCTGACACGACTGACGCAGAAGGAAATCCCATTTATTTGGGACGATTCATGTGAGCAGGCCTTCCAGACACTAAAGGAGAGGTTGACTACAGCGCCTATCCTTGCTCTTCCTTCAGGCACTCAGGACTATGCAGTCTACACAGATGCATCTGGAGAAGGTTTAGGAGCAGTGTTGATGCAGAGAGGACAGGTGATTGCTTACGCATCACGGCAGTTGAGACCGCACGAGCGGAACTACCCCACACATGACTTGGAGTTGGTGGCAGTTATCTTCGCCTTGAAGATCCGGCGCCACTATCTTTATGGGGTGAACTTCGAGATTTTCACAGATCACAGGAGTCTGAAGTACATCTTTGATCAGAAGGAGCTGAACATGAATCAGCGCAGATGGCTCGAATTGCTGAAGGATTATGACTACACAATCTCTTACCATCCCGGTAAGGGAAACGTGGTGGCTGATGCACTTAGTAGGAGAGCGCATGCTGATGGTACGGCGAACTGGCTATACACGTGGGATACACTTGCAGCTTTGAGCGATTGGCATCCTCAGGAGAGCGCATCCATTTCTACTACCATGCCTCCTCGATATAGCAGCCTTTGGGATCGTATTGTAGAAGGCCAGAAGACCGACCCTTGGATCCGAGATAGATACATGCGCGCCGTCAAGGACGAATTTGACGACTTTGTTGTGATGGAGTCTATTTTATGGAAGGCAGTACGGGTCGTTGTACCCAATGACAAGAAGCTCCGCAGAGACATACTTGATGAGGCACACAGTTCACGGTTATCTATCCATCCAGGCAGCACGAAGATGTACCGTGACCTGCGTCGACATTTCTGGTGGGATGGGATGAAGCGCGATGTAGCGCTACATGTTAGCAGATGCATGACCTGTCAGATGGTCAAGGCTGAGCACAAGAGACCGCCAGGATTACTGCAGTCTCTCCCCATTCCCGAGTGGAAATGGGAGAGCATTTCTATGGATTATGTCACGGGAATGCCGAAGACACCAGGTGGCCATGATTTCATTTGGGTCGTTGATCGGTTGACCAAGTCAGCCTATTTCATACCTGTCAACATGACTTACACTCCATCCAGGTTGGCCAAGCTCTATGTACAGAACATTATCAGACTGCATGGTATACCACGAGAGGTGGTGTCTGACAGGGATTCGAGATTTACATCTCACTATTGGCATCAGTTCATGTCAGCACTACAGACAGAGCTGAAGATGAGTTCTGCATACCATCCGCAGACAGATGGACAGAGTGAGCGCACCATTCAGACGCTTGAGGATCTATTTCGCGCATGCACTTTGGAGTGTAAAGGGTCCTGGAAGGACCATCTGCCGTTAGTGGAGTTCACGTACAACAACAGCTATCACTCCAGTATTGGCATGGCACCATTCGAAGCCCTATACGGGCGGAGATGCCTCACACCTCTCAGTTGGCGTGAGGTAGGTGATCATGCTTTATATTTCGTGGACCTCTTGGAGGAGACCGCGAAAGCTGTTGATCTTGTGAGACGGAGGCTTCTGACGGCACAGAGCCGCCAGAAGAGCTATGCAGACCGTCGGAGAAGAGATTTGGAATTTCAGGTATCCAATCTTCTTCTCTTTCCTTTATTACAAATTTAACTTAATCTCATATACTAATAAAACTCCGGTAAATACAGGTCGGAGATTGGGTATTTTTGCGAGTATCTCCCATGAAGGGAGTGCAGAGATTCGGGGTTCGTGGCAAGTTGGCGCCGCGATATGTTGGACCGTTCAAGATTCTGGCTAGAGTGGGGAAGGTTGCTTACCGAGTAGCTCTTCCTCCACATCTTTCTGCTATTCACGATGTCTTCCATGTATCCAACCTGAGGAAGTATGTCCACGATCCTCGGCACGTCATCAGTTACGAGAATCTTGACATAGAGCCGGACCTGACTTATGAGGAGAAGCCAGTCCAGATACTTGACCGCGCTGAGAAGAAGCTTCGCAGCAAGGAGATTTCATTGGTCAAGGATTTGTGGCACCGACACGGCATCAAAGAGGCAACATGGGAGACCGAAGCCGACATGTGGGCATGATACCTGCAGCTTTTCTGATGTAAGCATCAAAACAAGCTTTTGTAATTAAATACATGATAAATATATGGCTTGTTTTCTCTTTGAGGTTTTTATGGGTTTAAAACCCTTTGAGGTTTTTATAACCATACGAGATTCAACCAAGATACCTATTGACCTTGACTCGAGTCTCGAGGACGAGACTCCCTTTGAGGTTTTTATAATTGTAACATCCATATCCTAACAAACCCGAACTCGTCCGATTTTGGATCCAATGAACCCAGTAATGTTGTCGGTCAATACTAAACAACCTAAAATGACCAAGTAATCATGAATCAAAAGTCGTTCGGCCAAAATCGACCAAAAATCGGTCGCTTCGTAATGCGCGCCGCGAAAAGCCGCGATGCAAATTCGGAAACCGCGAAACGAACCGAGACCATCATTAGATCCGATTCGATGACACGAGACCAACAGAATCGACCGTTCGTCAATCAGAGGTCGTTTGATGTTTTTAAAATCACAAAATTTAACCTTAAACAAAAATCGTATCCGAAAATTTCGGGTATTCAAAACTCGATCAAAAGTTTATCAATATTATACTCATATTGACCGTCATTCTGAAACGATCAAACTGAGATATTGTGCGTCGAAATCCGGCGCTCGAGGCGTGAATACGGTCTTTTTAAACATATCAAATATATATATATATATATATGTAAATAATAAGAATAATAAAATATTAAAAAAATTACTGTAGCAGTAGCAGACTGCACGGTAGTATCCACTTGCAATTCTATATACCCACTTGGATGCTATTCTTTCTCCACTTGGACTAATTAATATTCCACTTGTCTAACATGTAAGGTTCCTCTCCTTGTATATATATCACAAAGCCTATTCACTATTCTCCATTTTCTTCTCTAAATTTCCACCGAGAAGCAGAGACTTCAGTGTTGTGCTGATCTCCATAACAGTTGGGGCAGATACTCTTGTATCTTGGGTTGCTGCCTTGCTCTCCATCAAGAAGAAGAAGCCTCTCTACTGTTGATGCTACTGCTGTAGCAAGGGCAGCAACCATCTGCTGCTAGTTGGAGTTTCATGTTGCTGAAATTCCTCCCTGGAACCTCAAATCACCCCCAGATCTCTTGCTCCTGAAGTTGCATGCAAGCCTTTGATCTCTATCCTTAGAGATCCAAATAAAAGTACAATCCCTAGCCTTCCTCTTTGTTGCCATACATGTGTGCAATTATACACCTTCTTTTTGCTGCCATGTTTATGGTTATTACCCACTTTGACGGAATTTTTTTATAATGTTTTCTTCCAAGTTGATTTGGGTTATACACACACACACAAATCAGACAGTACTAATAGTTACCAGTTTGATTAGCAATATAAAGAATGTCTATTAGGTCAATAAACTGGTGATTGGGTCATCTTGCTCTTGCTAAGAAATCTCTCCATGAAATAAGGGTGAAATATCTCCCTCTCCCTCACTCATCAGTCACCCTACCATGTCTAATTCCAAGCTATTACTGGATGGATGTCATGCCAAGATATATCAATATGATATATCAACAAAAAAATGGTGGTTGGGTTTTATGTTGGTTGTTCAGAAGGTTTGAGAACAACATTAGTTATGTAGTAACAATGGTAGAGATTCCTAACTCATTTCCATCTTTAGGTCAATGTGATTTAGTAGGATGAACTGTCTCCCCTGGAAATTTTATTTGGATTATAAATTTACCAGTTAGATATATTGATTTTACATTCTAATTGACATGTACATTATTTTCATAAAAATGATTAATATTGTTTAAACAGAGTCATCTCATGTTGATCAACTAAATACCGATAGTAAAAATGATGATTTCATTAGTTTGATTTTGTATTACGATTAACTCTTGCTAAAGATTACATTATGTTAATGCCAGTAATATGTAAGCTCATATGTAAACTGTAATCCTTTCTATAATTTATTTACAATCTCTTATCGATTAGAATTAGAGGCATCTTTGATATCTGTGGAATAATCAAACTGAGATATAATGTTTGGTAGATTTACTACTCTACTGTTAGGCCATCCAAGTTGGTTCTTTTAGAGTGACATATGATGGATGAAATGTTGTACTAACAGGTTCCTATGGTATGAATGATTATGATCGGTTGATCTAATAGGGTCTTATGGTTCCTTAAACATCTAACTTCAAATTTCTATGAATACCCATCCTCATCGTGATTATTTCTTTCAGAATTCCTTTCTTAGTTTTCTATAGATCTGATTATTCATCATACTGTCAGCACCTTTTCAAAGTTATGTAAGTCTACCTTGATTTTATCCTAATACCTTGTTTCAAAATAGTCAACTAACAGATCGCATGCCAAACCATGTATATCCTTTACTATGAAGTGATTTGTAAAAAGAATGAGATTAACTATAAAGTTAATGAAAGCAGATGGATACTAAATGTGTATATACCACTTACCCTTTTTAAAATTAAAAGTATGAAGTGGTTGCCTAAACGGAAATTTTGGTGTGCATAGTAAGGGTCAGGGATTTAGTAATTGACTGCTCGCACTTAAGGAATTCAGTGTTAATTATTTGGTCAAGGTAGGAATAATCCTTACAAGATAATTTAGTTCACATATAAAATATAGAAGTATGACTACATAATCAATAAACCTAGATCTGCACTACCAACCATAGAGAGGACTATGAGTAATCAAATAAGGGAAAAATCTTGGAAATCAATGATGACTAATAATCAATAATGTCGGTCATGGTGACTTTTACACCTGACTGTGCGAGAGCGCGGTGACTCTCAACTGGCGGAAGATAGGAAGTCCAGAAAGGGCAGCGGCCGCCAAGTGCGCGGGTCTAGGATTCCAGTCCCTTTTCGGTTTTTACGCGAGCTCGCAGTGTTTTTACGCCTCGTTGAGATCCTGACTTTAGACCATTCCGCTGACCCTCTGTTTTAGGATACCCAGGCGGGGGATCCTTGGTTTTCAGTTTTACGTACGAGCTCGGTTGCCCGTTACCGGTCGGGCTGTTTTTTTTTTGAGTGACTTTTCCGGGAAGTCCCTCTCACCTGTCTCAGTGGCGTAGTTTGAGAGTAGACCTATCCCTCTATTGGACCGCGCTTCCAATTAGAGGGCGAGACGGAAGAGCCATTTGTAGGCTTCTTCACCGCTTGAGTTTACTTCACCAATAGACATGGCGATTCTACATCTAGATCATTCATATCTATATCTACATCATCTGGAGTTATATATGAATCAATTGAAGTTAAGATTTGGAGAGGTTATGATCAAAAGTTGAGATTGCTAGAAAATGATATATATGTTTATTCTCTAATACTCATGAATATTCAACTACAATGTAAATGTGTCATATGTGGGAAAATGTTGGGTTCTGGGGAAATCATTAGAAATGCATTACAAACAACTTGAAACCCCTTTTTACTTATGCAAGTAGATGTAGATTTTACTTGTACCACCTTTCTACTTGCTTGTTTTTGCACATATTAAATGTCTAGTTATTTTTATAAGTTTTTGGGAGGTACCAGCAATGGCTGACGCCTCTTCTTTCCTAACGTGTTTGGCAGGCAAACAGCATGCAGTTTAGTAGCAGCTCAGTAGCTATACATGCTTCCTGGAGATAGAGTATATACTATACGGTATGAATTACTTGTCTCAGTTTTTGTTCAGATGGTGATGTAAAAGCTATCTCTTTTGTATCATACTTTGGGATATATGTTGTAAGATGGAAGATCCTTATACATGTTGTAAATTGATATGAATATTAATGAAAGAAAATTTTGGTGTCATTTGTCTCTCTATGATCTTGTGGTTATGTTGTGGATGTAAATGTCATGTGGATAATTAGCCGCGCGAAAAATTTTCCCTGCTTTTCTGTAACTTCATGCGATCTCATGTGAATAATAGTGCGAGTGTGTGATTAACGAGTACCCGGATCCTGAGGGGTTCACACGTGTGATCGAGAAAAGGTTGAGGCAAGTTTCCAACGTTAAAGAAAACCAATTCGGATTCATGCCAGGTCGCTCAACTATTGAAGCCATCCATTTGCTGAGGAGAACAATGGAGATTTATAGAGCTAAAAGGAAGAACCTCCATATGATCTTTATTGATTTGGAGAAGGCTTATGATTATGTCCCACGAGAGATATTGTGGAGAGTTTTGGAGAAGAGACAAGTGCTTGTCCTATACATTAACCTCATAAAGGACATGTATGATAGGGCTTTATCTTGTATAAGGACCCCGTCTGGGAAGACTGGTTATTTTGACATAAACATTGGTTTACATCAAGGTTTAGCTTTGAGTCCATTTCTTTTTACTTTGATTATGGACGAGTTGACAAGTCACATTCAGGATGAGTTAACTTGGTGTATGTTATTTATTGATGGTATTGTGTTGATTGACGAGACTAGAGATGGAGTAAATGAGAAGCTTGAGGTCTGGAGACATGAGTTGGAGAGTAAAGGATTTTGTATAAGTAGGGCTAAGACAGAATATATGGAGTGCACCATTGATGGAAGCAATGGTGAAGGAATTTAGGTGAAGATTGGTGATGAAACATTCGGAAGAGAGATTCTTTTAGATATCTGGGATCTATTTTGCAACACGATGGGGAAATTGATGGAGATGTTACTAATAGAATAAATGCAGGTTGGCTAAAGTGGAGAGGGGCCTCTGTTGTTCTCTGTGATAAGAAAATTCCTTTAAAAATTAAAGGAAAGTTTTACAAAGCAGCCGTGAGACCTGCTATGCTCTATGGATCTGAATGTTGGCCTGTGAACCATAGACATGTGCAGAGAATGGCTGTAGCAGAAATGAAAATGCTAAGGTGGATGTGTGGACACACATGTAAAGATCAGATTCGGAATGATGCAATCAGAAAGAAAGTTGGTGTTGCTCCGATCGAGGATAAGAAGCGAGAAAACCGCTTAAGATGGTTTGGTCATTTGCAAAGAAGATCAACTGATGCACTAGTTAGGAGATGCGAGTGTTGGGATGTTGAGCCGGCTAAGAGAGGGCGGGGACGGCCCAAGAAGTGTTGGAAAGAGACCATACGAAGGGATCTTTGTTTTGTGGATATAAGCCCGGGATAGACCCAAGATAGATCTGAATGGAGGCGAACTATCCATGCAGCCGACCCTACTTAATTGCGGGAAAAGGCTTTGTTGTTGTTGTTGTTGTTGTTTGAAAGAACAGTAGAAGCTCCTCTCTACTTTAGCCAACATACATTTATTCTGAGTAACATCTCCATTAATTTCCCCATCTTGTTGCAAAATAGATCGCAAGTATTCAAAAGAATCTTTCTTCTGAATGTTATCATCTCCAATCTTCACATTGAGTTCTTCACTGATGTTTCCATCAAATGTACACTCCATATATTCTGTCTTAGCCCTATAAATATGAAATCCATATAAGGCACGTCTCCAAACCTCCAGCTTCTCATTTACTCCATCTCTTGTCTCATCAATCAACACAATGTCATCGACAAACAACATACACCAAGACATTTCATCCTGAATGTTATTAGTCAACTCATCCATAATAAAAGTAAAAAAGGAGTGGATTCAAAGTTGAACCTTGATGCAGACCGATGTTGATGCTAAAATAGTTAATCTTTCTAGACCGGATCCTTACATAAGATAAAGCCACATCATACATATCCTTTATAAGGTTAATGTATAGGACAGGTACTTGTCTCTTCTCTAAAACTCTCCACAAAATCTCCCTTGAGACTGAACCATAAGCGTTATCCAAATTAATAAAGATCATATGAAGGTTCTTTTTAGCTCTATAAATCTCCATTATTCTCCTCAATAAGTGGATAGCTTTAATAGTTGAGCGATTTGACATGAATCCAAATTGATTTTAGTTACTTTGGAAAGTTGCATTGACCTTCTCTCAATCACATGTTCCCAAATTTTCATAGTATAACTCATCATCTAGAAACCTCTATAATTCGAACAATTTAAAATGACTCCTTTATTCTTATAAAGAGGCAGCACAATATCTCTCCTCCATTCTCCAGGCATTTTCTTGCTTCCCCAAATAACATAAAATAAATTTGTGAGTCAAGTCAAACCTTGTTCACATAGAACTCACCAAACTTCTGCAGGAATGTCATCAGGTCCTACCCCTTTCCCAGATTTCATAACCTTTAAAGCCTCCTCTTTTTCCTTCCTTGGTATTTGTTTATAGCTTGCACGATTCAAGTAGCATTCACTACTAGCAAGATCTCCCAAAGTAATCTCCTTATTCCTTAACCTTGTGAAAAGCTTATGGAAATACTACTTCCATCTAGTCTCTGTATCCTTTTGAGTAACAAGCACATGGCCATCCTCATCCTTGATGCATCTCCCTTGAGAAAGATCTTTGATTTTTCTTTCTCTTACTTTGGTCAATCTGAATATATCCTTCTATCCCTCCTTCAAGTCAAGCTTTTTGTTCAAACTTCATAAGCTATCAGCTTGGCTCCACTCACAACCTTCTTTGCTTCCTTCTTCGCTATTTTGTAGTTTGTGATAGTTTCCTCTGTTCTATCCTTATATATAGCTTTAAAGCAGAATCTTTTAATTTTAAGCTTCTCTTACACCCCTTCACTCCACCATCAAGCCTCTTTTTGGCCGTGAACTCCTTTAGACTCACCTATCATCTCTTGGGCTACCTTTCGGATACAAGATGCTACCGCCTCACACATCTCGTTTGTACTTTCGTTACAATCCAGAGATAAGTCTTCTAAAACCTTCTCCTTGAATCTTGATTGCTTCAATTGAAAATTCCACCATTTAGTTCTAATGATCTTAGGAACCATCATCTTCTTTGCTAACACTTTTATTTTCACATCCATGGCTAGCAAGCGATGCTGAGATGTCAAGCTCTCTCCTACGATTACTTTGCAATCTCTGCAACACAACCGGTCTCTTCTCCTAATCGCTGAGTAATCTATATGTATTTTAGTCATACCACTCTTATAAGTAATTAAATGGTCCTCCATGAATACTAGCATGCCTTGAAGTATCATTTCCCACATGTCCATATCATCTCTCATTGTGGGATTTGTTGCATAATCTTATCCAAACCCTCCCTAAAAGCTTGTTTAATTCTTTCCTCTAAACCAACTTTTGGTGCATAAACTGAGATTATATTCATAACTTCTTCCAGTACTAATTTTAGCAAAATAATCAGATCCCCAAATCTTTACACCTCAACCACACTATCTTCAAAATCTTTATGAACAACCACTCCAACACCATTTCTACCCCTCTTTGTCTGAATACCATAATTTAAAGCATGTCTTCTCGATCTCCCTTGCTTTCTCTCCAACCATTGTTGTAAAAATCCCCCGACTGGCCCGACTAGTAGGTCCGACTAGTCTACTCGGTGGGGTGGCCGACCGAGTACTGACTAATTCCGACTAAGGCCAACTAGTCGATCGATTTTTGCTTGGAGATACGATTTATTTTTTATTTTTAAAGCAAACATATTCTAATATGCTTAATGTTTTATTTAAATTCAATTTCTTCTTTTGTTTCATTATGATAATATAAAATATGTACAAATCTATGTAAATATATAAGAATATACATGCAAAAATGATTTATTTATTTAAAATAATTAAAAAAAATCAAAACCGATTAAAGTCCGACTAAATCCGATTAGTCGTCCGACTGCCGATTAATCCTTAGTCAGTGACCCAACCGACCGAGTACCGACTACCGATTTTTGCAACCTTGTCTCCAGCCTATTTTGTCTCTAGGAGACATAGTATCTGAATCTTCTTTCTTTCCATCGTATCTATTATCTCCACCAATTTACCAGTCAAAGTGCCAATATTCCAACTACCTATCATCAACTTCTTTAACAACCTTTTTTGTACTAGCTTTTTTACTAACATGCATTCATCATGCGAGAACACTTAGAAATTTTGGACTGCATCTGAGCAACGATGCAGCAAAACTAGCTTATTTTCCTTTTTTTCACCTCTGGGATTCACACTATAGAAGAAACCCTAGACATATAGAATAAGACAAGTCACTCATTCTCATCTTTCTCCACATGGTATCAGAGAAACGGTCCTAAGCCAAGATTCTAACCAAGCACCCACCGCCACCACCAGCCCCTCTCCCCTCTCACAGGTTCTTACGCAGGCCCTCTCTTCTGCCTAGGGCCCCACGCAAGGCCCCTCCTCTGTGCAAGGCTTACAGACTGACCTAGGGTCATGCCTTAGGCCTCTCGAGGTTGTTGCGCTACCACTAGGGCATCGACAAGGCACCCAGGTCACTGTGCGCCCCCAGGGCGCTGCCATCAAGGCCTCAGAGCCCCTCCAGTACTGTCGTTGGGCTCTCTAAGCCCCTTGAGGGTTGCCGCTAGGACTCTAGGTCCCTCGCAATGCCGTCCAGGGCATCTCCATCTGGCCTCCAGCCTTATGTATCACCGTCACCAGGCCCCTCCAGCGGTAAATCCACTCTCGCTGAGTACAAACGACATCTCATCAGTCTATGAGGATCTTGCGATATTTCAGCATGCATGTTGTATAAACAGGTGCAAGAACGATCTGACTGGCAAGTTTATCGATATACTGCGGGTGTACATCCTCAATACTAAGCAGAGAAGGAACAGCTTCTAATATCATGTCGTCAATCATGATATTTTTGGCCGTCTTTAGGAACTGGAGACATTTGCCGGACGAGCTTCTACTCTGCCTACCACAGAGGAATCTGTCTACTTTGCCTCATCTAGGAGAGGAGGAAGACATAGTTTTCGGGGAGGTCACGGTCGCGACTCTGGTCGTAGTCGCGGACGTGACTTAGATCATGATCGTAACTCAAGTCATGGTCGAGGACGTGAAACTAGCATTCAATAGTATCCATGGTGCATCCACTACCTGCATTGGAACCATCCATTGAAACATTGTTAGGCAAAGTGCTATCCTCCCCGTGCCAATAGTGCCTATGAGACTGCTTACGATACTCTAGAGGCATTTCCTAATTGAAACTCCTGTGGACAGACAGTCCAACTCAGCGCCATAGATTAATCACACATGATGTAGCTGCTACAGAACTCCAGTTTTTCCACCTATGAGAGCACTCCTACTAGTAGCCTACCACCTAAAGTACAATAGCCAACTCTGTCGCTGCTTCTGCTCCTGCTTGGATTATTGATTATGGAGCCCCTACCTATTTGACAGAAAAGATAGTCTACTAACCTTCTCCAAACACTATTCCTCTATGAAGTCAGTTTGGGTCGCCAATGGGGCTCATTCCCCCATTACTATTGTTAGGACTATGGAGTTCTCTAAGCTCCAGCTCACCAGAGTTCATTGTTCCCCTGATTTCTCCCTAATCTTGTTTATTCATAAGCTTTGTACTGAGCTTAAATACCGTGTGAATTTTGATGAATTCTACTATTATTTTTAGGCCATTCGGACGATCCAATTTTTTTGTGGAATAACAGTCTCTATTATCTTGACATTCCCTTTGATTCCACGTTTGTTGATGTTGCATCTATCTCCATCGACTCGTTCCTTTAGCATATTCATCTTAGACATCCTTTTGTCAGGGTCCTCTATGATGTTCCCTGAAATCTATACTCCGAAACCCTTTAAGTGTGAAGCGTATGAGTTTAGGAAACATCATCAAGATTCTTTTCCTGCTCGTGATGAGTCGTGTCATACTGCTCCCTTTGCTTTGGTTCATTGTGATGTTTGGGAACCCTATATGGTCCGTACTTTGAGCGATCACAGATATTTTATAGTTTTTGTGGATGGTAACAGTAGATCTTCTTGGGTCTATCTTATAAAGGAACGTTCAGAGATTAATAAAATTGTCAAAAGTTTCTTTTAGTATACTAAAACATATATTTATGCATGTGTTCAGATTATACAAACTGACAATGCTCTTGAGTTCATCCAAAAGGACTTGGTATCTTTTTTGCCTCTCAAGGGAGTGTTCATCAGACTTCATGTCTGTATAAATCCTAGCAAAATGGGGTAACGGAAAGGAAACTTTGGCATCTTCTTGATATTGCACAATCTTTACTCGCTCGGATGAAGGTTCCAAAGTCCTATTGGGGAGACGTTATCATAGCAGTTCAACTCATAAACAAGGTTCAGTCCTCTGTTCTGAAGGGGGACACTCCCTTCTCCTTATTATATCCCAGTAAGTCACCTTTCCCGTTGCCATTAAGAATTTTGGGTGAACTGCCTTTATACAAGACATTCATATTGCTCACAAATTGTCCTCGACAGCTATCAAGTGTATTTATCTTGGGCACTCTTGCAGAAGATTTATAGGTGTTATGATCCTATTGGTTTTCGTTACTATATTTCTGTTGATGTCACTTTCTTTGAACAGACCAGTTACTTTACACAGTCTGTTAGTGACATCCCCTTAGAGCTACCAGCACTGCTGATTGATTATAAACGCAAACACATTCTATACATTTGCATGTTCCTTATTTGTAGGATAATGTTCCTTCTTCAAGTACTCTCACCATCACTGCACAGGATGCACCTCAGGAGCTCCGTATAGCTCTACGGACATCAAAAAGGCAATGCACATTTCATCATATGTCACATTTTACTTCTATTGATGGTTTATATAGTTGTGATAAGAGATTTACATATGCCTTAGTGGTTGTTTCTATTCCCCAATATCATCATAGTGTACTGCATGACCATGGTTGGCAAAGAGCCATGGATGAGGAGCTGGACGTACTTACATCCAGGGGTACGTGGGATCTTGTGTCGTGCTTCCTGAGAGTCAGACATGTGGCATGCAGATAAATCTTCAAGACCAAACAGTTACCTGATGGGTCTATTTACAAATTTAAAACCAGGCTAGTAGCTAAAGGTTTCACGCAGACCTATGGTGTGGATTACTTTGAGACCTTCTCTCCAGTTGTCAGAATGGGATCCATAAGCACCATTTTTTGTTGCGGCTAATAAAAGTCGATCTATCTTTCAGCTAGATGTGAATAATGCCTTTCTCTATGGAGACCGCGAGGAGGAGGTTTATATGATGCAACTGCGAGATTACAAAGTTGAGGAGGGGTATGTGTACCAACTACGTAAGGCCATCTATGGTCTAAAGCATAGTCTTCGAATATGGTTTAACAGGTTTACTACTGAAATCAATTCTCTTGGCTTCCACGGGACAAGATCCGACTACTCTATCTCTATCAGAAGACGATTCACGGGCATAGTTATACTGGTTGTCTATGTTGACGACATGGTTGTCATTGGTAGTGACAATGTAGGCAATTCAGAGACGAATGCCTTCCTTCATAAGATATTTGTGACAAAAGATCTTTGCCTACCCTAGTACTTTCTTGGCATTGATGTTATACATACAACAGAGGGATCATATCTCTCGTGGCGGAAGTATTGCTTAGATATACTTACATAGGTTGAACTACTTTAATGCGAACCATCTGGTATCCCTACAGAACTGAGGAAGTACTCTACATCTATTGATCCTGAGTTTGAGAAAACTACACGATATAGAAGTCTAGTGGGCAAACTACTTTACCTTATTGTTACTAGACCATATATATCATATGTGGTGAGCAGCGTGAAACAGCACATGGAGAGACCTCTCTATAGTCATTGGCAGGATGTTCTTCTGATCCTTCAATATTAGGAGCCTCCAAGACGTGGCCTCTTCTATAGGGTCAACGGTCATACTAATGTCACCGCTTACACCGATGTTGATTATGCCAGTTCTCCAGAGTATCGACGATCGACTACTGGATATGCTATGTTTGTTGATGACAATCTTGTTACATGGTGCAGTAAGAAGTAGACTACGGTTTTTAGATAAAGTGAGGGCAATGGACCAAACTACCTGTGATATTACTTGGCTCCTCTCTTTTCTAAAGGAACTTAGACTTCATACTACTACTCTTGTCCCCTTATATTGTGACAACAAGTCTGCTACATATATTGCCACCAATCCAGTTTTACACGATTGGACCAATTACATTGAAGTTGACTATTACTGCATTCGTGATGATATATGGGAAGGGAAAATCACTACTCCTCATATCTCCATGAGTCTTCAGTTTGCAGATATATTCATGAAAGCGCTACCGAAGAAACGCCTCTCATGGATGATTTCCAACTTAGGCATGATCGATAGATATGCTCCAACATGAAGGGGAGTATCAGAGTTATTGAGTCGTTTCTATTTATTCGTGTTTCCATCATGTGACCCCCTTCAGGGTATCTATGTGATTTTCCTTTTTTTTTTTGCTTCTCTAGGGTTTTACGTTATATAAGAAACCTTAGACCCGTGAAATAATACAAGGCATTCATTCTCTCATCTTTTTCCACATAGACCATGGAGATAAGAGACAACTCTCCATCTTGAATCCAATAGTCGTGCATCTTTTGTCAATTTAAAAGTAGCAAGTAAAGAGTATATTCAAGAAGTCTGTATAGTGGGTATCAGAAAACTGCGATGAAAACAAAATTTGCATACTTTTCACCCTCAAATATCAACAACTGCAATTTGAAAATGCAACATTTCCCAAAAATGGCTTGGCAATAGGCAACCTTTTTACAGCCATATGTTTGTTATTGATGCAAAAAAAAGAAATCTAGAAATGCCATGAGAATCTAAAAAGTTCAAAATGGATGGTATGGTGCAAGGTAATAAAAATGCATCATTTAAAATGAAAACCATGTGCGGGAAAATGTCATAGACTAGAAGAAAAAAGAAAGGTACGAGAATGCGAACAAAAACCTAGAATTATCATTTCCTGATACACTTGGGAAATTACTAATAGGTCCTTAACTTCAAAGCCTTTATTTGCTTTCAAGGTAAGCAGCGTAAAAAAGCTTTGTGTACAGAGATGATATACATACATGACAATTCCTTTGTATGGTGACATATGGATACTTATTTTTCTGTTTAAAAATTCAACTAACAGATCCATATTCCAAACATCACATAACAAAATTATACTAGACCAAGTAAATAGAGCCTTAGCAGGGAATCGTTATCGAACATAGTATAATCTATTGAAAATCATCCACCAGTATTTCGAAAAGACATACAAGAACAGTCACAAGGACCACTCGAAGTCCACGAGTGCAAAGAAGGAATCTATAATTTAATTCTGAATTAAAGACTGGGTTTAAAAGGGATAAAGTGATAAACTAATCTCCAACACTCTAACAACAATTACGACAAGCTTATGAAGGGGAAAAGCAGATAGACGAGCAGGTGAGCTGTCAGCAGATTTTTTGCACCGACTTATCACCATGATGAATGATTATGCTCATAGAAAAGGGAAATTTTGATATTTTTTAACAAATTGCACATTACATCCATGCTTAGAATTGGCTGTGGATACGGTGTTATTTTTAGCAACATGTTATAACAGTGTTCAAATAAAGTTATGACACACATGAAAAGTCAAGTACCTAAAGTGAAAATATAAATATGTGCCTGATCACATAGAAATTGTAATTATGAGTAGTTAGAGAAGCATTACAAAGAAGGGCTGTAGTTCCTTCCAGATGATATCAAAATCAACATCTTCTGGGAGATCAAATCCAAGTCGTCGAAGTCCGTTCATGGTAAATTCTTTGAAAAGCTTGTATTTATCGAGAGTCACTGAGAGACAGCTCCCTTGTGATCCTCCATCTTCACAGAAAGAGCAATCTGTAGACCTTGAATTGGCATCAGAAATTGATAATATTACCTTTGGATGCTCATCAAGTTCACCATCATTAAATTTGAGAGGGGGAGAATTAATCTTTCCTTGGAAATGGTCCCTTCCGTTGTCATGAAATACATTCACACTCCCAGTATTGTTTAATTTTGAGTGCAGCACCCTCCTCATCCTTTGTCGACGCAGAGCTTTCCCTTGCCTTCCAATGGAAGGGCTTGACACCAAGACTTCAGGAAAATACTTGTTTAAAACCTTCAAAGGGAAATTTTGAAAAATATATATTAGTGTCTTATAACCAGTTGAGCCTGATACATTGCATAATTGCACCATCATTAAATGAAATGACAATCTGTCTCAACATGTGCAAGTGCTTAAATGCTCGATATAAGATGAAGATCTTACCTTTGATTAAAAAGAAAAAGAGGATGAACAACCAAGACCAATAATCACCCAAATATAGCAATAACTAGCAAATATACCCGTGATATGCTGCAAGTTAATTTTTTTAAGAGAAAAAGGGTGCAGTCCCAAGCTTGGAACCCATCTCAAAATTATTAAATTAAAGATATATTAGGGAGACAGACCCACCGAGAATTACATGCTACCCCACAACAACACTAACGCCTTGTAATGTCCCAATACCTTCTCACTGTAAAAAGGACACCCCCGGAACATTTTTTCATTTCTGGCACACCAAATAGCAAACAGTAGAGAAAAAGGACCCACAGCGTCCTCCTGCGAGCTACCACAAGCTGCCCTTACTAATCTCCAGAACGATGAGTTGTCCGCAGAGTGAAGCCAAGGCATCGTCGCCCGCTCCCAAACAGCAACTGACGCATAGCATCCAAACAAAAGATGGTCAGCATCCTCCTGCTCAATACCGCATATTACGCATAGCGTCTCCCCGAAACCCATAAGCCTCGCCATGCGTGCCTTCGAGAACAGCCGACTACATCTCATCAACTATATGAACACCTTTATCTACACGGGAACCCTGCTAGCCAAAATAATCATGTAATCCCAGACATTCTCCTCCTGAACAAGCTCATGTGTCCTAACAAAGGAACGATACGCCTTCCTCACCAAGGACCCTTCCTTCAAAACAAAGTGGTCTCTACCCCCGTCAAGTCCAACCACCTCCGCCATCTCCGCCAAAAGGGCCACGACCTCATCAAATCTCTAGTCCGATGGAGCAGAAGTGAAGGTCAGACACCAAGAACCCGCCGACCAGATCTCACGCACCATAGCATATCTGACCCCCACCATGGCGTAGAGGCACGAGTACCTCTTACAGATAGGACCCAGTCCCTGCCAATCATCCTCCAGGAATCGAAAACAGCGCCCATCCCCCAACACCGGTCCCACAAGAGTAGCCAGCTCCGGCATGACACTAGTCATCTCCCTCCAAAGCGATGACGACAGTCTGCACGCCTTCGATGTCCATATCCCAGCGACCACATATGTACTCTGCAACACCCTGCAGACCAAATCATCTGACGTCCCCCAGATCTTGAGCACCCACTTACCCAAAAGTGCTTTATTCATCAGCTCCAAATTACAGAAACCAAGGCCTCCCTCCTTCATCGTCGTCACCACATCCCAGCTCTCCAGGTGCATTCCCCCGCCTTCATGTCGTCTGTCTAACTAGAAGAAATGCTTCATCATCCCTTCCAGCCTCTACCTCACCCCCACAGGCATCAATCTTGTAGACATTCAAAAAACGTCACAACAAAGACAACGTGCTTCATGAGGATCAACTTCCCCCCTAGAGAGAGTTCTCGCCTTCCAACACGCCATCTTACCTTCTACTATGTCAATCACTACCTTCCAATCTGTCACCCGAAGAAGCCCACTAACCAAGGGGAGCCCCAAGTACGTGGTCGGCGGATATCCAACCGGACATCTTAAAATATGGCAAAGATCTTGAGCCTCATCCTGCGTCATGCCAAAAGGGATCACCCTGGACTTGTCTCTGTTCACTCTCAGCCCTGATATCTCCCCAAAGATGTCCATGATCCATGAAGCATTCTCCGCGTGTTCCGTGTCTCCATCAATAAACAGGACCGAGTCGTCCGTGTATTGTAGGATGGGGATGGAGGCATTGTCCTTCCTGTATCCCGCACAAAAATCCTCCTTCGTTGCCAACCTCATCATGACAGCCAGTGCATCTGCCACAATCACAAACAGGAGTAGTGCCAACGGGCACCCCTAACGAACCCCCCGCTGAGGCTGGTAGAAGGCCCCCTCAGGCCTGCCATTAACAAGAATCACATATGACATCGTTGAGATGCACATCTTCATCCAACCAATCCACTTCTCAGGAAACCATCTCTTCTGCGGTGACTGTCAAAGGAAGCACCAATCCACGCAATCATAGGCATTAGAGAAATCCACCTTCCATAGGACCTTCTTCTGCTTCTCCCTTTTCCAATCCAATACCAACTCCGAAGCCAACATCCAAGAATCAGCCATGTGCCTACCGGGCACAAAAGTTGTCTGCTCAGGAGAGATGATGCCCCCCGTGACACTCCGCAAGCGATTCGCCAGATCATGACACAAGAAGGTATATCGCAATGAACAGAATCAGTGTTCAGGAAAGCGGTCGAGTAAACAGCATACTCGACCGCATACTCGTACTCGGTAGCCTTACCGCTCCGAGTAAGGTGAAACGGCCATGTATGCGGGTTAACCCACATACTCGGCCGAGTATACCCCCTATGTGGCCGCTTACTCGGCTGCTTTTCTAATAAATATTTTTTAGTATCCGCATAATTACATAAAACCGCATACTCCCCGCATATAACCGCATACTCTCCCGCATAAAACTGCATACTCCCCGCATACTCTCCTGACTGAGGATATTAACATAATATTAAATATTTATTTATATTTTTAGTAATAAAATTATCAAATCGCATACTCCCTACATACTCTCCCGCATATTACATACTCTCTATGCAGTGACCACTCTGATTGAATACCGCATAGCGCCTTCCTGAACATTGGACAGAGCGATAGGTCTAAAGCCTTCCAGACAAACGACCCCCTTCCCGTTTGGGCAGCAGGAACAATATCGCCTTGTTTAGACGTTCAAATCCCCAGTTGCCATCCTCGAACTCCATTAGGGCATGTTTGGTTGACAGGTTACCTCGGGGTAACCTAGCATATCCCCTACTCTATAATGGGTTGGAATTAATTGTATGGATTGTACAATTTCTATATTTTTAAATCACGTTCAAATAAAAAATTAATATAAAAAAACATATTATAATTCATTAAACAAGTTAATATAACACATAATCAAAGTCACATCACGTTATATTTATCATTCCAACCCTCCCAACCATCTAAACAGCTACTATACACAGGAGGATACCCCAACCCAACCCAATAACCAAACAGGCCCTTAGAACCGCCACCACCTCCTCCTCCTTCACATGAAGAAATATACAGAAAAACCATCCAGACATGGGGACCCATCTGCATTTAGCTGTCAAATCGCTCTCCTAGCTTCATCCTCCGAGATGGCCACCACCAGGTCCTCAGCCTCTTGTGTGGAGATACCCCTACTCCCCCCGCCCCTCACAACCACCTTGAGAAAGCCGCGAAATGCGCCCAGAGTTGTCGTCTAATTTCCGTCCCATTTGTCGCATGCACCCCCCCCTCCCCCCATCTCAATGCTTCTAATGAAGTTCTGACGCCCTCTGACACTGGTCATGGAGTGGAAAAAACACGTATTGTTGTCCCCCTCCCATAGCCAAGACTACATCAATCTCTGCCTCCATTCGACCCCCTTCTGTTTATCCTCCAGGCGCACCTTATTCAAACAGGCGCATCTCTCCTCAACCTCGTGGTCCAATAGGTCCCCTGTGTCCTCCACCGCATCAATGCAAGCGATGACCTTTTCGGCTCACTCTCGGCCTCTGCTCTCGGTTGCACCTCTTGAACTCAATCAATTGCTTCCTCAAAATCCCAAGTTTTCGGGCCAGAACAGTAGAGGTCGATCCTTCCAGTCGCGTACTCCGCAAAAAGTCTACCACCATCTCACGGAATCCCTCCTCCAGCAACCACGACCGCTCAAATCTTAAGGACTTTGGCCCGATGCCCTCCCCAGATGACCAGATGATCGGGGTGTGATCAGAGTAAGCATGTCGCAGAGCCCACGCGTCCTCCAAGTGGAAGAGGTCCGCCACCTCATGGGACACCAAGAAACGATCGATGTGCAATCTGAACCTCGTGTTCCTCCAAGTGTAGCAGCACACAATACAATAGCATCACAAATCTGTAAGCACGCCTCATTAATGAACTGCATCAACTCCGTCAACCATGCATCTGCACCTCCTCGCAGTCGAGGTCTATTCTCTGGTCGCAACGTCGCATTGAAGTCCCACCCAATAATACAGACCTCGTCCGGGTATGTCTCCCGGAGCAATCGCAAGTTATCCGTCAACCCAGACATCTCCTGGATAGCATGTGGCCCATAGACATTAGTCACCAAGAGCCCGACCCTGTCCACCTTACGCAGCATGCGGCATCGAGATAGAGTGGCTCCCCTTGCTCACCTCCACCATCAGATCGAAGCAGTCCCGCTCCAGCCCACCGCCAGGCCACCTGAGGCCCCCGAAGCATCCAACGCCCTCCATTCGGTCAGGCGAAAGCCACCCATCGAGTCACAAATCTCACCAAACCCTTCAAGGATCTTTGTTTCTTGTAGCAGCAGGACATCCGCCCCCATCTCCGCACACAGGTCTCGGATGGCCAACCTTTTCTCTGCCCTCCTCGCACCCCTGACATTCCAAGAGATGATCTTCATAAATCAACTAGAACAACTCTCGATGATGGAACCACCCTCAGACAGTTCAGCAAAGCCCGGCCCGCCTCCATGCCCAGTTGCCCCCCGCTTCTACCAACCGAGGGTTCAACCACCGCCGTACCTGCCTCTGCCCCTGCTGATTCCCCCAAGCTCCCTGTCGAGGCCTCCTCCCCCAAGACCGATGCTCATGAAACCTCATCTTGGTTCAGAGCATCACACATCGCCAACCTCCATTTCCTTCTGGCCTCACTGGAGGATAATCGCAAGTACCTCCTCCCAAATCTCCATGTGGGTGACGGATGCAGGTAAGGTTCCCTGTCGTCCCTCAAGGAAGCTCCAGCCACAGACTCTGTTGAAGTTGTTGAGATAATTATGGTAGTTGTTGAGATAATTATGTTAGTTTTCTATTTTTGGTATGTCTCTCTTATGTAATTAACCTAGGGCTTTTCTCCTATATAAGAGAGCCCTAGGGTCTCTTCTATCGTATGAAAAACGTTTCTCCCAACATGGTATCGGAGCAACGGTCCTAGACCGGGGTTCCCGTATGATGCAGCGTGACCCCAAATTATGGGGCCACATTTATTTAATTAGTTAATCGTCAATTTTATTTACGTTTTTAAGTTGTCGTAAATGTCTAATTGAATAATTGAGATCGCCTGTGATCTCAACGTTATCTCGTAGATTTTAATTGCAATTTTGGGTCAATTAATTAATTAGAGTCTAATTAGAGTAATTAGAGGTCAATTAGGATTCGTTAGAGTCCAATTAGGCAAGTCGGTTGTCAATTTAATTTAGTTACTATTTTTGTAAACCCCTCTCTCCTATATAAAGAGAGGGTAGTCCATTGTTTTGAGGAAGTCGATTATGAATTAAAATTTGAGATTGTTATCTCTATCCCCCTATTACTCTCTCCCCCCCACGTGATCATCACGGTTCTCGTCCCCAATCCCTCGTATTCCGACGAGTATTCTTCTTCTCAACCCCTCTACTTTTCTCCACCAAAATTTCTACCAAAAAATTATTCTCCGCGCCACGTTCGATTGTTCGTTTGCATCAAGTGGTATCAGAGCATGGATTTCGAATCGTTCCTACGATTCGACGATCCAATCGACTATTGGTGTGCGAAGTTCGGTCTCCGCCGCCCATCTCGTGATCCGCATCGCTTAAAGAAGTTCCATCAGCGTCTTATCTCATGCATCAAGGTGCACGCATGGTTGGACGCTCAAATCGACGAAGATTCGCCGGTCGACAACCAAAATCTGAACATTGTACCTGCAGTTCAAGTCGAAGTCAGCCATGAAAATGAAGGTATTCTCAGTCCTAATATCGATTTTTGTGATACAATCGTTGAACAAGACAAGGAGGACATAGGACCAACATTTGATGAAGACCCTACGGAGGAAAATTATGAAATAGTCAATTTCCGTGAGGCCGCAGTTGCTGTCCAGACGATTTCAGACCTACAAACGCCACCGGAAGCGACTCCGGCGCCATCTACAACCCTTCCGCAGGTTCCCGAGGCCGCCCAGAGCGCCGCTGCCCTACCGGCAGTCCCTCCCGCAGAGCCGGCGACTCCAGTCCCGTCCCCAGCCTCGCCGGAGCCGGCCCTGACTCCCGCACGTCCCGCCGCACAGGACCCTCTCCTCCTTCCCGCCGCCCCGTACCCCTACGACATCCTCCCCGGCACCCGCATCAACCCCACCCCAACCCCGGCACCGTCCTTCCACAGCCTCCCCAGAACCGTACCACCCGCGAGCTTCCCCTCGGCCCCAGAGACTCCCGCAGCACCCCAATCACCGCACCTCCCCTCCCCGCAACCATCTCCTCTCCCGCGCGCCACCTCACCCAGCAACCCCGCGCCGCCAGCGCCCCCTCTTCCTCGCGCGCCGCCCCGCCAACGCCCCCTCTCCTCTTCCAGGCGCGCCGCCTCGCCAACGCCCCCTCCCCTCCTGCCTCTCGCACGCCGCCCCACCATCGCCCTCTCCCCTCCAGTTCTAGCCCCGCCCCTTCGTCCACGCCACGGCGCCCTGCTCGCCGCTCGACGCTGCCCCCCAGGTCCTCCCTCTTGCGCACTCTCTCGTGCGCGCCCGAAGCCACCGCCCAGGCGGCACCATCGTGAGCCCGCCGCCCCGAGTCGCGCCTTCAAGAAGTCCTCAAACCGTGCGCATATATCGCGAGCCCTAACCAGGAAGCCGAGAACGGCGGAAATAATTTCCACCAAATCCCCTCAATTGAGGGATTGGTTATTTAGGGAAATTTACAAAAGGCGCCCTCAGGAAGATCCTATTTGCAGGAGAACCAAAAGAAGAAAGAGGAAAAGGGACAACGAAGGGGTACGAAAATTGCACCCCTACCCCTGGTGGCGAAAATTTTTAAAGAGAAGGGCTGAAAATCAGAATCATGGGGATCCTCCTCATCCAAATAGGACTAGGGCAATGGTCTTTTCCTATATAAGGACCCCATGGCTCTACTTTTTAGACACATCTCCCCTTCTCCTCTCCTTGTCCTATTGCTTTATTATGGCTTCTCCAAGGACCATCTTCTCCATGCCACACCAATTTTTTGAGCATCATGGGAAGGGGTCAACAATCGAGACGCCGCCGCCGTACGCGCCGCACATGTTCTTCAACCACAACGGTCGCACCTTCCTCGCCCGCACATGGATTCCGCCGATCGTGCCCCACATGTTCTTCCAGAAGACAGTTGAAGCCGCCGATTCATCCTCCGACCCTGCAGTTCCAGCAATTCGTCAGGAGCCGAATTCTTAAAAGCGGAGGAGAGTTGATGCAGCGTGACCCCAAATTATGGGGCCACATTTATTTAATTACTTAATCGTCAATTTTATTTACGTTTTTAAGTTGTCGTAAATGTCTAATTGAATAATTGAGATCGCCTGTGATCTCAACGTTATCTCGTAGATTTTAATTGCAATTTTGGGTCAATTAATTAATTAGAGTCTAATTAGAGTAATTAGAGGTCAATTAGGATTTGTTAGAGTCCAATTAGGCAAGTCGGTTGTCAATTTAATTTAGTTACTATTTTTGTAAACCCCTCTCTCCTATATAAAGAGAGGGTAGTCCATTGTTTTGAGGAAGTCGATTATGAATTAAAATTTGAGATTGTTATCTCTATCCCCCTATTACTCTTTCCCCCCCACGTGATCATCACGGTTCTCGTCCCCAATCCCTCGTATTCCGACGAGTATTCTTCTTCTCAACCCCTCTACTTTTCTCCACCAAAATTTCTACCAAAAAATTATTCTCCGCGCCACGTTCGATTGTTCGTTTGCATCACCGTATCCCACCCAAAACCCTAAACCTAACCCCCCCCCCCTCCCCCCCCCCCTCCCGCCTCCTGCGCCGCCGCCCGGACCGACCCCTGCCATCCCGAGGTGCCGCAAAAGCCCCCCCGCCCTCCTGTGCTCGGCTGGGGTGTCCAGCAAGTGCCGAGTGCGCTCCGGTTGACTTCCCGTGATCTGAAACTGTATTCCAGCCCCTGTTTTGCAATCTATTGGTCTGATTTTGGTTGTCGGTGGTGTTGTTGGTCTTCCATATCACATCTAAACGCCACTAGACCTTAATAAACTGCATAGGAATGGTTGTATAAGTCTACATATACAACCACTCCTCTTCATGCTTGTGTAGACATTATTCAGTTGATCTACTCCTCAGTTGTCCGAGGTTCATTAATACAATGTCCGACATTAAAAGTGACGTGTTCTCTTCTTCTGGTGCATTCAAAGGACCTGCACCAATAGTCAAGATGGATGGGACCAATTATGAACTATGGTCCATGCAGTTTCGCACTCTTATGCAGTGCCACAAAAAAGAACACATTATCACCGAATCCGAACCGGCGGACAAAATTGGGGCCAATGCTTCGTGGAAGCAAGATGATGCTTATGCTCGTATTTGGCTCTCCGAGACGCTCACCACGGAGATTGCCAACGATATTGTCAACCAACCCACCGTAAAGGTTATGTGGGATATATTAGCAGCCACATATGGGCAAGCCAAGAATGAGAGCAAGATTCTTCAGTTACAGTTTGACATTTTCTCGACCAAACAGAATGGTCGCCCGCTTCATGTGCATTTTTCTCATCTTCGCGGCATGTTTAAACGTCTACACAGCTTCATGCCTATAACTGCCAGCACCGAGCAGCAACAACAGTATCGGAACGCCACTATGACAGGGGTGTTCCTATCCTCTCTTGATTTCGAATATGATGCAGCATGTACACAGCTTCTAATTGGAGAGATGATACCCCCTATGGAAGAAGTATAAAAGCGGCTCAGTCGGATTACCACTACTGTCGCTCTGAATCCTTCCGCTATGGCCGTCTCACGGGGAAGGGGAGGATCTTCCCAGTTTCGAGGACGTGGTCTTCGTGGTCGTGGTGGTGGCCGTCAGCGTGGCCCGTGTTCTTATTGCCATCGTCCTGGTCACTCTGAGGAGACATGCTTTCAGAAGCATGGATATCCAGCCTCTGCAAGGGTTGCTGAACAGACAGAACCTACCTTGGCTCCATCCCAGGATGCTCGCCTGGATGATATTGTTTCTAAACTTCGCGAGATGATGTCTGCTCCCATTATTCCGGCTGCGACTTCCTCTGATGCTGCGGCTACTGCCAAAGCCTCGTCTAGCTCCTCAGGTACTACTTATGCTCTTACGGGTTGTAGCAGCTCTGATTTGACTGATTGGATTGTGGATTCGGGAGCATCTCATCATATGTGTGGAGATCGAGCACAGTTTACTTCCTACATCCCGATTGCCTCTGGTCGATTCGTGGTGATTGCTAATGGAGTTCGACTACCTATTGTTGGTCAGGGGGAGATTGTTCTAGCTCCTTTTCATTTGCAGAACGTTTTACATGCTCCAGCCTTTCAGATGAATCTTTTGTCTATTAGTCAAATTAAAAAAGATTTACATTATCGTGCCATATTTGATCCATCTTCCCTTGTGTTTCAGGACATACTGACGGCCAGGGTGATTGGATGTGGTGGCCGTGAGCAGCGAGGATTGTACAAGCTTACCATACCATCTCATGCTGGGATCGCTACTATTCCTTCTGCATCTGTTTCACCGTTCATGTGGCATCTATGCTTTGGACATCTTCCTCTTCAGAAGATGTATCATGTTCTACCTCAATTATCTACTCGTACTACCTTGGATTGTGAAGCCTATCAGCTTGGAAAGCACCACCGCTCTTCATTTCCGTCTCGTCAGAGTCGTGACAGTAGTCAGTTATTTGAGTTATTTCATTTTGATATTTGGGGTCCTAGTCGTGTTCCTGATCATCAGGGACATCGTTTTTATTTGATTGTTGTTGATGATTACTCTAGACTATCTTGGGTGTTTTTATTAAAACATAAGTCTGAAGCTGGTGCTATAATCAAGTCTTTCCTTATTGAAGTCAAAAACATTTTCTCCGCTAATGTTAAAATTATTCGTACGGATAATGCCTTGGAATTCTCTACCTTACAATTATCTGCATTTCTCAGATCTATTGGTATTATTCATCAGACCTCTTGTGTTCATACGTCACAGCAGAATGGTGTAGTTGAACGCAAACACCGTCACCTTCTAGACGTTACACGGACGCTTTTGATTCAGAGTCGAGCTCCCCATTCTTTCTGGGGAGATGATGTTCTTACAGCATGTTACTTAGTAAACAGGATGCCTTCCACCATGCTAGGAGAAAAGGTTCCCTTCTTGATTGTGTTTCCCGAGAAGGACCTATTTTCTCTCACTCCTAGAGTTTTTGGTTGCGTCGCCTTTGTCCACAATTTTGCTCCTGGTCGTGACAAGCTCTCACCCGGAGCGGTCAAATGTGTTTTTGTTGGATATTCTCGTACCCAAAAAGGGTATTGTTGTTTTGATCCTGTAGGACGGAGATAATATGTGAGTGCTGATGTCACATTTTTTGAGTCTATTATGTATTTTTCTCCTACATGTGACAGATTGTCCAATGGTAGTTCTGAAGAAGATGTGGTTGTTCCTCCACCACCTCCTTCTCCTCCAACTCTGCCTACTCCACCGCAAATCTCTCCACCTCCATCTCCATTTCCATCTCCACCTCCACCTCAATTCTTGCCACATGTTTACACTCGTAGGTCTTCTACTCACCCCGCTGCTCATATGCCCTCTACATCATCCAACACGCCTCAGGTATGTCATGAACATATTATTTCATCTGATGGTCTTTTGGATGGATCACAGGCTGAGACAATTATACAGAACAGTGTGGATGATGACCTGGAGGTTCCCATTGCTTTGAGGAAGCCTCGTCGTCAGTGTGCTATTTACCCTCTTGCTGCACATGTTAGTTTGGATCATCTTTCAGAAGAGTACAGGCGCTTTGTTTTTTTTTTTTGACGCTCAAAAAAGGGGGAGACACTCAGAGGTGTTCGCCCCAGTTTATTAAGAAAAAGGAGAGAAGAACTTACAGTGAGGAGAAGGAAAGCAAAAACAAAAGGTAGATGATATCAAGATAGACACTCAGAGGTGTTCGCCCCAGGCGCTTTGTTGTGGGACTATCTGCAGTTACTGTCCCACGAACATATCAGGAGGCGTTACAGGACAATAGGCGGTGTATGGCCATGGAAGAGGAGATGGCAGCCTTGCAGTCGCGGGGTACATGGAGTCTTGTGCCTGCTCCTTTGGGTGCCTCCGTAGTCGGCTGCAAGTGGGTATTTACAGTCAAGCACAAAGAAAATGGCAGTGTGGATCGCTACAAGGCGAGACTTGTGACACGTGGGTTCACCCAAACCTATAGGGTGGACTACCAGGATACCTTTTCCCCAGTAGCCCGACACTCTACGCTTCGTTTCTTTATGTCAGTTGCAGCTTCCAAGGATTAGCCTCTTTATCAGCTTAATGTGAAGAATGCATTCCTATATGGGGATCTACAAGAGGAAGTTTATATACAGCAGCCACCAGGGTTTGCTACTGAGGGGGAGTCTCAGAAGGTATGCAGGCTCCATAAGGCGATTTATGGCCTTAAGCAGAGCCCTAGAGCTTGGTACCAGAAGCTATCTGAGCTAATAGAGCAACAGGGGTTTGTACGGTCTACTGCAGATCATTCACTTTTTGTCCAGAAGACACAGAGAGGTACCATTGCTATTCTTGTCTATGTAAATGATATCATTGTCACAGGGGATGAAGAGCAGGGCATTCAGACTGCCAAGGAATTCCTTGGTACGCAGTTTTGACCAAGGATCTTGGCACTCTTCGATACTTTCTTGGACTGGAGTTTGCAAGGAATCAGCGTGGTCTTGTGATGACCCAGAGAAAGTTTGTGATGGATCTGCTTTTTGAGACAGGTATGACAGAATGCAAACCTGCTACTACTCCTATGGATCCAGGTGTGAGATTGTATGATGATGACACTGAAGAGGTTGACAGCAGGAGATACAGAGAGCTTGTTGGGAAGCTCTTATATGCCACCATCACCAGACCAGATATTTGCTTTGCAGTGTGCAAAGTTAGCCAGTTCATGGAGCAACCCAGGAAGGTGCATATGGATGTGGTTCAGATGATTTTGAGGTATCTGAAGAACTCACCTGGTACTGGTCTTATCTTCAGCAGGGATACATCCCTTGAGGTGACTGCATGTGCAGATGCAGATTATGCAGGGTGCCCCAAAGACAGGAAGTCTACTTCTGGCTTTGTTGTTTTTGTAGGCAACTCCCTTGTTTCATGGAAAAGCAAGAAGAAGACAGTAGTTGCAAGATCCAGTGCGGAATCTGAATGCAGGGCCATGGCACAGGGAAGTGCAGAGATGATGTGGGTTAGATCCGTATTGACGGACCCTGCTGTTGAGGTTCCTCTTCCTATGCAGTTGTTATGTGAAAAGCAGCTCTGTTTATTGCCAATAATCCTGCTTTCCATGAACGAACTAAACATATAGAGGTGGATTGCCATTACACTAGAGACGTGATTCAGAAAGGTCTCATATCCACCACTCATGTTTCTACTGGAGATCAGACAGCTGATATCTTCACCAAGGCACTTACTAGAGGTCCTTTCCAGAAGTGTTGTACCAAGCTAAGCATGATAGATATTTATGCTCCAGCTTGAGGGGGAGTGTTGAGATTGTTGAGATAATTATGGTAGTTGTTGAGATATTTTTGGTATGTCTCTCTTATGTAATTAACACAGGGCTTTTCTCCTATATAAGAGAGCCCTAGGGTCTCTTCTATCGTATGAAAAACGTTTCTGCCAACAGACTCTAATTAGGATTCCACCACCCTCAAGCCGTAAACCACCCCCTGGATATCGTGTACCACCACCCCCAGCTGGTCGTCCACCGACGTCAAGCCGGAGCAGCTCCCGCCTCCGCCCACCATAGCTGAGGACCCCAGCACATACCGCCCCTTGAGCACCGATGGGAGCACTACCCGGCCGGTCCCAAGCTGCGTCGATTGCTCCAGATCCACGGAGACGCCAAAGCGAGAGTTTGAGTCCAGGCTCACCTTCCTTAGCATGGACCCCGACCCCTTTGCCGCCACCAGGAGAGGGTCACCAACAACCGGGTCCTAGCACAAGGGCCAGTGTTGTGGATAACCTCCTTCTCGCCCCTACACTCGCCCTTCCCTGCATCATTGATTGGCTCACCTGGCTCCAGAGGGGTACCCCCACGAAAACACTCCACCTCTACCCTGAAGGACGCACAGCTAATTCTCATCAGAAGCTCAAAGGGCAGAACCATTGTCCTCACCGCAAACTCCGCTATCAAGTGGGTGTCCTCTCCCATGTATAGATCCGAGCTCATGATGGAGATAACTACCATGAATCCTCCCAGCAGCATCTCCACCGACCTTCCATCTCGCGTCCGTAAGGGCACGCCCTTCAGCACCAATATCTTGTAGAACCACCCGTACGAGGACCTATCTCGGAGCGATGAGCGTCTCCACCCCACCAACCCATCTGGCTCCCCCCACAGAAGGTTGGCCACCTCCCCAGCGGATAGCCCCCGAGCACACACAGCAAGATAAACTTTTAAAAAACTTTATTAATAGTATATTTTGATCAAAATTGATATATCAAAAATTTAAATTAGTGTAAGTTAGTTCTAAGTTATTTTTTGGAATGAAGCTTTTGACCTTCATATTTAAGATTTATAGTTTCAGATACTCTTCAAAAAATATAATTTATATTAGGCATTTTTACACGATGACTCTTTTAAATTTTGGCAAACTACGCAACAACCTCTGATATATTTATACTTACTCCACAAATCATGTAAACTTGTTCCGTGACTTCCGTCTTACACCATGATCCTTGCCATCAATTAACTCTTCTTAAGCCAATATATTGAGATTATCTTGAGTTAATCAAACCATGGGAGTAAATCCAAAATCAAACCATGGGAGCAAATCCAATGGTGGAGTGTGACCTCCCTCCGTCCTTTCTTCTTCTCACTCATTTCTTCTTCTCTCCCTATATTTCCCTCTCCCTTCAGATCTTCAAGCAACCTAACCCAAGGTGCTTCCCTCATGATTGACACTTATTTCCCCTTCCTTGCAGATATGAGGGAGCAACCTTCTGCAATCTATTGGGGGGACCATCGAACTACCATGTCGCTCCGACAGTGCTACTCACCCCTCCATGTGTAAGCCATCAAGAAGAGGCTATCACTCTAGAGAGGGGTGCTATCAATCGAGGAGGATGGATTGTTAGGAGGAGGTCCTTGCAACCTACACTAATAGGTGGTCATGAGCCCATCATCCACAACCGAACAATGTCGTAGACCCGTCTCCAATCATTGAGGGAGCATCTTCCCCATCACCCTTGAGCAGAGATACCACTCACCTCCACCCACTATTGTTGATCTCCTTACACCACTACAAGCAAATCCTCCACTCCATCACCATCTACCATTGTCGCACTCCTCTCCATCATTTGGTTGCCGCTTCGCCTCCAGCTCCATCACCGAAGAAACACCCAAACCCTCTTTCTACCAATCCCATCGATTGATTAGGGGAAGATGAAACCCCCAAATCCTCATTCCATTTTTTGTTGGAATCTAGATTAGAAAGGAAGGAGGAAAAACCACCAAATCCTCTTTTCATTTTTTTTGGAATCTAGAGTAAAAAGGTCGGAGGAGAAGGAAAAAGAATGGGGGTGTTCTTTTTAAATTTTCGTTCAATATCAAGGGTATAAAGGCATCTTTTTAACAGATTTTGTTCTATTTAACGGTGAAATAGATGAAAGTTGCCATAGGGGTCGTGGTGTAAGAGTAAGTTTGTAGGAGTAGTGGGGTAAATATGCATGATAGGCAGATTTTATAAAGGTTGTGGTGTAAAAATCCCTTTATACTAAATGTTTTATTTTTCAGTGCAAAATTCTAATTAATAGCCAAGTAATTTTTTATTTTTTATTACATATATAAATAGAAAGCATATTTGTCACAATCACAAAGAGCAGCGAAGCCAATAGATAATGTTGTCACAACCCCCCTCTGCGACTGAAAAAAACCCAACACATCTTCCAATCACCAGCACCAAGTAAGATGCCATCATCACACGCATCTTCATCCAAAAAAACTATTCATAAGGGAAGCCTCCGTGCAAAAGGGAAGCTCAAATAATAAGCTTTAGCAAAGTCCGCCTTCGACAGCATCCCCTTTGCCTTTCCTTCTTTGAATCCACAATAATATCAGATGTCATCACCATCCCATCCATCATATGTTGACCAAGGATGAACGTAGCCTGCGATTAAGTAATGATGGAGTCCAGAACAACCTGGAGCCAATTTGTCATGGCATTCGCAAGAATGAGGTATAGCATTGGACTGCGCAATGAGCCTCAGATCCTCCACATGCAGCAAAGCATCCTTCTTGAAGGAAAAGAAAAGAGTGATTCACGTGCTCAAAGCCCTAGAACTCCAATCGCAACTTCTCAACAACTACAAGAACGTCATGACTCACTAACATCCAGAATTCTCGAAAGAAGACGGAGAACCCATCTAGACCAGGCAAACCATCAGTATTCAACTCAAACACTGCATCAAAAACCTCTCTGCCATGAAATGTGTCCTCAACTCCAACATATGTATCTCAGACGGCCTCGAAACCTCCTTATCAACCCATCTCACCCCCTCCCCCTCAACCATAAAGATCTCCTACTCAGCTCACGGACATAACATGTCACAACTGCCCCAATAACCCATATACCCTTCCACCACCTCTCCACAAACCTCAATCAAATGGATCATGTTATGTCTCCTCTACCTATTGGTCGCAGCATGGAAGAAATGTGTATTTTGATTCCACTACTTTAGCCATAGCTGCCTAGATCTTTGCAGCCACTATACATCTTGCTTCTTGTCCTCCTCCGGCAGGAACTGGTGATAATCCTTCATGGTCAGCTTCTCCTCCTACATTGCCTTCTCCACCCCACCCCAACACACCCCCCCCAACCACCCCGCTTATCCCACACCTCCTATGTGAACTCGGTCAATATCTTATACAAGACCTCAAGCTTCATCATTGTCACCTTGGAAGCTGCTTTCGCCATAAGCAGGTCCCTCTAACAACTAAAACTCACCCACGAAAGCCATCCTCCAGCAACCATGAGCGCTTAAAATGGAGTAGACCACTGATGTAGTAAATCCTCTCCAAAATCCCAACATATAAAGGTTTGAATACGACCGTTGTAACAAAATCATAGTCTCCAATGGAAGACCTCTGAAAGTTCCACTGAACAAAGGATGTGGTCTAACCGAGACCACGTTGTCAAGTTCCACCATGTGAAATGAGAATTCACAACATCTAGCACCTTCATAAACAAATCTCCCAGAAACTCGTCGAATAAAGGGAAACCAAGGCTTGTGCCCCCTCGCTCTCTCGAAGACAATTAGACATAAATAAAGTGACATTGAAGTCACTAACCACCAAATCTTTGAATACGGTACATGCACCACTTGTAGTTCGTCCCAGAGGTCAGTGGAAGTCAGTGCCCTAAAGGCCCATGGATCGTAGAGAAGAAAATACGAACACCATCCGCCTGATGCAGGAGGACGAAAGTAAGTGCCTTGACTCCACCGTCAAGCATCTCGAAAAGACCACTAAACCACCTTGCTACTAAGAAATCAGATATACCAACAGAGGGAACCATCAAAAACTCAGAAGGACGAGAGAAAGCCACCGACCTCGATGTGAGAGCATCCAACCTCACCAACTCCATCTCCTGCAAGCAAGTCGCATTTGCTCACGACTCTCCAAGTAGTGTATCAACCATCCTTTTCTTGTCTGGTTTTCCTAGGCATCAGATGTTCAAGGAAACAAACTGCATCTCGAAACCATGCTCTCTCAACTTAACAGTAGTGCATTTCCCAACCCTGTCTCGAAAAGGCATCTCCACCTCCGCACCCCAACTCGAAGCCTTTCTCTCATCTTCAAGATCCCTCACATCCTAGATCATCTCATCCAATATGTGTCTTCCACTGAAACACCAGCAAGACCCTCGAATGTCCCTCCATAGGTCTCCTACCATGAGACCCCTTCCTAGGTCACTGGTGTAGCATCTCCTTGCACTTTCTTAAATCAAGATCATGCTTAGTCTCCACTTCAGTGGACAAGGGAACACCAACAATCACCTTCCGCACCTTCAACATGAGTGTTTTCGTTACCTCCTAAACCTGCATCTCAAGGGACGGGCTAGCTAGCTCAGCATCTTATTCCTAGCAGAAGGTCATCGTTTATGCGTTGTTCAGAGGAAGACAATGACACGCCAGAATTCCAAACATTGAGCAGTTCGCGACCTTAACACTTCCCGAGAGCCCACCCCATGCGCCAAAAGTGGACCCAAAAGCCATCTTCCTGCCAACTACTTGCTCAGTTCCCAACACAAAAGAATCAGTGTAAGACCTCTAAGTAGTGGGCCCCTCTCATTATAAGTTTCAAACCTGGCCCACTGTCCAAATGAGACACATAACCACTCTATCGTGTAGTATTCGTCGAGACCTTTCCAACGAACCCAAAAACATTGAAATCGAAGTATGTATGAGGAAGTAACAAGCAAAAGACATTCAGTTTACAAGTTTCAGAAATAGATCCAAACCCGGATCTCATTAAGCTCGAGCCTATAAAAAGAGGTGCACCCAAGTGGTTTGGTTAACCAGACAACTTTCCTTCACTGGAGCTTCTCCCCTATCGCCTGAGCTCTGCCATTAAAGAGAGATTTTCAGAGGCCGATCGAAGATCCGAGGACATCGTCTTGAAGGCCTCAGCGAGTGGAGCCACATGGTGGGCATAGAAATATGCTAAACCTCGCGGAACAATTGTTCCAGGCGAGGGAGTGTCACGGGGGACAACCCCGAAATATGGACGGGGGACAACCCCGAAGTATGGCTTTTTTACCATCCCTCTTGTTGTCGGATTTACGATGTTTATATTATTGGTTTGCACGGGATGTCTACTACCTATTGTCGGGTTTTCGTTGCTATTCATCGTTGTTTTAGGCATGTCGGGTAAGTTATCCCATCAAGTTTTTGACTTTTCCGGCCAATCTGTGGCCCAAGTGTGAGATTCAATTATGTTTTCTTATAAGGATGTTAGAAGGAACACAATGGTGTAGTCGGATCGTCGATCAGTGCGAGTTCACGAGATGTCACCGGAGTGGTTCCGACTATTGTCCAGGTCATGCACATTGTGTTGATCGATCATTCTTGATCGATCAATCCCTTACAGTCGATCGATCATTTTGGCCCAAAATGATCGATCATGTTTGGCTTTTTGATCGATCAGTAAAGTTAGGTGATTGATCATTCTGGGACTGTGGACCCCATTCAGACTTTCAAATTGATGGATTTTGATGCTGAAAATGATCTAAACATTATAAGATATTAATATATATGTCAAATATCTTGATTATATCAATAAATTGATAATTATGTGAAATGGGTCCGGTGTAACTTAAATTTAAGATAAATGAGCTAATGGATTCGGTGACGTCGGGTAAGAATGAGATTTGAGCATCACATTTCAAATCTGAGTTTCGGCTCTTAAGACCAGCCGTTGAGTCTCCCATTGTAGTTCTCGTTCATGCCACATGTCTGACTTTCAGTAGCATGGGAGTAGCTTGGAGTAGCATCGCCAAAGGAGGGGTATGCACCCTTTGGGTCCCAGGTAGAAGCTTAAATGACCGCAATCTCACCATTTTGTTGGTCAGGGGGCATACTTGGTGCATCAATGTGCCCCTTTTGCCTAGTGACAATCTCGGTTTCAGATGTGTGAAGACAGATAGTTATTGTTAGAAATAAACATGCGGAAGCGAACATGGAAAAAGATAAAGAAATATAAAGAAGATGGGATTTTTACGTGGAACCCTACTCCGTAAGGAGCGGGATGAAACCACGGGAGAAGCCCTCAACGGGGCGGATATTCTATTGAACTTTCTCATCTGTTACAGGAGGCCTGGGGTTCTTTATATAGCTTCTACAGGGCCTCCAAGTCCCACCACTAGGCGGTATGGGACTAAACTCAGTGGTGGGGTAAATGGATCTTGGAGGGATCCATTTACCCACCTATTACATAAGTGACGCATGCTCCAAATACTCTAACACTCCCCCTCAAGCTGGAGCATGCAATGCTCAGCTTGGACAAAAAGAAAGAAACTCAACTCACAATACATGACACTACAGACAATATCAACCCAACGCGCACAACTGCTGCAGTCGAGGACGTTGCTTCTCATGGCGTGCATGTGAGGAGGACGAACGGGGCTGGAGTGTCTATCTGGCTCAGAGAATGGAACTCTACTGTGGAGTCCCTATGATACCACATGAAAACCCTTGCCCTTAATGGCATAGGGAATAGTCCTCTGCTCTGGAGTCCCTATGGCTCACATGAAAGCTCTGGCTGACCAACAAGAATGACAAATGATTGGCATGCGTCATCGTCGAGTCTGAATCTGAAATTTGTAGAGTCCGAACGTCTGTCTGGTCTGGAAAGTCTGATATCTGAATCAAGACCTGTGACTCTACATATACTCCCCCTTTCTCCCATACTGGTCTGAATGACATTGTTGACCACGTTGGGAGAAGACAAGATAATATATAAATATGGGGAGAACAACATGAACAAAAACCATTGCGGCTTTTCATTTTCATTTTTTTTTAATAAGCCGACACATTTCTTCTTCTTCTTTTTTTTTAATTAATAATATTTTTTTTGAAACAATTTTTTTTATATGCCATTTTCATCATTTTTTTTCGGCATTTTTCAAAGCTCACATTTTTTTTAAATTGCGTACGGCTTTTTTTTATTGTACGCGCCTCTTTTTTTCTTTTTTTTTTGTAAATCTCTCCTTTTTTTCTCTCTCTTTTTCTTTTTTTTTAAACAAACATCAAACATACAACCCACTTGGCTTTTAACTCTCCCCCCTCTCTCTCTCTTTTAAAACACATATCACAGCCCCCCTCGTATATTTTCTTTTCTCAGGGACCTCCAAATAAATAACCCTCTTTTTTTTAAATGTTGGGGCCCCACCTTAGGGTTCCACGATGGGTGGACCCTTATACAAAGCCGCCAGAGATGCTTCGCTATGCAGGGAGGATCGCCGCCTCCGAGATCGGGTTCACACCTTTTGTTGAAGCTGGAGCATCGCGCGCAGGAAGGCGGAACCTCGCCTAGAAGGCACTGCACGCTGCCGGGCGATTGGAGGGGGGGGTCTGCCTGATGCGCCTCTGTCGGCGTGAGATTGGAGTGGAGGGCGCCGCTGCTGGAGTATCGATTGGAGATGCGAGGGCATGGCGCCGCTTGAGAAGAAGCGGCTGGAGACCTACGAGGTGCGGGCGGCGCCGCCTACGGGAGTTGTACAGGAGGGTATTGCCGCCGTTGGAGGGTGTGGTGGGGAAGGCGGCCTGGATTAGGGCGGCAGCACCGCCGTGGATGTTGTTTAGAGCGCCGCCAAGGAGGAAAGGCGCGATGCGCGATGGTCTGCACGCCGCCTAGATGATCGCATGCCGCCTGAATCGAGAGGAGGTCTGCAGCCCCTGCGCGAGGGAAGAGGGGAGATCAAGGCAGGCCATTGGAGCGCGGATGCCTTTGCTTGGGTGAAGTATGCCGCCTGGTGTGTGTGTGCCCTTGCTGCTGATGACCTGCCAACGCTGGTGCCGCACGATACGGCTGGAAGTGCTAGGCTAGATGAGGATGATGCGCAGGGAGATGGAGGCCTGTGCCTGGGAGCATCGCGTCGCCTGCATGATGCGGCTGTATGATAGGGTTTCAGGAAAGAAACCCTAGAACCGAATCTCCAATAAACTTCTTGAAAATAATCTTCGATATTAAAATCGGATCTTGAATAAAGAACGAACATAAAAAATCCCGAGAATCGAACCCGCTCTGATACCATGTTAGAAAATAAACATGCGGAAGCGAACATGGAAAAAGATAAAGAAATATAAAGAAGACGGGATTTTTACGTGGAACCCTACTCCGTAAGGAGCGGGATGAAACCACGGGAGAAGCCCTCAACGGGGCGGATATTCTATTGAACTTTCTCATCTGTTACAGGAGGCCTGGGGTTCTTTATATAGCTTCTACAGGGCCTCCAAGTCCCACCACTAGGCGGTATGGGACTAAACTCAGTGGTGGGGTAAATGGATCTTGGAGGGATCCATTTACCCACCTATTACATAAGTGACGCATGCTCCAAATACTCTAACAGTTATGGTCAGTTGTTTGTGCTTCACTTCTTTCACTTAAGGTTGGCACTTAGATTCAGGTTGGTGTAACTGTAAGCCACATTGATTAGTATCCTGAGTGTTAGTCTTAAGCGGGGAGTTCCTGGAGTTGTGTGTTTATCAGAAGGAGAAGGTTCAAGACGATTTCAAGACTATATATTCCAAGGGCCGGTAGTGAGAGTTGGCACACGGTAAAGTGTGGGATTTCAATTGGCACACAATAAAGTGTGGGATGGATTTGGCATATGGTTAAGTGTGGGATTACATGTTTTGAATCAAGGCTGGTATAACAAGGATGAGGATAAGAATAAGGATCAAGGATCTATGTTTTCTGATCAATTATAGTATGGTTTGGGTTTACACAATTACCCCCTTTTATACACTTTCCAGCCTTTAGTTCGTTTTCTTGGTTAGTTGTTAGAAAATATGAATGTGGAAGCGTATCAGATAAAAAGAATAAAAATATGAAGAACACACGGGATTTTACGTGGAACCATACTCCTTAAGGAGTGGAATGAAACTACGGGAGAATGCCTTAAAGGGCTGATAGTCTATTGCTTTTTCTCATCTGGATACAATGGGTGTGGGGGTCTATATATAGCCCCCACTGAGTCTCCACATCTCCAAACTGGTAGACGCAAGACTAAACTCTGGATGGATAAATGGATACTGGAGTGATCCATTTGCCCATCTACAACTCAAGTAGCGCACAACCAAATACTCCAACACTCCCCCTCAAGTTGGAGCATGCAATGCTCGGCTTGGACAAACAGAAAGAAACTCAACTCATGCTACATAGCACTACATACAATATCAACTCAACGCGCACAACTGTTGATTGCTGTTGAGGATGTTGCTTCTCATGACGTGCATGTGAGGAGGATGAATGGGTTGGAGTGTGAGTCGACTGAATTTCCTCATCGAAGAGCATGTGCTCTGTACTGCGCCTGTCAGAGTCACTGCAACTAAAAATGAGTCTCCACCTGGAGAACTCTGGCCTGCCACAACAATGTGGACAACTGCTCCATCTCTAAAAAGGGCCGAACTGAAATGCCATGGAGTGCAATCCTCGTCGGAGTCCACGGTCACTGGAGAATGGAGTCTAAAGAAGACTCTTCGTCGAAGAACTGGGTCTCTCCCATCTAGCACAGAGAATGGTACTCTACTCTAGAGTCCCTATGAAACCACATGAAAACCCTAGCCAACATGGCATAGGGAATGGTCCTCTACTCTGAATCCCTATGGTTCACATGAAAACCCTGGCCGAAAATACAAGAAAGATGGGGACCACGACAAATGATGGCATACATGTGCACATCTGAAAAGACCGCATACATGTGTGTGTCTGAAACTGAAGACTTGGAAACATCTGATGTCGAGTCTGAATATATGTTGTAGAGTCTGGAATCTGAATGGTCTGGAGAATCTGAAACTGGATCTGGAACCGACCTGTGACTCTACACAATACTCCCCCTTTCTCACATACTAGTCGGAATATATATCATCGACTATGTTGGAAGAAGACAAGAAATTGGGGAGAACAAAATATCAATAAGCCGATCACTATTTTTTTCGGCTTTTCAAACATTCATTTCATTTTTTTGAAATAATTTTTTAAAGCCGTTTCATTCCCTCTCTTTTTTTATGGTTTTTCCTTCTTACCTTTTATTTAATCATTTTTTTAAATATACGTACGGCTTTTCTTTTGTATGTGACTTTTTCTCAAAAAAATCATGCAAATTTTTTTTCCCGATCCGCTTGGGCCCAATCTTCTCTCTCCCCTTTTTTAATACTGCAGCCCAATTTGGGCTCATCGAAATTTTGACCTTCCTTTTTTCTTTGTTTGCATTAGAAAACATTTTGTTAAAGTTGCAGCCCAAAATTTTTTTTATTCCCAGCCCCTCGCTCCATTTTTTCCACCATTTTTTAACCATCACACGGCCCAAAGGCCTGTGCACAACCGAGACCCTTGATTTTCTTTATTCAGGGTTCCCATTTGGGAACCCTCTTCCATCGCACAAAGGAGTCTGTCGTCGCCCCTATAGGATCTGGAGGGTGTCGCTGGAGGGCGCATCGTGCGGAGAGAGGCAGTACGGCCAGGGCCATCGCGCTTCACCTGGGGTGTTGCTCGCCCTCAGGAAGGTGCAGCGACCAGAACCTTCGCGCCTGAAGATGTTTTGCCGCCATCGCCTGCACGCCAAGGGGAGCAGAGGGTCACGCACCGCCAGGAGCTCACGCGTGTTGCAGCTTGGAAGACTGTCGCATGTGCGCTGAGAGAAGACTGATGAGGAAGACCCGAAGATCGCGCTGCTGGAGGTGCTGCGACGCATCGCCTGACTCCGCCGCCTGGATCTGATGGCGCCTGGATTTGAAGGGAGGAGCGCGAGGTTGCCTAGATCATATGGCACATAGGGAGCACCTGGATATGATTTTCCGACAAGTATGGAGCAATTGACGCTATGGAGCAGGGCTATGGAGCAGTTGACGCCACCGATGGGGGTTGTTTCTTCGAATATATATGTGTATATATTCATAACCTCGGCTTGATTTAGAGCTTTGAGTAGATCTAGCGTTCTGGCAAGAATCCTTGCACAGGGGGAGTCACCACGTGGGAGAGCGAAGGCAGAGCTGCTTGCGCCTGAGATGGAGTAGACACCTGGAGAGGCGCGTGTACGCCCTAGAGTTCGAGCGGCGCGCAGGAGAGGAAGTTCGCATGCGCCGCGAGGTCTGGATGGAGTTTGTGGCTCGCACCACGAAAGGAGTGTTGCCTGGAGCTTGCGGCTTGAGAGAGGTGCACGCAAGGAGGATGAGAGGCGTTGGGCTTCGCCTTTAGGAGCCTGGATCTGGAGGGGCAGCGTCGATATGCACAGCATATCTAGGGTTTCAAAAAGAAAACCCTAACAATGATAGCATGATGTTGAATGATCTTGTGCAGAGCTTGAAAAAACTCACATATAAATCTTCATCAAACTCTGACTCTCGAAAAATACATAAAAATTTTCAAGAACAAATCTCCGAGAATCGAACCCGCTTTGATACCATGTTAGAAAATAGGAATGCGGAAGCATGTCAGACAAAAAGAATAAAAATATGAAGAACACACGGGATTTTACGAGGAACCCAACTCCCTAAGGAGCGAGATGAAACCACAGGAGAATGCCTCAAAGGGCTGATAGTCTATTGTTTTTTCTCATCTGGATACAATGGGTGTTGGGGTATATATATAGACCCCACCGGGTCTCTACATCTCCAAATTGGTAGATGTGGTACTAAACTCTGGATGAGGTACATGGACCCATCTACAACTCAAGTAGCGCACAACCAAATACTCCAACAGTTTTTTTAGCACCGTACTGAGCAACTTTGCTCATGAAGTGCCTACTTTCGTGAATCTAGCATGTTTTCAGGAACAGTCGCAGCAGTGAGCAACTTGGTTCGATTCTTCTACTGTTGGTTTAGTCTACTGTTGTTACGTTACTTTTGGGTGTGCACATTTTATGGCATTTTCTTGTTGTCTTTACTTGTACCTTTTGTGGGAGATGTGTATTATGTGTATGGACACTTCAGTGATACATGTATGGCATTTTGTGGACATGGATACTGTAGAGACCGATATTATTACATGTTATGTACATGTTCGTAATTTCTTATTGTTCTCTGGACTACTATGTATTTTACCCGTGAGGTCTCTCTCTATATAAGACCGCCTAGGGTTCCCTTGAATAACATATTATTCACTTTTCCCAACATGGTATCAGAGCCTAAGCCCTAGGGCTCTCACACCCGTCGCACACCCTTCCTCCCTCTCTCTCTTTCTCGATCCCGGCCCCGCCGCCTCCCGGCCCTCCAGGCCCCGCCGTCTCCCGGTCCTCCAGGCCCCGCCGCCTTCCGATCTCGCCGACAGGTTTCGGTCCCGGCCCTCCAGCGCCAGTCCTGGTCCCCATCTCCAAGATCCCCAACGCCGCTGCCGGCCTCCCAGCGTCGGTCCCGGCCTCCCAGCGCCGGTCCCGGCCTCCCAGCGCTGGTCCCGGCCTCCCAATGCCGGTTCCGGTACCCTCTACCTATCCATGCCGATCACAGCCCTAGCTGGCTTCTTCCTAGCCGGCGCCGGCCCTCTTCTACGGCCTCTGTCGTATCCACTTCCTTCGCCAGATCAATGGATTTGGGTGTGTAACGTCTACATACGCACTCAAATCATATGTTGTCTGTGTAGACACCCGGTTCTTTGTCTACAAACCCTAGTTCTTCGTCTCCGGCAATATGTCAGAATCAAAGGTTGATATGCCCTCCATAGGCGCGTTCAAAGGTCCCGCGCCAATAGTGAAGATGGATGGGACGAACTACGAGCTCTAGGAGATGCAGTTCATGAGCCTAATGAAGTCAAACGGTAAGAAGCTGGCAGAGAAGACAGGGATATATGCCTCGTGGGAGGTTAATGACTCTTATGCCAAGGTTTGGTTGTCCGGTACACTGTCGATGGAGATTGCCAAAGATGTACTCCATCAGCCCACTGCCAAGGCAATGTGGGATATTCTGGCTGCTACGTATTCCCAAGTATGTAATGAGACTAAGATGCTTCAGCTCCAGCATGATATATTCACGATGAAGCAGAACGGCAGACCACTTCAATCACTATACACGTCCCTGAGAGGGATGTTTGAGAAGTTATACAGTACCATTCCACTCACAGCAACTCCTGAGCAGTAGAAGACATTTCGGAATGCCACCATGGTGGGCGTTCTACTTGCAGCCCTAGATCCTGAGTATGAGGCCGCCCGCTCTCAGATTTTAGCCGATGTAGTTATTCCTCCAATGGAGGATGTTTACCGGAGGCTCAGTCGCATTTCAGTTTCTTCCAGCTCATCTACTCCACCCCCATCGGCGATGGCAGTATCGCGTGGGAGAGGTGGTCAGTTCTCTGGTCGTGGACGTGGACCCCGTGGTAGGGGTGGTCGCTTTCGTCAGCCGTGTTCGTACAGTCACCGCACAGGTCACTCGGAGGATACATGCTACTCTAAGCATGGGTTCCCAGCATCGGCGCGTGTAGCCAAGCATACTCTGCCCCAGTCTGCATCCAATGCTGACAACCGTTTCGAGGAGTTTGTGGCACGTCTACGTGATATTATGCCACAATCATCTACTGATTCTTCTGGTGGACCTTCAGATGTTGCTGCCACAGTTTCTGCCAGTTCCTCTGCTGTTGCTAGTACCTCAGGTAGTGCTACTGCATTTACATCTTGTCATGATATATCTGATTGGATTATAGATTCTGGTGCCACACATCATCTCTGCCGAGATCGAGAGAGACTTGAGTCCTACAGGGACATTCCCCATGGTCGTTCAGTACAGATCGCAGATGGTACTCATTCCCCCTTGTTGGACAGGGGGAGGTCTTCCTATCTCCTTCTATGCGTCTACAGAATAATCTACATGCTCCTGAGTTCTCCATGAATCCGTCGTCTATTAGTCAGATTACAAAGGATTTGCACTGTCGTGCTATATTTGACCCCTCTTCTCTTATTTTTCAAGACATACTAACAGGCAGGGTGATTGGTTGTGGCTCTGAGCAGAATGGTCTGTATCGGCTGGTCCAGAATTCTTACGCTGGCATCTCTTCTCATTCCGTCGGACCAGTATCTCCGTACATCTGGCATCTTCGCTTTGGTCATCTCCCGCTCCAGAAAATGCGACACCTTCTGCCTCAGATCTCTCCCAGTTCTTCCTTTCGCTGTGAAGCGTGTCAATTGGGAAAGCGTCATCGGTCTAGCTTTCCGAGTCATCAGAGTCGGAGCAGTAGCTCCCCGTTCGAGTTGTTTCACATTGATATCTGGGGTCCAAGTCGTGTAGCCGATCATCAGGGACACAGATTCTATCTAGTTGTAGTGGATATTTTTCTCGTGTATCTTGGGTCTTTCTTATAAAGAATAAATCTGAAGCAGGAGATGTGATTAAAAATTTGATTAATGAAGTGCAGAATGTGTTTTCCTCTACTGTCAAATATGTTCGTACAGATAATGCTCTAAAATTTTGCACACGGTCTCTCTCTCAGTTTCTTTCGTCGAAGGGCATTGTTCACCAAACTACTTGTGCTTACACATCTCAGCAGAATGGTGTGGCAGAAAGAAAGCATCGTCACCTTCTTGACATTACTCGAACCCTCCTTATTCAGAGTTGTGCTCCTATCTCTTTCTGGGGGGATGTTGTTCTTACAGCTTGCTATCTGATCAATCGTATGCCGTCTTCTGTCCTTGATGAGAAAATTCCTCTTTCTATCATCTTTCTTGATAAGGAATTATTCTCACTTACTCTTCGTGTCTTTGGTATTGTTGCATTTGTTCATCTCCTGACTCCTGGACTTGACAAACTCTCTCCTAGAGCTGTCAAGTGTGTCTTTGTCGGTTACTCTCGGACTCAGAAGGGTTATCGTTGTTATGACCCCATAAACAAGAAATACTTTGTTAGTGTTGATGTCACGTTCTTTGAGTCTGTTATGTATTTTTCCCCTGCAGGAGACAGGCTGGTACGATCCACTATAACGATGATGTCTATGTCCCCCTGCCTCCTAGTTGGAGTTCACCTGAGTCCACTCTTGCTCCAATTACTACGTCATCTTCACCACCACCACCTCCACAACCTCCTATTCCACCTTTACCAAAATTCTATACGCGTCGGTCAGGTCCTGCTCAGGCTACACGTCAGACATCCATCACGTCTCAGGTATGTTCAAATGGCATTACTACTGACGGGTCAGATATGGTACATGTGCAGGATTCTTCATTGCAGGAGGAGACTACACCATCCAGTACAGTGGACGATGACCTTGATATTTCTATTGATATCCGGAAGCAAAAGCGGGCGTGTGCATCTTATCCCTTTGCTTCCCAGATGTCTTTTCATCGCCTCACAGGAGACTTTCAGAGATTTGCTGCAACTTTATCTTCCGTGGACATACCACGGACCTATCAGGAAGCTATGAAGATTGATTGCTGGCAAATGGCTATGGAAGACGAGATGCGTGCCTTATAGTCTCGTGGCAGATGGACCTTGGTTATTGCTGCTCCTGATGCATCCATTGTTAGCTGTAAATGGGTATTCACAGTTAAATACCATGCTGATGGAAGTCTAGATCGGTACAAGGCACGGTTGGTCGCGTGAGGTTTCACACAAACCTATGGCGTGGACTATATGGATACATTTTCTCCGGTGGCTCGCCATTCTACTCTTCGCATTCTCTTATCAGTTGTTGTATTACGTGACTGGACTATATCTCAACTGGATGTCAAGAATACATTCTTGTATGGAGATCTGCAGGAGGAAGTCTACATGCAGCAGCCACCAGGGTTCAAGAGGTCGAATGTAGACCACTCGTTGTTTATTCAGAAGTCTTCTGCAGGTACGGTTGTCATCATGGTCTATGTTGATGATATTCTGGTTACAGGAGATGATGTTCAGGGCATAGAGAGGGCAAAGGCATTTCTACGCCGTCAGTTCGTCACGAAGGATCTTGGAACCCTAAGATACTTTCTGGGGTTGGAATTTGACAGGAATGCACAGGGTCTGGTGATGACCCAAAGAAAGTACATTACAGATTTTTTGACTGAAACAGGCATGGTTGGATGCAGACCATCGAGTATTCCCATGGATCCAAGCATGAAGCTGTATGATGATGACACTGCTGAAGTGGACAAGAGGAGATGTAGAGAAATGGTGGGTAAGCTCCTTTATATTACCATAACTCGACCCGATATTGCCTTTGCAATAAGCCGGGTGAATCAATTTATGGAGCAGCCAAGACAAGTTCATATGGACGCCTTATACATGATACTGAGGTATCTGAAGTCTTCTCCAGGTTCAGGGTTGCTATTTCGAAAGGGCACAGACTTATCTATTTCAGCATGTGCAGATGCCGATTACGCAGGATGTCCTCAGGATCGAAAGTCGACCTCAAGATTTGTCGTTTTTGTTGGGAGCTTTCTGGTTTCTTGGAAAAGCAAAAAACACTGTTGTGGCAAGGTCCAGTTCTGAATCTGAATATAGGGTCATGGCGCAAGCAAGCACGGAGATGATGTGGGTTCGATCTGTGCTAGAGGATTTACATGTAGCCGTACCTTTACCCATGCAGCTTCAGTGTGACAATCATGCAGCATTGTTTATTGCAAACAATCCAGCATTCCATGAAAGAACAAAGCATATTGAAGTTGACTGCCACTACACTAGAGACTTGATCCAGAGAGGATTGATAGCTACAGCTCACGTGAGCTCAGGGGATCAGACTGCTGATGTACTCACCAAGCCATTGTTCAGAGGACCCTTCCAGAGATGTTCTTCCAAGCTGAGCATGATAGACATCTATGCTCCACCTTGAGGGGGAGTGTAGAGACCGATATTATTACATGTTATGTACCTGTTCGTAATTTCTTATTGTTCTCTGGACTACTATGTATTTTACCTGTGAGGTCTCTCCCTATATAAGAGAGCCTAGGGTTCCCTTGAATAACAGATTATTCACTTTTCCCAACAGATACTTGATAAATGTAAATGGAAAAGGTTATTTGCACTTTCTACTGTCTTTTATGATATACTTGTATATCAATTTTGTACTTTGAATGTGGAATTGTGTATGTGGATTGGATTATCGCGTACCTGGGTTCCAGTGACATCAAAATCAGGCATAGACGTCTCCACCGTCAGTTCTACTTCCCCTGACCGTTCCACTTCAACTGTGGGCATCGATTTCACAAATTGATAATGCTACCAACTTCGCACCTTCCGATAGAACAAAAATGTCTGGAGAAAAAATAATGCAGCGAACATGAAACTCCAGAAAAGGAAAAACCACCCACACAGACCCCTTCAGCTCTGATACAACGTCAAAAAACTCCCCTGGTCAAAGACCATCTTGCACCAATGCCACTACCTCTATATGCTGAGAGAGGGCCTTCCTCGCTACTATAAAGCTTCAGCAACATATCGGGATCCCCCTGACCAAAACCCGAAAACAATGAACATGCAACACCATACCATCCTAAAGCAATGGCCATGCCCATTACCCCTCTACGCACTCTGCATAGCTCCGTAGTGGCCAAGCCATGCAATCACAAGACCCCCGGCTCGATCTTCACTATATGACCAGCAATGCCATAACAAAACCAAGTCGCGATGGTATCCATAGCCATCTTGATGCCTTCCTCAACCAAAACTCCATAAATGGACACCTCCACCCACGCCTTCCATTTACATACACCCTTTGCCATGTAATCCACATTCTTATGCCATATCGCACCACATCCAAAACAAATTATGTAGCCATTGTAGTCCCTCGCAAAGTAAATATCTTTGTTGCATTGAAAGCACAAGCGATGTTGCCTCGCGCCTACGTGGTATCGCATCCACCTCCTCGAGAATCGTCATTACCCTTCCTCAAGATCATTTGCAGGCACGACCAATTCACGTAAAGAATGTGCATGTCGCCAGGACCCATCCGAGCTCCGAAAGGCTATCCTGTCATATCCCAAAACCCTCCAAAAACTCCATCAGCTCACCCAGCAAAGCCAGGCCCACTCCCCTAGAGATGCAACCAGAACCACCACCACCTCCAACAATATATGTCTGCTCAGCCATAAAGGGTCCCCAAGGTCCCTCTCGATTCCTCTCAACCACCATCACCCTCTCCTCTACCCTCTTTCACATCTTCTGCCTCCCTTAATAATAGTCGTCCTCTCTATCCCCTTATCCCTTCCCTTCTCCTTCTCGTCCCTCTCCTTTTCCCTCCCGTTCATCAATTCCCCCAACATTCTAAATATAGGTTCTTCGCAAATGGCCCAATTACTACTTTACAACTGCAATACTTTCTCACCAATAGCTCGACTTGTCATAGTTCAAATTCTTCTTATTGTTAGCAATGATTACTCCAGGAAAAGGTAGACATGCAGCATCCCCCTAGTATAATGAGTTTGCATAATATACAAAGTCATCTACGACATGAAGAAGAGCCCAAAAGCATAGCTACAAAAGCTCTCAGAGATGTAGAGCACGAAGGTTTCATTCACTCCACTGTGACCATATTATAATAGACTACCATAAGTAAGATTGTACTTCTTATCAAAGTGAATGGCATCAATTAATGCCCTGCAAATTATCATATGTGATAATGAAGTACAAACTCAAGGAAGGCTTTAGTCATGAAAATGCCCTGCAGATTATCATCCATAATAATGATGTCATCCACAATGATCCCATTCCAAAAAAATTAATGTGGATGATATCATTATTACAGATGGCAATCTGAAGGCATCCTCAGGACCAAAGCCTTCCTTGGGAAGCATCCTTACCAATGACCTTGGTGATTTTCATTGTTCCTTGACTATAAAGATTGCCATGAGCCACAAAGGACTCAATATGCATCAATGGAAATATGTTATAAACCTTCTATAGGAGACAATAATGTTTGAATCTTTCCCAGTCATTGTTCATGTCGAACTCAACTTTCGTCTTTATAATGAACCAAAGCTATATAAACCTGTGTTTAATTAGCTAGAGCTACCAATGTTTTCGCAAAAGAGATTGCAAAACAGGCCGGGCACACCATATTTGGAGAGGTCCCTTTTCTATCCAGCTTTGAGGACTTAGAAATATACTTTATGCTACAATCACTCGCCCAGACATCGCTCCTGCTATGAACTGGATCAATTAATTCATAAACAAGCCTAAGAAGGTACACTAGGATGAAGACATGATGATCCTCAAGTACCTCAAAACCATAAAAGAAAAAGGACTTCTATTCCTCAAATTGAAGATCTGATGTCATAGTTTATGATGGTATTGATAGATGGTAGTCTAAGGAAGAAAATACACTACTAATTTCTAAGTAATGGACGTAACCTTGTTGCATGGCAAAACTAAAAGCAAATGGACTAGAGGAGAACATTCCCGATCGGCAACTACCTTCAGGTCTTAAACCCCACCTTAGTCTCAACCGTTAGTAGAGTCAGTGTCAAGCTACCGAGGAGGTTCTCTAACCCTTTGTTCACAAGCAAGATCAAGTCAATTAAATATCAAATAGAGGAAGCAGCATGTAGCTTTCCCTCTTCCATATGAAAACAAATCCAATATCATGCAATAAATAATCAAAGGTCATTTTGAGTTGAATTTAGAAGAAACCTCATGTATCAAGGGGCTAGTCGCTTTCTTCATTTCTACTCAGGAGAATAGAATCTTCTCCCATTGGCCCCCAACGTCAATATATATAAGAGAAGAATGATCCCCACATATTTTATTACAGGATATAACTACTCTCTCTCAAAGAATGAGGACAATCTGGCAACTATACTATATTATAGCCTATTAGAAACCACAAGCAAGTCATTAACTGAGAGAACCAAATACTTAGAAGTTAAATATCACTTATCAAGGATGTGATACAGAAAGGATATGTCGTTTGATATATTCACCAAGCCAACTCCAGGAGCATTCTTCTAGAGATGCAATTCCAAGTTGATATACTTTGTCTTGAGCATTATGAAGTTTTGTATAAAAAGCTTGATTCTAAGGAGGGCTAGAAGGATATATTCAGATTGGCCAAAAGCTAGAGAAAGGCAGATCTTTCTCAAGTGAGATGCATTAAAGATGAGGAAGTGTGTGTGCTTGTTACTCAGACAGATATAGAACCTAGATGGAATAAGTATTTCCATAAGTGTTTTATTGGGGAAGGAAAAAGAGATCACTTTGGGAGATCTAGATAGTAGTGAAAGGTACATGAATCGTGCAAGCTATAAACGAATACAAAGGAAGGAAGTAGAGGAGGCTTTGAAGGCTATGGAACATGGGAAAGGTGTAGGACCTGATGACATTCCTATAGAAGTATGGAGAGTTCTCGGTGAATGTGGTTTGACTTGGCTCAAAAATTTATTCAATATTATTTGGCGAAGCAAGAAAATGTCTGCAGAATGGAGGATAAACATTGTGGATCATCTTTATAAGAAGGAGACATTCAAATTTGTTCGAATTATAAGGTATCAAACCGATGAGTCACACTGAAAATTTGGAAACGTGTGACTAAAAGAAGGTTGAAGCAAGTTTCTAAAGTAACAGAAACCATTTCGAATTTATGCCACGTCGCTCAACTATTGAAGTTAATTACTGTTGAGGAGAATGATGGAGATTTATAGAGCTAAAAGGGAGAATCTTCATATGATTTTTATTGATTTGGAGAAGGCTTATGATCAAGACCTCAAATTTCGATTTCGGTCACCATTTCGGTAACCGGCCGAAACAAATTTCGGTCGAAACTCGATTGAAATTTCAGTCATTTCGGTTGGTTTTTGAACTGGGGCCCCAAATTTTGATCGATATAGGCCATTTCGGGCGAATTTTGATCACTTGTCAAAATCCAAATTCGACCAAAATTCGATCAAATTTCGGCAAAATTTGATCCCATGCTTATGGTTGAGTCCCACGAGAGATTTTGTGGAGAGTTTTGGAGAAGAAACAAGTATATGTCCCATACATTAACTTTATAGAGAATATGTATGATGGGGCTTCATCTTGTACAGTGATCAAGCCTTGGAAGACTGATTATTTTGACATCAGCATCGATCTGCACCAATGTTCAGCTTTGAGTCCATTCCTTTTTACTTTGATTATGGACGAGTTGTCTAGTCACATTCAGGATGAGATACCTTGGTTTATGTTGTTCGCCAATGATATTGTATTGATTGATGACACTAGAGATGGAGTAAGTGTGAAGTTTGAGGCTAGGAGGCATGCCTTGGAGACTACACGATTCTGTATAAGAAGGGATAATACTGAATAAATGGAGTACACCTTTGACGAAAGTTGCGGTGAAGGAATCGATGTGAAGATTGGAGACAATAACATTCAGAAGAAAGATTATTTTCGATACTTGAGATCTATGTTGCAACATGATTGGGAAATCGATGGAGATGTTACTCAGAATAAATGTAGGTTGTCTAAAGTGGAGAGGAGCCTCTAATGCTCTATGTGATAAAAAAATTCCTTTGAAAATCAAAAAAAAGTATTACAAAGCAAACGTGAGATCTGTTATGCTCTATGGATCTGAATGTTGGTCTGTGAACCATAGACATGTGCAAAGAATGACAGCAGCAAAAATGAAAATGCTAAGGTGGATGTGTAATCATACATAGAAAGATCGGATTTGGAATGATGCGATTAGAAGGAAAGTTGGTGTCGCTCCAATAGATGATAAGATGAGAGAAAACCGCTTAAGATAGTTTGTCCATCCGCAAAAGAGATTGGTTGATGCGCCAGTTAGAAGATGTGAGATTTGGGATATTGTGCCAGCTAAGAGAGGGTGAGGAAAGCCCAAGAAGTGTTAGAATGAGACTATCTAAAGGGATCTTAGGTGTTTGGATCTAAGCTCGATAGTGGTCCAGATAGATCTGGTGGAGGCAAAGAATCCATGTAGCTGACCCTACATAATGTGAGAAAAAGCTTCATCGCTGTTGTTGTTGTATCTTGAGGGGGAGTGCTGAGTAACCTAAGGGTTTTTGTCATGTTATTTTTTCTTGAGTTGGCTCTCTCTGTAAATGTCACAATGGTATCCACTATGTACGAGATCAAAGGACCTATTCGTCATATATAATAATACATCCTATTTTTACTACAATAATGAACAAGTTCTAGTTCTCGATTGCATCAGGAAGGATATGCGAGTAAACTTAATTCTGACGGACAAAAGCCCCAGAAATTACAGTTGATATAGAACACATGATGTCTCACTGTTTAAGAGCTAATCATTTTGACCGCAGATTGGGCCTCTCAGAATTCCAAATATAATGATCCCACATGCCAGAAAGAATTTCATGTACATTGGCATGTTTTCTTTAGAAGCAAGTAGCTTGCTTTCATCCAAATCGAAAGCAGGCCTATGCAGTCTGTAACTTGCAAGGATAGAGAAAAACTGGCATTTTCTTGGGGGCCGTTCCTTTACCAGAATAACTTTATACTCATCCAGGTGGCTTCTTGCAACATGAATTTATTTTGTTTTTTAGTTGTTCACACAGCATAAACTTATTCTACCATTTTACTGGATTTTTCGTTCACGTCGTCACGCTCTGATGTTACATCAAGTACCTTATAAGATTTGGGTAATAAGACATGCATCTGTACTTATCTACTTATGTTGTTTATTTAATCAAATAGTATTTTACTACGTGAGAGAAGGCTTCGTCATTTTTTTAAACAAGTATTTTATGCTTCTTCCCTGCTGTGAACCCACTTGTAAAAATTTATTCCTCCAACCCAACCAAATACAAAGACAGAATAAATCTATCCAATTCCGCCCTTAACAAAATTATTTTCCCAATGAAGGAAGCATCAGGATCAGCCATGGCTCCCTGAGTCATGGAAGTAATCTTTCCTTTTAATAGCCCCATATCATAAAAAGTAAGTGAAGTCTACTGATGGAAGTAAACAACGGATGTTTTGTTTGCTATGATAACCAGTTACCACTAACACCTTAAACAAAAAAAAAAGGTTTGACGGAATGTTAGACTAGAAGTTTATATATTGTGACTGCTTAAAAAAAAAGTAGACGCACTAAGGTACAAAAGTTGAGCAAGAAACTGATTTGCATAAATCATCAATTTGGATGCACGATTAATCAGTAAATATGAAATCCAATTACAGAACTTGCCATTTGGAATGCAGCACGAAATGCATGCAAGTCAAAATTCTGAAGTGCGTCATTCTTAGAGAGGTTTCTCCAACGATCTGCACTCTAACAACAAGTCATTTGACATCAAAATTTACAACCATAAAAGCATTATTTGACCAAAAATAATAATGAACACACAATTATTGGACGGGGAAGCCAGAACTCTCTTTACCGCCAAACAATCTACAGATGCCATATTTGACTAATTTATCACAGATAAAGAGTACTTCCCTAGAGTAGTTTGTATGTTGCATGGGAGCTAAGTTATCAACAAATACAAAGAAGGCAACTATAGAGCTGGTCCAAGGACCGTTAAATGGAATGCTTTTCTACCTAAGCCAGTCTATCCCCGTACAGACTATACAAGAGATGCAATCGAATATAGATATAATTATATCCTGTTTTTTTTAAAATAAGTATGGGTGAGCCCCCCCTATTGGGAGTCACCGCCAAGCGAGTTTCATTATATTAAAAGTTAAAGTACAATGTCGAACATTAACGTATGAGCCAGAAGTTGTACAGCACATTACAGTGAGCCACCACGTTTTCAAAATAAAATATCTGATTGTTGAATATCAACTCATTTCGCCCCAACCAGATGGCCCAGAAAGTCGCGAAAGCCTTCGAGCAGTCGTCTGTAGAGTTAGCACCCATCACCCGGACGGACGACCAGAATGTCGAGGGTGTCACACTTGCCACCCTAGCCATTCCCAACTCCTCCCAGACACGTTGAGAGTACGGGCACCTGAAAAAGAGATGATCCAAAATTCCAAATCCTCATCCGCTTCCCAGCATTAAGTACTCCTCCGACCGTTGGTCGGAGATTTCGGTCCGAAAGAGCGGCGCCCAACTTCCTTCCACCGCCGTCTGGAAGAGCATAACGTCCTTCATAACTGCAAGAGGGAACAGGCGCGGATATCTCCCCTCCAAGGTGCCCTCTCCCGTCCAGTCATCCCGCCAGAATCTAAAAAGGTGCCGGCTTGAAACACGGCGTCACAACAGGTAGAATCTCCTGGATCCCTGCCCAAAGCAGGGATTCGAAGCGCACTCTATCCGCCCCCAGTTCACCACTAACTCCATAGATCCTTCTTAACAATCTAGCAACCAACGACGAAGACGGGCCCCAAATGCAGACCACCCATTTGGCGATTAGCGCCCATTTCATACATTCCACGTCCCTGATGCCAAGCCCGCCCTCACTGCGGTCCCTCGTGACTTCCTCCCATTTAACCAGTGCATACCTAGTCCCTGTTGTTTCCCGTCAGACCAGAAGAATCTCCGCATCAAAGATTCCACCTTTCTTCTTACCCCCACCGGCATTAACCTAGTAGAGAAGAAGAATATAGGTATCGCCGATAGAACGTGCTTCAAGAGGATCAGCTTTCATCCCCTACATAAGGTGACCGCCTTCCACCCAGCCAACCTCTGCTCCATCCGGCTAATGACCGCTTCCAAATCAGCACCCCTCAGTTTTCCACCCACCAGCGGGAGCCCCAGGTACGAGATGGGGAGCTCCCCCAAGAGGCATTCCGTGATCCTCACGCTCCTCGTTGAGACCGAAAGGGACGACCGTCGACTTCGCCTTGTTGATCTCCAGGCTCGAAAGCTCACCAAAAATGTCAACCAGATTTGTTGCATTTGAATTTTGATCTTCGGTGCCGAGAGATAGAATCGTGTCGTCTGCATATTGCAACATGGGACGGAGATGTCGTCCTTTCGGAAACCTCCGCGCCATCCCACCTCGACAGCCCGCATGAATAGGACGCCCAAAGCGTCGGCCACCAGAACGAACAACATGGGAGCCAGCGAACACCCCTGCCTCACGCCACGTTGCGGCTGGAAGTAGACGCCCTCCGGTCTGTCGTTGACCAGGACGGCGAAGGAAGACGTGGTGACGCATCGCTTTATCCAGTCGATCCACAACTCTGGGAAGCCTCTCGTTCTTAGAGAGAGCCACAGGAACCTCCAGTCGACATAGTCATACGCCATGGAGTAGTCAATTTTCCATAATGCACCTTTCTTCTTCGCCCGCTTCCAGTCGAGGCAAATCTCCGACGCCATGGCAAGACCATCCGCCATCTACCTACCCGGGATGAAAGCGGATTGACCCTGGAGCGCCACCAAATCTAAAACCTTCTTCAATCTGTTCGCCAAGATCTTCGCGACAATGAGGTAGATCGCGTTGGACAATGCAATAAGTATGTAGTCTTCCACATATAGGGGATTTCCTTTCTTTGGCAACAAGAACAGCAGCGCCCGGTTAATCTTTTCCAACCCTTTATTCCCCTCTCTGAACTCATTCAATACGGCCAACACCTCTTCCTTCACCAAATCCCAAAACTCACGGTAAAAAAACACCGGGAAGCCATCCGGGCCCGGAGCCCCATCCGCATTCAAGCTCAAGACAACTCGCCTAGCCTCCTACTCCGAGAAAGGTGCCAGAAGGCCTTCGGCCTGCGCATTGGACAGGGACTCCGCACCAGACCCCAACCAGCCCCAACTGGCCCCCTTCCTTTTCCACGTTGTCTGGACGAAATGCCCTCTCAACGCAATTCCCACCGCCGCCTCATCCGAGGTCCGAACGTCGCCCACCATGATGTCTTGAATGAAATTCCGTCTTCGCTGTCCTGATGCGAAGGAATGGAAGAATCTCGTGTTGGCGTCCCCCTCTTTTAGCCATTTCTGTCTGGATCGTCGGCGCCACTCAACCTCCTCTTTTCTATCTTCAAGAAGTAACACCTCGAGAAGATCCTGCCTTTCCTTGAATTCGTCGCCGACAAGTCCTCTCGCGTCATCTAGCCCATCCAATCTAGCGATCCCAGCCAGGGCCTCCGCTTTCTTCACTTTCCTTCTCTTCCTTAAGTCCTTCTCGAAATACGTGAGGAAAGACCTCAATGCCGAGAGCTTCGCAGCCAACCTCGAGACCGTCGAGCCCTCCGCCATGAGCCCCCTCCATTGCTGCCCCACCATTCCCTGAAGCCCTCTTCCAGAAGCCACTTCGCTCAAAGAGGAAGAAAAATCTGGACGGTTGTTCCTCACCAGACGACCATAGCATAGGAGTATGGTACGAATGCACGTGAGGAAGGGCCCACGCCTGCGAAAGTGGAAACGCCTCAGCACCTTCGGGGGAGAGCAAGAATCTGTCAAGCCTAGAACGAGATCGCACATTCCGCCAGGTGAATGCACAACTGGTCGTGTCAACGATCGATAGGCCCAAATGGTGAATCATGTCACGGAAATCCTCAGAACCGAGGTCCCCGCCTCCCCCTCCCTGTGGCCGATCGTCAGGGATCAAAGTGACATTGAGGTCTCCCCCAATAAGCCAAACCGTCGTACTTCTCGCATCGCCCAATTGTTGAAGCTCAGGTGCCAGAGCTCCCCCCTCACCATTTGTTGGGACGTAGACATTTGTTATAAGTAACTTGATACCATCACACCGCCGTCGAAGAAGAACCGACAAGCAGGATGGAGATTTCACCTCGTCCAGCAGTTCAAAAGCATCTTTCCTCCATCCAGATATTAGACCTCCCGAGGCTCCTTGCACTTCCACCTCAACCAGATCAAATCTCCCACCTCCGTCCAACCCCTTCTTTGCCACTTCCAAACCCCATGACAACTTCGTTTCTTGCAGCAGAAAGACATCCGCACCAGCATCTGCAACTAAACTCCTCACCCCCATTCTTTTTTCTGGCCGCCCCAACCCCCTAACATTCCAAGAAAGAATTTTCAAAGGCAAGGGGGCTGTGTTGTCTTCTTAGGTGGCACCAGACCCAGCTGCATTGCCACGGATCTATCCAACAGACGGAATCTATTCTGAATGGTTGGAACGGTCGGCGGTGTGAAACAATCGGTCTCAAGCCCCTCCGCTTCCGCCAGGAATGCGGCTCTTCGTTGACTTCTTTCCAAGGGAGCCTTCCGAACATAGAAGGTGCCAAATCTGGGGACATTCCCGTCCAAGCCCCTCCTCACATCTTCGCCAAGAGCCTCCACATCGAGAGGAGCACTCCCCAGCAAGGACCCAACCCCTGACAAGCCTTCAACGCGGGCGGACCTATGCCCCCGCTCTGGCGAGACTGTTGTAACCGCCCTTGGTGCAGCTGATGGAGAAACCGCTTCTCTTGGAACCCTGCGCCAAGGAGACTCAACACGATGATGTAGCCGCCCCCACCAATGGCGAGCCTTCAATGCGGGTGGAGCCCACTCCACCCCCACCATCCTCCAGCTTGCCCTTCATCGGCTTTCCCTCCATCGTCAACGAGGCTTCTCCGCCCGCCCCCCCACCCCACCCCCACCCCCCGAGAAACAAAGCGCCCTGGGGAGAGCAGAGGATGACCGGTTCAGACCGATGCTGGCCCGACCCCTTGCACATACGGACCCCCGAGAACGAACCAGGATGGGCAATCAGATTCGGGAGCATGGGGCAGACCAAGATCCGAGCGCCACCGCAAAAGCCCTCTTCCCGGAGCCCTAAATCCCTCGTCGAGGCGGGTAGAACCGGCATCCGCTCCACGTCAACGTTATGCAGCATTCCCACCGGCTGCGAAACGTTACGATGATCGAAGCGCTCTTCCCAAAACGGCAGGTTGACGGTCCCGAAGCGGATCCTGCGTGGGAATCGAGGAATCACCCCCTCCGAAAACGGTCCGTGTTTCGCCTGCCGCTTTCCCACTCCTGTTGGTCAGGCTGCTCCGTCGCCCCCCCCCCCCTGACGTTCGCCTCCGCTCAACATCAGATGGGGCCCCCACCTACACGCGCAGGCTATGAGAGCCATGGTTCTGCCTCCCCGCGTCCACCTCCACCGAGGTGAGCTCGACATAGAGAGGCTTCCCCGCCCACCGACACCTTCTCACCCCCAGTGACACAGGATCGAGTTTCCTCACAGAGACGATGGGGTCCAGCGGCTCCCCCGGCTAGCATCCCGAGGAATCGACCGTGACAACCTCCACCCCTCCCCCCAGCAGCATACAGATCGCTGGAAGACTGCGCAATGACACCAGAATGCCCTTCAACTGGACCCGGCCTGGTTTCTTGGGTCGCAGGAGACCATCTGTCGCCCTCGGGCACCGCCAACGTAAACTCGTCCAGCCTTCTTTGGTCCATCGGAGTAGCTCCCTGCACAGCTTATCCTCCAGCCCCCTCACGAGGACGCGCTACGATGAGAGCTGCACAATATCCCCTCTGAATAAGGCCGCCGATACCAGGCCCACGTCCGACGTGCCTCGGAAGAGCGCCTCCCCCGGTTTGCCTCCACCAATCAACAAACCTCTAACATGGCGACAATCCCCACGCACACGCAGCACGTTCGATGGGCATGAGCTGCTCCTGTGCGAGAAGCGACGGCACAAGAAACATCGGAGTGGCTCCAGGTAGTGACGAACCCAATGCGACCGAGACCCGCACTTGAAACATTCCACCCCGAAGGGGTTGGAGAAGGCCCCTGCGAGCCTCGCATCACGTGTCGGCGTTGGTAGCTTTTCCCTACGCATGCAAACCACCACCCAACCTCCTTCGTCGCCCTTGGCCTCCCCACCTCCCTGCTCCATCCACCTATTTATATCCTATTTTAGGGTTGAGGGTTTAGGGTGCATAAGCAGTAGCCACCACCGTGTGCCTGTGTAGCCACCGCCGATGCTCTCTCCCCGACCTAGGGCCATTGTCGCTGCAAGGGCCTCGCTGACCCTTGCACGGACCCTCGCGTAAGACCTAGGCGACGCTGCTGGAGACCTGCTACAAGGGTCTTGTTGACCCTCGCACAGATTTTGGCGGTGGGTCCTAAGATCATCAAACCACTGGTAGGGCCCTAGAGACGTCATGTACAATTCAGATTTCTGCTGGACTATTTTTGGCTCTTCTTCGAGTGTTTTTTGCACTGAAATCAGGTTATATGCATCGTTTTTTATGCTTTTTTCAAGAAATTTATTTGAGTATTTCAATCCCTGACCACGATGGCTACGATGTCTAACGAGACAAAACCCCTCTTTTCGACATCTAATGTGATGATGCAGGGTACATCTATCAAACTTAAAGGCATTGACAATTATGTACTATGGTCTCGAGCGTTCAAAATGTTCATCGGAGGTCAGAGGAAGATTTTTATACATATGAAGGATCCTCTAAAAGAGGAAGACAAGGATTATGAGTCATGGCTTACAGACAACTACGAAGTCATGAATTGGATGTTGAATAGCATGGAATCCCATGCAGCGAAAAACCTTCTTTTCCAGGAGACGGCCAAAGAGATGTGGGATGAGTTGGAGCAGACATACTCCCAAAGGACGATGAAGTCGCAACTGGCAGACATCTACATGAGGATTTGGTCTGCATTACAAGGGGAATCTACCTTGGTAAAATACTATCGTCATTTCATAGGACTCTACGAGAAACTTACCATATTTCAACAAGCTTGTTACACTTAACAAGTGACTAAAAGATCCAAGTGGCAAATATACAGGTTTCTTGCTGGGTTACATCCCCATTACCAGATAACAAAGAACAATTTCTTTACATCCCCAATACCATATAACAAAGAACAATTTCTTACTTTTGATACCTTACTTTTTTTTGAAGCCAGAAAAGGGGGAGACACTCATAGGTGTTCACCCCATTGATATATTAAAAACTAAAAAAAGGCAAAAATAAATACAAGAAGCGCTCTTAGGCTAGCCATGAGCGCAACTGACCAAACGCACCGGTACAGACGTTCTCCTTGTAGAATCTAAGACCCGAAAACAACACACTGTTCCTAGCAAGCCAAACAGACCAAACTAAAGCAAGTGGTCGTAGAAGCTCCTCTCTCGGTCGATGCTTGGCCGCGACCAAGCTCCTGAAATAATCATCTACGCCAGCCTTACCCACCCAGGCTTAGGCCAGGATCGTCCCAAACAGGAGTCACAGAAGGGCAAGCGAAGAATAGATGCTCCAAAGTCTAAATCCCCCCACCGCACAGCAGACATCTGTCAGATACCGTGCCAAGAAATCTGGCGCAACGGTCACACGTCATGAGCCTCTTCCTCCTGAAAAGTCAAAAGAAATACCCTATCCTAGCTGGCAGTCTCAGCCCCCAAAGGAAGTTGCAGTCTCTAGCCAGCTCCGTCGAGAGAGAGGGCGGGGGCCTACAGATCGCCGAGTAGGCCCTCTTCACGAAGAAAGAGCCCCCACGCCAGACCCAGTGATCCCGCCCCAAGGAGGGGCCCGCTGCCCCCCCTAGCGTGTCAAGCAGCCGCAGGAACTCCTCCAGACGCTGATCGGAGAAGTTCGAACGGAAATTCGGCATCCAGTTACCGTCCACCCAGCAAGATGCCACCCGAGCGTCCTGGCGAGCTGCCAATGCAAAAAGACGAGGGAAGCATAAGGACAACGCACCCTCACCTATCCAACCGTCCCTCCAGAAGGCGAAGCGTCGCCCATCCCCCAGCGCTGGCCTGAACAAAGTTCGGAAATTGGGAGAGAAAGGTTGAATAGCCCTCCAGAAGGGCGAGGGTTTCCACCCAGACGCAATTGTCGCCGCAACACCTTCAGGCGTCGCCCCGTCGACCCCGTAGATCCGTCGAAGGAGACTGCAGCAGAGGTCATCTCTATATCCCTAGATTCTTGTCACTCACTTCAGTAACAGCGCCTCATTCAGCTCGCCCAAACGATGAACCCCAAGCCATCTGTCGCACTTCCTCAGAGCAATATTGTCCCAGCTAAACAGGTGCATCCCAGAACCCTGCCCGCTCCTACCCCATAGGAACCGCCTCATCAAACCCTCCAGTCTCATGATGCCCGCTGGCATCAGCTTGTAGAAGAGTAGTACACCGGCATGGCGGAGAGCACCGCCTTTAAGAGCACGAGGCGTCCCCCCTTTGAAAGGACCGCCGCCTTCCAACCCGCCAGCCGCCTCTCAACCTTCTTAACCAGCGGCAGCCAGTCTGTCATCTTCGATATCCCAGTGCTCAGCGACAGGCCCAGGTAGTGAATGGGTAAACCGATACTCTCGGTAGCCAACGCAGAACTACATTGCCCTACCATCTCCAAGTTCATAGAGAACGGGACCATCTTGGATTTGCTGCTATTATGTATCAGTCCGGACATGTCACTGAAAAGCTCCAGCACCGCCGCATGCCCTTAGCCTCGTCAAGGACCCCTCTAAGAAGAAAATGGTGTCATCATCGTATTGAAGAAGCAGGATCTTCATGTCTCCCTTCGAGTATCCGCACATGAGCCCAACTTGTTGGACTCTGTCGACCATGCAAGCAAGGACGCCCGCCGCAATGATGAAGAGTAAGGGAGCGAGCGGGCAACCCTGCCGTACCCCCCTTTGAGGTTGAAAAAAAACACCTATTCTGTATCAGTTCTTATACCTTACTATCGATTAAGATCATCTCTGGGCGTCTGCAACAAATTGATAACTCCATTGTCTGAATCCACCTCACACGGACGAGGTCATTTCAATTTCCGAGGGGCCTGGAATCGAGACTCTGGCCGTGGTCGTGGCCGAGGTCATCCTCCGTGCATTCAATTTCAGAAGACAAATCACACATATGAGAAGTGTTGGCGAAAATTGGGGATGCCATCTCAAGCTCACTTGGTATCTGATTATGATAGCACAGTGACAAAAGCCTCTGTCCAGAAATCTACCGGACAAAACGTCCTACTTTCAACATCTGAGTATTCATGTTTGATGGAGATGTTACAGCGATCTGATGGTACATCCAGTGAGGCCACTCCAACTGCTCATCTAGCCATTCCATCAGGTATCATTGTTAGTACTGCAACCGCAAATGCTACCACGTAAATCATTGACTGTGGAGCATCCATTCACATCACAGGAGAAGGTAGTCTATTGACATCGTAAACCTTCTTCCACATTGAAGTCGATCGGAGTGGCCAATGGGGCACATTCACTAGTTACCTATGTTGGGACTATGAAGTTCTCTTCCATACTCCGTCTTACAGGGGTCCATTGTGCCCCGGATTTTCCCTTGAGCTTATTGTTTGTTCTTAAGTTATGTATTGAACTACATTGTGGTGTGATTTTTGATGAGTTATCTTGTTATTTTCAAGATATTCAGACGATGTAAATTTTTGGTGGGGGACATGAGAAGAATGGACTCTATTATCTTGACATTCCTGCATACTCTACCTTTGTTTGTGTTGTGTCAATTTCTATTGATCCTCTGTTGTGGCATTTTTGTCTTGGTCATCCATCTGCTAAAGTCCTCTCCATGATGTTCTCCGAAATTTCTTCACCGCAAAACGTTTGAGTGTGAGGTGTGTCAGTACAGAAAACAGCATAGGAAGTCTTTTCCTACTAGAGTTGATCCTCGAAGATCTATTTCTTTTGCTTTGGTTCATTAAGGCCTCTGGGGACCTTGTATGGTTCGTAACTTCGTGTTATAGGTGGTCACAAGCATTTTGTCATCTTTGTCGATGATTTTTTTTTTTTGAGGCTCAAAAAAAGGGGGACGCACTCAACGGTGCTCGCCCCAATA